>JAKOGI010000208.1:72500-505000 GCA_029747015.1 Carnegiea gigantea
ATTAGATTAGCTCATGACCCTTGAGAGAGGGCTTGGATGGTCTTTGATAGTGCAACCGACCATCTCTAGTTCATGATGTAGTTTGGATAGGTTAGGACTCGTCTCGATTAGTTGGTTCATTCATTAGTTAAATCACAACTCCAAGTCATTTTTTCTATGTTTGTTAGCGTAGTTTAGGTTACCCTTTATTTTCCTTTGATTTCGCCTAGTTCGAGATGCTGTAGTTAGCCTTGGTGGTTGGAAACACAACTCTCTGCAGACGACACCCCAAGTACTCAACGATACACCTTGCACTTGAGGTTTATAAATATTAAAACTCTGTTTTTTTCCGTAAGAAGTTTTTGGTGCCGTTGCCGGGGAATTGTTGCTTTTCAATATTGGAGTTTCCTTGAGTATTCGAGACTAGGCCTTTTTGAAAATTAAAAAAAATTAAAAAAAAAAATTTCAAAAAAAAAAATTTCAAGATGGCTATTTTCCATTTACCTCAGTTTGAACATGAATCTTTTTGGCAATATTTGTCTCGGTTGAATGATTATCGTGCTCAATGTGTGCATTTCACGTATGAAAAATGGGAAATATATGATATTGTACTTGAGGGGATAACACAAGAGACTCGAGCCATCCTTGAGTCCATGTGTTATGGTGGTTTGTATTCTTTAACCGATGATGACATGTGGGATTTGTTTGAGTCTTTAGCTTGGCATCAATGGCAATCTAATGATACTAGAGACCCATATCATCACCATTCCTCTTCCCCTCATTTGTTGTGCACTTTTTGCCAATCTGTTGACCATGATGTGAATTCTTGTCTCCATTATGATGTTTTCGATGAATGCTATGCTAGACTTGATGCCATGATAGGGGCAATGAATCAGCAATATGAGCGTTTTACTTATAGGATGAGGGAGTGGAGTTTATTGCATGAGACCGACCCTAGTCTACCTTGCCCTAGACTTGAGACTCGTCTTTATGATGATTGTGCCCTTCCCCTAGTGTCTAATGTTGTTGATGATGCACCTTTGACTGAACTAGGGGAAGTGTTTGACCCTCCCTTGACCCCATTGACGTTTGTTGCTCCATCCTTTTCTAGCACACATATGGATACTAGTGTTAGTGACTCGATCTTAATTGCTTCTCCCCTTTCTTTAGCTCAGTGCACGGGGTTAGAAATGGGCGAGACGTCTCGGGATGATGCTAGTTCTGTAGAAGATGTTTTACTTTCTTGGTCAAAAGGGCTTACATTGGTTAAGCCATATCTTGAGGAGGCTCCTTTCGAGGAGTTATGTGATGATAATTTGGTGGTTGGTGCCGGTGTTGACCATATCAACCCAATTTGCACCAAACCACTCGACCTTTATTGCGCATATCTAGAGGACGTGCATGGGAAAATCATGTGGAGTACTTTCTTCGATCATGATTTTGATTTTTCTATGGCATTTGATGAGTTTAAGAGGGCGCTAACTTTGTTTGCTCCATCCTTACTAGTGTTTTCTTATTCACACTATTTTGAGATGCATGTAAAGGCACACGATAAGTTTCTTAGAGCTTTGACTGCATCCGCGCTGACGACTAGCATCTTGAGAGGCAAGGAGTGGCTGATGCTCCTTAAGCCGTTGTGGAGTAGTTCGGGTACATTCAGTACCCGACCTGGTATAATCGTTCTCACTCTTCCCCCCTTCTTTTTATTTTTTTATTTTCTCTCTTTTTGTTTTTGTTTAATTGTGGATATTAGGATTGTATTTTTGTTGGTGATCATCTTGAGGTGAAATTTGGATGTTGTTGAGTCATTGCTGGCTATGATCATCGTTTTTGTGTTTTTGTGGATATTTGTTGTGTTGAGATTGGTGGTGTTGATGGATTGATAGATATTCGTTTTTGGTGGTTAGTTTTGTATTTATGTGTGGTCTTATTTTTGATTTTGGTGAGTGTTTGTGGGAGAGTGTGTTAGCCTGTATATATATATGTCGGTCTTATGTGTCTTGTGTTTGATTTTGTTTTCTTCTTTTTTTTTTGTGTGTTTTTGTGGTTGGTGATGACTCACGACTTTCAATGAGGACATTGTGAGATTTAGCTGTGGGGGTGGGGTCATCTCCCCTTTTATTCTTTTTTTTTTTTGGGTGAAAGTTTTTCATTTTTATGCAAATTTTTCAATTTTTCTCCTTTTTGTATAAATTTTTCTTTTCTTGGACTTTAGGGGAGTTTTGTACTATTTTGCTCAGCCTTGATCCTTGGTACCTTGGCTATTAGCTCATATATATGTATGATGTACATGATAGATATTCATCCTAAGTGTGTCATTTTAGGCCTCAGTTCTAACCCCAACAGTCCATTGTAATTTTGTAATCCAGTTCTGATTTATCTATTATCATTATTCTACATTCTTAATCTTCCATAATCGGCTCTACCACTTGTCTACTGCACAGTTACCTTCATATGAGCTTGCACCCCTTTTTCAATAACAAAAGCAAAACAAACAAACTCATGCACTACTGGATGTATTCCTTTGAGACGTGGCAAGAGTTTGGTGAAAAAAAAAAAGAGAAAGAAAAGAAAAACAAAAGGAGGGAAAGGAAAGAGTTTGGAATGAAAAGTAAGTACCCCTTGGAGGCATGCGTTACTGGGTGCTATTCTTTGAGGCAACACTGCTACTGGGGAAGCTTGTTTTCCATGCTAGCAAATCAATAAGGTAGCCTATGTCAGTTAAGTGGGATTGAGTTTGGTTTTGGTAGGCCAAAGTCTTAGGGTGATGATACACTTACACATCAGGCACCAGGATAGATTCAATATTTTCATGTGTCGTGGGGTGAAAAACTGATATCTGGATGCCGTTCTTTAGAATGATGTATCCTGAAATGCATATAATGCTTGTGTACAGACTGATACTTGAGTTACTAAGGGGTTTTGGTTGATCCGATTGTATACAGTTTACCCCCATGTATATATTGTGTTTTGTCATTTTTATTTTTTGATTTTTGTTTCTCTTTTCTTTGTTTTTCCTTTTTTGAGATTTTGTGGATATATCTTTTGCAAACCCTCACGAGACCTTACTCGTCTACTTGGGGAAACCAAGGGGTTCAAAGAGCTTGTTGCATACACTAAATGCAACTGTGATTCCTACGTAAGTGAGTTAGCTGCTTAGTTTAGTTTTTCTTTTTTTTTTGCTCGAGGACAAGCAAAAGATAGGTGTGGGGGTATTTGTTAGGCGATAAGTTGTCGCATTTTACATGCCTTTTTCGCCTAATTTTAGCTCGTGTAATAATCTAATCTTTAGAATTTTTCTTGTTTTATTAAGTAATCTTTAGGATTTTTACTTGTTTTATTTACTTTTGTAGGTAATAAGTTCAATTGGGCAAGTGCCGCAAAAAGGAGCGAAAAAAGGTCAAAAACGAACGAAAAAGTGCGCGCGGGCAGAAACATGGGCACCCCATGCCAGGCGACATGGCCATGCCACCTAGAGAAGTGGCACGGGTACCGCATTCCAGGTGGCACGGCCGTGCCACCTGTCCAATTTCGGCCTGTTTCGACTTCTATTTAAGGGGCTTGCTTTGTGATTTTTAGGGGGGTTCGCTTGGGGGTTCTTCTACAGAATTTTATGGTAGTTTAGTTTAGGTTTTAGCCAATAAAAACCCCATTGAGGGGATTAGATTAGGATTGCATCGAATTAATGTTAGATTCAAACACTTGGATTTTAAGTTAATATTCTCATCAATCCATGAGTCTTCTCCTTTCTCTCTCTATTTCTTGTTTTGTTCTTGTTTTAGATTTTGTTAATTTAGTTCTTATGTTTGGTTTTGATTTGATTCGATCGTTTAGTTTTAATATTTAATTCATGTCTAATTGCTTGTTAGAATTAGTTTAGTTTTATGCTTCTTCTCTCTAGTTCATGCTTGTGTTCTTCGTTAGTTTAGATTAGGATTTTTGTATTTTGTTGTTGATTAGTTGTTAGATTTTGTGGGTTTAGATTGTGATTAGCCTCTTGATGGCTAATTAACCTTGTATTAGGCCTAACCATACCCAATTTATACTTAGAACCTAGAGTTTTCCCTCACGCCCGCCAAGTGTTCGATGAAATGCTTGAGAGAGCTTTCATCCATATTTTTGGGTGATTGATTTATACTGAGAGGTGAGGTCAATTAGCTAGTGTGGAAGAGGAAATAGCTAAGTTTGGGACATGAAGATAGTACCTAAATCGAGTTAGATCCGGGGTTACTAGTTTTGTGGTCTAATTGAGTTAACCCCATAAAAATAGGTGATTAGGCTAGTTAGATTAGCTCATGACCCTTGAGAGAGGGCTTGGGTGGTCTTTGATGATGCAATCGATCATCTTTAGTCCGTGATGTAGTTTGGATAGGTTAGAACTCGTCTCGATTAATTGGTTCATCCATTGGTCAAATCACAATTCCAAGTTACTTTTTCTATGTTTGTTAGCGTAGTTTAGGTTACCCTTTATTTTTCTTTGATTTCGCCTAACTCGATATGCTTTAGTTAGCCTTGGTGGTTGGAAACACAATTCCCTGCAGACAACACCCCAAGTACTCAACGATACACCTTACACTTGGGGTTTATAAATATTAAAACTTTTTCTGCTATATATATCTATATATATATATATATATATATATCTATATTATATATATATATATATATATATATATATATATATATATATATATATATATATAATATATATATATATATATATGTTATATATGTGTGTGTGTGTGTGTGTGTGTGTATGTGTGTGTGTGTGTGTATTTGTATATGTATCTATATATATGTATACATATATACATGTGTGTGTGTGTCTGCGTCTGTGTCTGTGTGTTTGTATGTATATATGTATGTATGTGTGTGTATATAAATAGGTAGGGGTGTGTGTGTGTGTGTGTGTATATATATATATATATATATTATATATATATATATATATATATATATATATATATATATATATATATATACATGTATGAGTGTGTGTGTGTATGCGTGTGTGTGTGCGCGTGCGTGCGTGTATGTGTGTGTATATATGTACACACACACACATACATATATATATATATATATGTGTGTGTGTGTGTGTATGTACACACACACACACACACACACATATATATGTGTGTGTGTGTGTGTATATGTATATATATGTGTGTGTGTGTGTGTGTGTGTGTGTGTGTCTATATATATATATGTATGTATGTGTGTGTGTGTGTGTGTGTGTGTGTGTGTGTGTGTACACACACACACACACACCCCCATACACACACAGATATATATATATCTGCTAGTTCGGTTTTGTCAACTATGTATTGTATTTAAGAATTTCTAGCAATTTAGAGTAATGATATTATAAAATAATCCAATATTGACCATACTTTCTCTGAAAAATAAATTAGAGTATTGTCCTTTATGACTAATTTCAATAAAAAAGTATATTGGTTCTTGACTAAATATCCAATTCGAAAGAAAAAATTATGGCATTGAAGGTATAGATTAAAAAAATATACATAAATTGATCATTTAACATGATATGAATGTTTGACCCTGATAAATATTTTTTGGTTCTGTCCTACACAACTTGTAAAACATCAATAAAGATAAAAAATGATACAAGTTGTTTACCTTGTTTCCTTTAACGATATCCCCATTAGGGATGTCTTGTTTTTCGAGTTAACACATCAACGTTGTTTTTGTATAAGATAGGTGATTAGTTGTTTGGCAACCTTATAATTTATTAGAACCTATCATGTGATAAGTATGGCTGTATTTTAAAGAGTATTGTTTAATTATTTTTGAAGGTAAACTAATGTTCATTTTTTCAAATACCGGATTTATCTTTCACATATTGTTACTTATTTTTCCCAGACTCTAAATATTAAAAATCTACAATGCTAACTCCTAGATGGTAATTAAGGAAAAATGTCGCTTAAGGTTTTCTCCAGAGACATATAAAGGTTATAAACTTATTAACATTTATCCCATTAGATATCTAATTTACAAAAAAAAAAAAAACTACATTAGCCTTAAAATTAGATTTTTTGCAATCTCAAAGCATCGCATTCTTTCCTAAAATTAATAAGGAGATCCATTATATTATATTAAAAGAAAGAAAGCATATTTATTAGAAAAAAGCTATTTAAATTCTATGAAAAAAATAATAATAATTTAAAGATTAATGCACTTCTATTTTTTTAGTCATTATTTGATATAATAGTTACTTATTTCTTATATTAGGTTTAGTTGTTGATTTATGTTTTGATCAATTAATTGTGATTAGGTTGAATTATGTCAAAATTATCGATTTATATTTTGATCAACTGATCATTTGTAAGGAAATTGTGTCAGAATTCATAATTTTTGAGTGTGGTGCTATAACTAATTCAATAAGTTGATTTGTAAAGTAATTGATTAAATTACTTATGAGAAATATGACATAGTTTTATTTTTTTTTTTGGTTAAATTTACATTTCGACTGAAATCTATATTGAAAATGGTAAGATGATTGAGATATAGTATAAATGCCACAATAAAGTAATTTAGTTTCGTTTTTGAAATGAAGTAATTTAATTTTGTTGTTGAATAAAATGGGATACTCAAAATCATAGTGATCAAAAAATAAGAAAAAATATGATTAAAAAAAGAAAAATAGCAAGGAAGAAGACATGAACAGTACGAGAGGAGGACTACAGTGGTAGGATGGGAAATGACAAAGCATCTGAACAAGAGGGAAATAAATAGAGGGGCAAACTAATTAAGGTAGCTTTAACTTCTTTTCATGTCTGACACAGATGCCCACACAAGAAAGGGCTTCGTTGGAAAGGGTATCAAAATTAAACCAACAATTGTTGGTAATTTTCCCTAACTTCTAAGGCGAGACATTTTTTAATAAGTTAAAAACAGTGCATGTGAGTGGTTTCGAACCTGCGAAACATGGGAAGCGACAGTAAAGGTAAACAATCCGCACTGCACCACCGGGCCGGTCGTACTTAGACCTGGTAAAACTAACCCGAGACCTGAAACCCGAACCGAACGACCTGAACTCATACCCGACCCGACACCCGAAATATGCTCACTTGAAAGTGGACCCGAAACCCGAATTGACCCGAACCGACCCATACCCGACCCGAAATTTTCTACGAAGTTGCTTGTTTTGGCATGACGAGCATATTTAATCAAAAATTAGTTGATCCGAAATCGACCCGACCAGAACCATACCCGACCCAAATCTAAATGATCTGAAATGTCACTTAACCCGAACATGACCCAACCCGAACTTGATCCGACCCGTACCCAATCGGATGACCTATTTGTCAGGCCTAGGCGTACTTGCATTCATCAGTTTTCCTTATTGTTTATTTATACCTTTTAAGTTTTTAAATTTTCTCCATATATTAAATTTTTTTTTCCGGGGGAAGGGTGTCGGGTGACCTCACTGACACCACGCTGGATCCCCCTTGAATTGAAAATTGAACTTGAATAGAAGTTTTGACCCTCTTACTCGATCTGTTGACCTTCCCGTTTAAAAAACTTAAATTTTAAAATCAAAATAAAAGACTTTGATTGCATTTATTTAAAGTCTTTTGGATTTATATTTTGTCGCCTGCACTTACGCCCCCTCTCACGCAACCTCTTTCCATCTCACTTGTACTTAGCCGTCTTACGCTCCCTCTATAGTGTTTGACATAGTTCTTAAAGTCATCAAATTATATATTAGAATGTACTTAATTACAATACTTTTCATTGGAATAGTCTATTATAACTCAACCTTTCATTTAATAGACTACTTAGGGCCTCTTCTTTTCGTGGGTCAACTCACTTCAACCCACTTCAACCTACTTCAACCTATTTCAACCCACTTGAAAAAAATACCAACTTCAACCCACTTCAACCTACCTCAACCTATTTCAACCAACTTCAACCAACTTCAACCCACCCCCTTCATAATTTTAATAATCTGTAAAGTATCATATGGGATTTAAGGCCTGTTGTTTTCGTGAGTACATTGGGTGGGGAAAAGGGTGAAGTTGGTTGAAGTAGATTGAGGTAGGTTGAAGTAGACTGAAGTTGGTATTATTTTTTTGAGGTGGGTTGAAACAGATTGAATTAGATTAAAGTGGGTTGATGTAGGTTGAAGTGCGTTGAAATTGGTATATTTTGTATGTGATGGATTGAAGTAGGTTAAAATAATGAGAATGAAACTAATGTGTGATAATTTATGAAGTTATCGAAATTTTGTGAAATTTTTCTTCATTCTTTTTTATTTTTTATTTTATTATTTTTTATTTTTTATTTTTAATTTTTAATTTTTAATTTTTAATTTTATTTTTATTTTTTATTTTTTATTTTTTATTTGTTATTTGTTATTTGTTATATTTTTTTATTTTTTTCTTTTTTCTTTTTTCTTTTTTCTTTTTCTTTTTTCTTTTTTCTTTTTTCTTTTTTCTTTTTTTATTTTTTTATTTTTTTCTTTTTTCTTTTTTCTTTTTTCTTTTTTCTTTTTTCTTTTTTCTTTTTTTATTTTTTATTTTTTATTTTGTATTTTGTAGTTTTTACGTTGTTTGTTTTATTTTTTACTTTTTACTTTTTATTTTAATTTTAATTTTTATTTTTTGAATAAAAAATTAAAAATTAGAAATTAAAAAAATAATAAATTACAAAATAATAAATTAAAAATAAAAATAAAAAATAAGAACCAAGAAATTAAAAAATAAAAAATAAAAATAAAAATAAGAAATAAGAAATAAAAATAAGAAATAAAAAATGAGAAATAAAAAATGAGAAATAAAAATTAAAAATTAAAAATTAAAAATAAAAACTACAAATAAAAATAAAAAATAAACAGTAAACAATAAAAAAATGAAAAAATGAAAAATGAAAAATGAAAATGAAAAATGAAAAATAAAAAATAAAAAATAAAAAATAATAAAATAATAAAATAATAAAATAATAAAAATATAAATAATAAATAAAAATAAATAATAAATAATAAAATAATAAAATAATAGAAAAAACGAAAAAGAAAAAAGAAAAAAGAAAAAAGAAAAAATGAAAAATGAAAAATGAAAAATGAAAAATGAAAAATAAAAAAAATAAAAATAAAAATAAAAAAGTAAAAATAAAAATAAAAAATAAAAAAATAAAAAAGAATAAAAAAAATTTCACAAAATTTCGATAACTTCATAAATTATCACACATTAGTTACATTCTTATTATTTTAACCATTTCAACCCACCACGTAAAAAATATACCAATTTCAACTCATTTCAACCAACATCAACCCACGTCAACCTACTTCAACCTATTTCAACCCATCTCAAAAAAAATATCAACTTAAACCCACCTCAATCTACTTCAACCTACTGCACCCTTTTACCCACCCTATTTACCCCCGAGAAGAACAGGCCCTAATTAAAGACTTGGGTTCCCCAGCATTGACAGCGAAAGGACTACATTACTAGGCACTTGACAACATCACACCCACACTATGCAATATTAGTTGTTTGGTTATCTAATTAATAGCTCTTTTGAGTGCAGATAAGAGTTATTGAAAACGTGTAACCATGTTTACCTGACTTGCTAATGAAGGCTGAACGGCTCAGGGACCACTAGAACTGCATTACTTAGCATTGACGAATGAAATGACAACATTAGCAAATGATGCCCAAAATGGGTCACATTGTATTTGTACAAAAGGATTGCATATGATTGGCAATACAAACATAAGAGTCCTCATTATACTTGAGGAGGAATGATTCAATGAACATAATCTCACATTTAATTATACTCAGTATGCCATTTTCAAATGATACTGCATATACCTTAATCATGGCCAACATGAACAGAACGGGAAAAAGAAGTGGGGAGGGAGGGGGGGGGTGTTCGTCCATAATTCCATATAATTAGGCACATTTGAGAGAGTTAGGTCTTCCAACTTTTTTATTAGTAGCTTTTTGTTCGCCTTTTCCTTCGCTAGTACCAAAGCATCAACCACCATCATGACGTGCATTGCACGCCGTTGTCCTTTTGGGTTGCCTCTTTCCGAAATTTAAAAAAAAAAAATAAAGTTGGTAGAGCTGTAAAACGGATCGAGTCGGGTCGACTCATTTAGTAAACGGATCAATTTCGCGTCGGCCTTGAAAATAGCTTATATTTGCTCAAAACTGAAAAATAACAAATTTTCACACTAAATGGTCAAATCGTGTCGACTTCGGGTCGAAATCGGTCCGGTTCGGGTCGGGTTCATGTTTCTCTCAGTAGTCGGGTTCGTGTCGGGTCAGACTTTTACAGCCCTTAAACTTGGGCGTAAGTGGGTATAAGAGTTGGAACATGAACTCACTTACCTAGTGGCTAATATCACAAATTTTATCAATGATGCTAGTTGACATCTATATTATTTCATTAATTTTCAAATATGTTTAATAATTGACTTCTAGTTTTGATATATTGATAGTTTAATACGTCGCTCTAACAAGGAGACTCAATAATTGAAGACACTAATACCCAGAAAATGACTAGTGATATATGAAGGGGGGGCTAAAAGCCAACGTAAAGAGTAGACATGGTGTTACAACTGATTGATTATCCGCCAATGTTAAGCGTTGGAACCTGATTTAAGCCACAACTTAAACTTTAATGATTGTAATTAAGATCAGGTTGGACTTGAACTCTCAATGGGTCGGGTTAAGGTGATACTGAGGCCATATGCGCTATTAGTTGTCACGCTGAGGCATGGTAGATTTTGGGTCATTTGGCATGCCTTTTACAACCATACAGATTTCAGTACGTGTAAAAATATAAGTTGAACTAGTTGATTCATATAATCTTAAAAATTATTGTAGTTAACCAAGTGATCTAGGTTCAATCTTGTCTTTACATCCCCACCCCTTTGCAACACTCCTCCCCAAAAAAAAAAAAAAAGAAAAGAAAAAGAAGGCATGATAGAGTCTCCTATGGTTTCTTCAGGCTTTACTCAGCGTTGCCATCAGAACCTCACAAAACCTGATTTATTATCAGTTTTTTTCAGTCTGTAACTCAACATTACACATCAAAATATGAGAGCAGAGAGCCTCAGAACTAGAGATTTCTCAATGAGGCATCTGTGCGATATTGGGTTGGGCCAATGGGCCCTCCGGCTAATTGTACCCCCTTGGCCAGCCTTTAAAGTAACTTCCAAAATATTAGAACCGTAAGCAACAAAATCAGAGTGGCGCAGCGGAAGCGTGGTGGGCCCATAACCCACAGGTCACAGGATCGAAACCTGTCTCTGATATGGAAGAGCAAGCTTCTTGCCTCTACTGTTTTTGTTCTTCCGCCCACTACTCTTTCTTTGTTTTTTCTTTTTCTTTATTTTTTTTTTCTGAAAGAAAATTCCCAATGAATCTACCCAGCAGCATTAGATCCTTAAATAGACTGCTTCTAAGTTCCAGATCCCATTAAAATGAACGCGAAAATTAAATCAAAATTACGGTGTAGCAGTTAGCACGGTGGCAGCAGGTGGTGGTGGTGGCTGGGATGCGGGGATTGGGTTGGGCTCATGGGGAAGAAGCTTCGAACAAATGAAAGCTTCTCATTGTGGGTTTGGATTTTTGCCTCATTGTGGGTTCCACCACCAAATTGATTTTCCCCAGTGTTAAAAATCCCATATTTTTGATGAATTTCAAATGGGAATTAAGCAGGGTCTCTGTTTTTTTTCTTTTATCAAGTGGGCTGTGCAAATAACTGGAGTTTGTGGCCTTGATGAACTGCAATTAGTGAGCAAAATTTGGAGCCAAGCAGGGGGACGAGAGAGAAGGGGAGACTTTGATTTCGCTCTCCAAACCCCACCTAGTGAGTAAACAATGCAAGTTTTTGGAGGCCGGTAAAACAAGATGAGATTTTTGGGTGCGAGGGAAACAGAGGAGATTGTGACCTACAACAATGTGAGTGATTTTAGGGGCAGGGTCGGAGGCTAAAAGATGAGTTCCTAATTAGCGAGGTTTCCGCCATTTAAACACTGCTTGATACCACAGTAAGGTGATGGTTGTTCATTGATAACGCAAGAGAAGATGATTGTGGGTTGAAGTTGGGTCATGGAGAGTTAAGAACTCCATTGATGCTTCGCTCGCAACTGTAGAGAAAAACCCCACATTGTCAGCATCAAAAGGCAAGTGACCCAGAAAAAGAAAGAAACTATTGGGTACTTGTGCTATAGTCAGCTGGACCAATGGGGCCTGGGGCCTTGGATTAAATTAAGTTAAAGAGGGAGCATGAACAACAAAATCAGAGTGGCGCAGCGGAAGCGTGGTGGGCCCATAACCCACAGGTCCCAGGATCGAAACCTGGCTCTGATATGAAAGTGCAAGCTTCCTGCGCTCAACTTTTTGTTCCCCACTCTTTCTTTCTTCTTTTTTTTTTTTTTTTTTTTTTTTTTTGGGGAAAGAAAATTCCCAATGAATCTACCAGCAGCAGTAGATGCTTAAATAGAATGCTTCTAAATTCCAGATCCCATTAAAATGAAGGAGTGACGTACCAAAACAAATGAAAGATGAGACAAAAACAAAAGGTGCAAATTCTGTATTTTAACTCTACCAAGCCGTAACCATTCGTCTTTCAAGCAACAAACATCCTTAGCATTCAATTCAAGTGTATAGATAAAGCTTGATACCCCAAAATGTAATGAAATCCCAGCCTTGTACTTCTACTTTAATTTCTAGATTTGCCTACTTTTGCTACTTACCTTAATATTAACATTTGAAACTGGGGGAATAACCAAATGAGGTTTTTAACCATGTTCAATTTTTATTAAGGGATGGATCTCGGTAGAAATCAAAATTAGGTCTTAACCTAATGGATACGACCTAAGGTTAAAGGGGCAGTATATTTAATTCAAAGAAAGGCGCCCCAATTTAAGAAAAATAGAGACATAACAAAAATAATATGCACAATGGCATACTTGGGTCAGAGTTGATAGATGAACACAACATTGGGGGGAAATTCTCATCCCCAAGGGGGACGGGAACAGGTACGGGGATGAGATTCAATCGCCGAGCGGGGATGGAGACGGGGCAAAATTTTACCCCGTCCCCGCCCCCGTCCCGTTTACCCGTAGGGGAAAAATCCCCGTCCCCATCCCCGCTTCCCCGTTTCCGATTGGGGAAAAAACCCAAACACCATTCCCATTTATAATTAAAATTGTATATAAATCTTTTATTTATGAACATAGGATTAAGACTAGATAGGTAAGTTTACTTGAAAAAACCTAGATATATAATCTCTATTTTTCTTCTTAGACTTTGATTGGGTTGTATTTGACTTCTTAGACTTTGATTTGACTGTGTTGCGTGGACTTGTTAAACTTTAATTTTTTGGGTTGAATTATAAACTCTGATAAAGTTTGTTAAACTTGCATTGCATGGAATCTACAAGAACTTTGTACAATTAATTGAGTTAATTCCGATGTGCAACTTGAAATCCAACTTGTAATTTAGTTTTCACATATGAGGGAAAAAAATTTGTGGGTAAAAATCCCCGTTAGGGATGGAAACGAGGAGGAATTTTTTTTCCTGCAATGAGGAGCGGGGCGGGGACGGGGGGCGGGGAGTTGAGCAGGGATGGGGACGGGGAATATGCCCCCCGTCCCCAACCCGCCCCGTTGCCATCCCTATTTGTGACAGGAACATTGTGACGGGACCCATCATCAATTAGAATTGCTCCAAGAAATGGAGAAAAACAAATATCTAGAGCGATCAAGTCTGAAATGGGATGTCCAAATTTTGTAGCTAATATGCTGCATGTTTGCCTCACTAAAGATGTGATTAATGATGAAATGCATATCTGTAGTTCAATCAATTGTGAACGTTTTTTGATGATGTTAAATAGTTGCCAAGGGATCTAAATGTTTCCTTTCAGTACTTGAATTACAATATGGTCGTCGCCTTCAATAATGAATTTGTTGGACCCTGTTTGAACTACTGAACTAATCCATCTGTAAGAGTTCTAGCTTTTGTGACAAGAGTAGATGTATGTCCGCATATATTGCTCCAACTTTAACTAACTTATCCATCCAATCACGTAGAATGAATCCGCCTGTTGTGAAAGAGTTGTTGAGCAATCCATTGAAGTTGATTTTGACAAATTCCTCATAAGAGGGTACCACCTCATAAAGTGGTTAGAGGTGAGAGAGGAGAAGAAAATCCGCTAATGTGATCATCAATCAACATATGAGTTCAAATTCTTCATTTGGCACTAGGTTTTTTTTGGGGGGTGGGGGCCAAATTAAGCACGTTAGGGGTTGAAATTTCCATTGTTGAAAATTGTAGCATTTCTAGATATCCAGATGCTCTAAAGAAGAAATGAAGTTTTTGGAGCATCTTTGAGTTATGGGAATATTGAATTCTGTTTAGCCACTCACAAATATCGTGATTTCCCACAGCAAGAGCATCAATTCGGATCCACTAGTGTCTTTCTTCTATTTTCCAAACTCTTGTGACCATAAGACATCCTTTGAATAGGTGATCTATTGACTCAATGTCATTAAGGTAAAGTGGACAGATTGGCTGAATATTGTGACCCCTTTGAATAAAGGTGCTTCTAACAGGAAGTGCTTTATGACACAATTGCTAAAGAAAATTTTTTATTTTTGACATGGCATTGATTTTTCAAATCCGCTTATAAAGCCATTTAGAGGTTTCTTAGGGCTGAGAATCATGGGCTATCCAAGGGGCTGATTTCGTGCTATATTGTTATTTAATCCCCAACAAAAGTGTCATTGGTGTTGTGGATTGGAATAACAATGCCTTACATTTTCTTTATAACCGACGACTATTAAAAGTTTGTTTGAGTTTGGGAGTACTCCAATTCGTATTTTGCTGAATAAACTCGCTAACTTTTCCTATGGATTAGGAATCTGTTCTTCAACTATATTTAATGTGTTAGCTAGATTGTGACTCTCTACCCAATTGTCGTATCAAAGGAAGCCATTATGCCCTTTTTTCTACCTTTCAAATAATGCCTTTTGTTAATAAGTCTCTACAACTAAGTAGACTTTTCCAAACTGGTGAATCAGATATTTTTCTTTCACAGCTAAGAAAGTCGGTATTTTGTAGATATTTGGCTTCAATTAATTGCACCCATAAGCTAGAATCATTTGTGAGTAATTTCCAAGCCAGCTTTTATTGGAATAATTTATTAGCAACTTCTATTGCGGAGGTCCAAACTACTTTTGCTTTTTGGCATAGATACCTTGTCTCAAGCTATAAATGCTAATCCTTTTTATGCATTAGATTTTTTTTCAAAAGAATTCTCTATTGAGTTTGTCCATATGGTTACTGGTGATTTTCGATATTTGAAAATACTGTATTATCTATGCTCGTAATGATTGTAACTGTGATTGTATTGATACTGCTCTTCCTCCTTTTGCTAAAAATTTTACTTTCCAACCTTCTAGTTTAGAGGTAGCTTTGCTAATGATTTATTGAAAGGTTGTATTTGAAGGACCTTATATTGATGTGAGCTAGGGCACATTAGTCCAATAATCAAGCTTACATGGGCGAAGGACTCGAGCTAGGCCACATTTTTCTAACTTGGGCCCAATAATCCGCCCATGCAAATCCTTGGCATCGACATAATTTTCAATGATCAAGCCTCCCATTCTATCTAAACTTGCAGCCAATTACGGATGTAGGGCGTCTTGTATTTTCTCGATGATAAAGAGATACTTATTACTTACCCTAAAATTGTAAAAACTATTTTTAAAAAATAATTATATTATATTTGTTTTCCTCCTCACAATACTCTTTCCGTCCTAATATTCATGTAATATTTTATTTTAAGCGTCGTGAAAAACGTGTCAAATTAACATTGTAAATATAACTAATGTTACGCACCCTTTGTAAATTGTAGTAATTGTATGCAGTTTTATAGTAACAATATCACATTAAGAATGTGCTAAAAGGAAATATACTCTTACGGACTACGTGCATACTTTGAAAATTGAAAAATCTACTAAGTTTTTACACATCACAATAATAATATGATTTAAAGGTGCATAATCTTACAACCGTTAATGGTTAATACTAGATTGGACTTTTGTGCTTTAAAAATCGAAAGCAAATTAGTACGTTTTGGTAGTAAATTTTGGTGGTATTTTCTTATATGTATAGGCACTATAACTAATACTGTATTGCAAATATAAGATCACTTATATTTCATAATTATTTGTTTATATTCAAATAGATAGTAAAAATAATAATGATGACAACCAAATATGCTTTGTTATTTCTTGATAACAATAACAATGTTTTTGTGGTGGATAAGATATACAATATAAGAATATGTGTATGGCTATTTGCCTTTATAATATTCCATATTAGTAGCCCAAATTTCGTAAACATTGGAAGCCAGAAATGCAAAATTAATTATCCGTAACCGATGCATTTATTTTATTATAATACATTACATTGTTTTGATAATATCGGAAGTAGTTTTTTGGGGTAGAGAATATTGGAAGTAGAATTAGTAATAAGATATGTTTTTATCAAAAGTAATATAATATAATATTTTATTATTATTGAGCATTCAAATTTTTTTATTTGAAAAGAAAACTCTTGGACTTGTCATTAACTTTATAAAATCTTTTTTGAAAAGAAAATCTTCCATTTACAATTGATTAACTCCTATTCTTTTAACAAAACTGAAAACTATTAATTATCTTAAAAATTTTTGCAAACGACTGATGTTGAAAGATTAGCAGGTTTGTTTTGTGTGTGTGTATATATATGTATATATATATATATATATATATATATATATAGAGAGAGAGAGAGAGAGAGAGAGAGAGAGAGAGAGAGAGAGAGATATATCCAATTAATTATTAAAATCTTGCTAATTTAAAATTTGATTCGTTAGAATAAGATATAATATGAATATATCTAAAAAAAATTATCTTATTTCTTTGTAATTTCAAAATGTGACAATTTTAACGGAGCAGATAGAGTGATAAATTTAAAATTCCAATTTAGTCGGCTTGAAGGCCGAATTCCAAACATAAACATTAAATATTTTCTGTGGACAAGCAGTTGCACCCGTACTGTCGGTGGAATTCTTAAGAATATGATGATAGGGGATGTTTAATTGCCGACAAGGATTTATACATGCTAATGCAATGGAGAATTTGCTAAATATATTTAGTGATGAAGTAATTAAAAGGCATTTTATTCTTGACGTGCGAATAAAATCATATGTAAATCCACCTTCAAAGTGCCTATTTTTCTTTTGTTTTTCTATTTCAAGACATGCATCCACCTTTAAAGCAATGCTAAGCAAGGCATAATTATTAAAGCACAAATCACGTTTTTTTCATTAATTTAAAGCTCCCCTTTCATATTTTTAAAGAAAAGACTATAAAATTATTAGGTTTTTTAATCTACACAAAGTTGCGGCCTATTTTCTTAAAATGGGATTTATATTGATAACTTGTGGTGTTGTTAAGATGCAGCTTATTATATATCTTTAATATAACCCACAAGTTAATGGTTTATTCTTGTAATTTTAGGTCGACAATATCTATCTCAATCATTAAAAAATATATTTGAGATCAAAATTTTGAATTCCATTATACAAACATTCTTATACACCTCTAAAAAAAAAAATTAAAAATTTAAACAAAGATGATGGATACATTTTTATTTCATTGCAACACCTCTTAAATACTTCTTATCAATAACAAAAAGTTCAAGGACGAGGTTAAATTATTAAACTGTGAAACAAAGTTAATTATTAACAACCATTGCTATAGGCTCAACCCTCAACCCCCCCAAAAAAAGGGCAATGCCAATAGGAAGAATATGTTAATGTTCTCAGTCTCATTCCTTTTCTTTTTTTTTTTTTTTGGGTTGTTGTAATTGACTTATGATTGACTTGGTAGGTAGAAGAAGGCAATTTTTATTTTATTTTTTTTAGATTGCTAAGGTGACATGTATCATCTCTTTTTGCAATGGTGAGGATAATATGAATATTAATCATTTTCATAAAGACATTATCCTTCTCCCTTTTTTGACTTAAGTAGGTAGTTATTCTTCTTTTAAGTTTTACCAATTTAGCATTTTGTGGGCCAATATATATATATATATATATATATATATATATATATATATATAAAGACATTGAGAAATTTCTAATTTGATTGAAGTAACTTTTAATATTTAAATATTATGTAGTATTATTATACCTAAGCATGTGTTTTAATGGCTGCCAAAAGGTTTATTGCGGAGATGCAATAATTGACTAGTACCACAGTAGTTTACGCCAGTCCCATAGTGTTAGTCATTGATTAGTGCCTTAAAATTTGGTGAGTACGATTATATAGCGAATCCTTGGCACATATCGGACCACAACGGGCAGTGTACGTAAAATCAAATTTTTAAAAAAATTATAAATTGTGCTATTTGGCGTCTTTTTTTTTTGTTTTTATTTTCTTTGGTTGCATATGCTATTTGGCATCTACAAATAGGCAACAAATATGTCTACATGCAAGGTTATTATTGTAAGAAAAATATAGTGAAATCAAGGGATAGGAAATGAGAAAGAGTTGTGCCGTGGACTACCACTGTCTTGAAAGCTATCTTGATTTGATCAGGGTGCAAATCGAAGCAGCCGATTGTTTCCCAAGATTTATACAGCTGACCTCTGAATGAGTGCACCCACGGTCAAAAGTTTGGAGTACACAAGACTATAATCGCCCAGATCAATGGAAGAGAGAATAGTGAGGAAGAAAAGAGGAGATGAAGACTGCCCACGAGCCGGTACTAGAGGAAAAGTTGACGAAGAATCTACAAGTAATCGTTGACTATTATGCCAACGAATAAAAATCAAAAGAATTTTTCTCCAAAAAATTAGACCTCGCCCTACAACACTAACATTAACTAATGCCAAATGAATTCAACAAGTTCAAGAAAAAGGGAATTAGTAATAAAATTCCATAAGAGACTTCTAATCTTCCTATGTGAGACAAGAAATAGATATGAAAAAGAGAGTCAGTAGTTGGCATAATTTCCAACAATAATCACTAGGACATGATCACTTTTTGGATACCCAAAAAAATTACTTTTCGAATATATTTTTTTCAAGCTGGATATATAATTAATGAATTATAATAAATATCTCGTAAAACTTTCATCAACTTTTTATCTTTTTTTTAAATGGATAATTAATAGGGGATTAAAACCTTTTACGTTGAAGGACAAGTTGAAACAACACTCTCGTAATGTACGCAAAAAATGTTTGCATTAAATTGTACACTTAATTCCTCAACAATCTGCCCAGGGAACTTACTAAGACATATGAATTGAATTTGCACTGAATTTAGATTAGTCTTCAATCATTATAGGCAGGCGTTTAAATTAACCCTGCTTAATTAGCTCCTATCATGGAAAGCAGTAGCTATTGTTTCTTATTTCTTAGCTTAGTCTCTTTGGACTTTGGAGTGCTCATATTACTGTTATTCTTGTTTGTGTGTGCGACTTTTTTCTTTTTTTGGGGGTAGATTCGATCAATCAAAATAAGGGTCTATATTTCATCTATATTGTCCGAGATAGATTTCACTTGTTAATTCACTTATTTTTGTTAAGGGATTTTGGACGGTAATATACTATACTTCAAAGGTATTAAATGATAATCCTCTCAACTTTGAATTTGGACGTCTGTGAGGTGTGAACTATACTATCAATTTATTTCTTTTCGTAGATCCTTTTGGATTTACCAATCTCAACTCACTTCAACCTACTTCAATCAAATTCAACCCACTTCAACCCACATAAAAAAAAAATACCAGCCTCAACCCACTTCAACCTACCTTAACCAATTTCAACCCGCTTCAACCAATTTCAACCTACCCCTTCATAATTTTAATAATTTGTAAAGTGTCATGTGAGATTTAATTATTTTTGCAAAGTAGTATGATTTGAAAATGGTAGAAATTTATAAGTAAATCGGGGTGGGTAAAAGGATGAAGTAGGTTAAGGTAGGTTGAAGTAGGTTGAGGTGAGTTGAAGTACATTGAAATGAGTTAAATTTTTTTTACGTGATAAATTGAACTTGGTTAAAATAATAAAAGTAAATTGAAGTGGTTGAGATTTGTATTTTAAAATTGACCCATAAAAAGAACAGCACTTAAAAAAATTAGAAAAAAAAAAGTATTCCGTCTACAACTGTGAAATTTGATAATTTTTTATCATGTTCAGAATCCATACCTTCAGGAATCATTTAATTTCTAATTGCAATTTGTAAACGTGAGACACAAGTGAAGACATTGAGATATGGAAATGATTATAGGAATGCATCGCACAAATTAAACAACGCAAAACATGTAAGCACGTATCAATGTCACATCCTATATTTTAAAATTAATAACAAATTTATATTGCTGATATATTTTGTAACAATTACAATCATACTATTTTCTTATGTTACATCTGAATTTTTCGAATACATGCCTGTTATTTTCATGGGTAAATCGGGGTGGGTAAAAGGGTGAGGTGGGTTGAAATAGGTTAAGGTGGGTTAAAGTAAGTTGAAGTAGGTTGAATTTTTTTAATGTCATAAATTGAACTTTAGTTGATAGTAAAAGTGGGTTAAAGTAGGTTGAAGTGGGTTTAAATACATTGAAATAGGTTGAATGGGTTGAAGTGTGTTGAAGTTGGTATTTTCAAATTCACCCATGAAAAAAAGGACCGTATATAAAAAGTTGTCATCAATAAATTTTGTAACCCAAATCATCAAAAATAATTGACAAGTTGTGCCAACCTCCAACTTTCAGAAAAATAGTTACAAAATTGTAAAATTACCATTCTGTGAAAAAATGTACTAAAAATTACAATAACTTCATAAATTATCACACAGGATTACATTCTCATTATTTTAACCCACTCTAACCCACCACAAAAAAAAATATACCAACTTCAATCCACTTTAACCTACTTCAATCCATTTCAATCTACTTCAACCCACCTCAATCTACTTTAACTTACTTCAACCTACTTCAACCCACCTAAAAAAAATACCAATTTCAACCCACCTCAACCCACCCCAACCAACATCAACCAACCTCAACCCACTTCACCCTTTTACTCACCCCAATTTACCCACGAAAAGAACAGACCCTAAATGTCTATATATCAATTTCGAGTTTGAATGTATTGTTACTTGATGATGCAAGTATATATTTAGGGCCTGTTCTTTTCGTGGTCAATTCCAAAATACCAACTTCAATCCACTTCAATCTACTTCAACCTACTTCTACTATTTTAACCAAGTTCAATTTATCACATAAAAAAATTCAACTCACTTCAACTTATTTCAATCCACTTCAACCTATCTTAACCTACTTCAACCCAGTTTACTCTTTTATCCAATCCTATTTACCCATGAAAAGAACAGGCCCTTAATGTTTATATATTAAACACATTCAAATTTAATATTGGTATATAAGCAGTAAATAAGTTGATAGTACGATACACAAACATTCAACTTCAAAGTTGGGAGGGTTATTGTCCAATACTGTCAAAAGTAAAATATACTATTACCCAAAAATCCTTTTTTAAAAGGAAAACTTTGAAATTTTGGTGGAAATGAATATAATTGTCACAGCAAATCTTGTTGCTTTGAGGCTTGTGGATCGGTTGATTCGGTTCCACTTCCATAATGTAATGATGGAGTCATGATCATGATGATTGATTGACCACATCTTGATTTTTGAAGATAAAAGACTTGGAAAGCAAGAATATGCATGAAGATTATAATAATGTTCTTTTTTTTTAATCAAAATTAATGAAATACTTTCCTTCGTTGCATTGCAATATGACCAAAAAAAGGATAAAAAGAAAAATATGATAGTCTAACTCCTAACTGTAAGATGCCCTTATAATTTAGTTTACATTCATCATCTGTTTAAAGTGTAAAATACTTTCCTTGAGTTTAATTTCAACTCATTCCTCTTGAACAGTTCCCCCCTTGGTTTTGGGGGGGGGGGGCATGGCATCCACCGACACAAGATGAGTGTTCCTGCAAATTTTCTTGACAGAAATTGCATTTCCACCTCTTGAGACATTCTCCCTAAAAAATGAAAGCACAGAATTTTAAGTTTGAGATATTATGCCTCCTAAATTTTCCTTCACCTAATAATATACTACAACAGTAACAATAATAATTTTTAGTGTGGATCTTATTTATATGAGGATCTGAGAAAATTCAAATATAAGCAGCCTTAGCTAATAATATATGTCTCCTAAATTTTTCATGACCTAGTAATATGTCAATTGACTTTCTGAGCTTATGCGAATGTAATTTCATCAAAGTTAAAAACACTTGACATTTATTTTTTTAATGTATATGTATTTTGAGTTTGATTATGTAGATATTTATGTTCATATGGTTTGAATCTAGATGATTATATTGACCAAAATACTATTGATTCGTTGAAATATCCAATTAACAA
Source organism: Carnegiea gigantea (assembly GCA_029747015.1). Classification (NCBI taxonomy): domain Eukaryota; kingdom Viridiplantae; phylum Streptophyta; class Magnoliopsida; order Caryophyllales; family Cactaceae; genus Carnegiea; species Carnegiea gigantea. Next base: position 94,966 of record JAKOGI010000208.1, read on the forward strand.
ATCCCCCCCAAAAAAAAACAAAAAAGACCAAAGCTGCAAACCACCAAGATGTTTTGTCAAGGAAAAACGAGTAGCAATATATTAATTTGTCAATATATGCAGCAGCAAGGGATCCCTCACACAATTTTTATACCATGAACCTATGATTGTAGTCAAGGACACAGTTGATGGACCAAAAATAAGGAAATTTGGTGAGACGAATTCATTTGCACCTGATTATATGTTTTTATACCATGAACCTATGATTATATGTTTTACGTAAAAGATATGGTAAGACGAATTCATTTGCACCTGATTTTTTAAAGTTTTTGCTGTGATCAATAATCCACTTTATGGTAATTGTTTTATTTAGAAGTTCCGAGGAATAACTCTAATCAAAGTCACCTTAAATGAATTATTAATCACTAACATAATTATTAAAATTTAATGTAAATCATCTGTCTTACTGTATTTTTCAGATGAGACAGTCTAGAATAATTGTAAAGGTTCATATATAGTATCATCACAATCACATATGATAATGCATGGATCTGAAAATGGATCTAATGAAGTCTGGTCCAGACTAGAGTACAATCACCTCTTTAAACCAATATATTACAGCTAGTACTTTTATTATTTTGTTTGCTATAATCCTTTTTTGGAAAAATAATTGGGAACTTTGTCCAGAAATAAGGTGTCGGCTTCAGAAATGAGCCAAATTTGTTTTTTTTGCTGGTATTTTGTCCAAAAACAAGTGCTGGTGGCCTCATTATTCAGCAAGAAATAGACAAAGTGGCAGCAAAGTTGCATATGAACTCACTCTTTCCAGATAAGCACACACAGAGAGAGAGCTCTGCCCAAGAAAGGAAAATTTAAAAAAAGATGATTATTTCATGCAATGTGATCGATGCAATGGTAAAGATTCGGAATGATTAAAGTTAGGCCCCTATAAGTAATTAATTAATGTTAAGAATAATTGGAAAATGTAGGGATTGGTGAATAATTATACTTAAGTAACTAAACTTTCTTAAACTAATGGAAATAATTAACAAAGGTTGGAGATTTAAGGGTGAGGATCCAACTTCCAAGCAAGGGTTAAAGCATAAAGGATGGTGTTGTCTTTACACCTGCGAGAGATTTCCTCTTTCCACTACCTAGAAATTGCAAGATCCCAAAAAGTCAAAAATAAATAAACAAATTAAAATGTGATATATACATACATAAATCTAAAGTTAAAGGCATATTCTCTTTGATCATCTGTTTGTCCATGGCAAATTGGCAATGGCCCCCCCCCCCAAAAAAAAACTCTGGGGAAGAGAGAGAAATCAAAAGTAAGAAAAAGATAAAGCGCACACACCACTTCACATTTTTTTCTTTTTTGCAAATTTACCTATTTATGCTTAGCCTAGATTTACTTATGTAAAGGGTTTGATGATACGCTTCTCGCCACACTTTGAGATCCCAGTATTACAGTCTGTTTGGATTGAGGGGAGAGAAGGGGAGGGGAGGGGAATGAAGGTAAATGAACACTTTCCCCTTGTTTGGGAATGTTGAATGAAAGGGAAAGAGGGGCAATCGAGGGGAACATTCACCCTCATTCCCCTCATTTTTATTCACCCCCAAAATAAAGGGGAAAGGAGGGGAATAAAAGATTTTTAATTGTTCTCCCCCCTTTTCCTCCATCCCCCCTTACAACATATCCAAACAAGATGAGTACAAATCACCTTCCTTTCCTTCTCTTCACCTCCATTGCCTTCCCCCCTTCTATCTTAATCCAAACAATGTGTTAGTGTTGGCCCTGTTGAATGTTAGCAGGAGATTTGATATAGCAATCTTACCCCTAAATTGTAAATAAAAAAAATAGAAATGTGAGTTTTATTAGACTCAAGATTTAAAAATTATAGTCTCCCTATTATTATGTAAAATGAAAGTAGATGACAGTTTGAAGATAATTTATTTTAGTTTGCTGTCATTCAAATTGAAAAAGTTACTCAAAATTTACTATTATTTCAACTGTCCACAAAGTGGACACATTTTTAACATCAAAATTAAAAGTTTAATAAACATCACCATTAGTTGGTTCTCCTTTCTTTCCTTTATACGGCTATAGTCTCCCATTAAAGTGTCCTGTATGAACATCAGTCCATAGACCAAGGTTAAACCAACACACAGTACAGTCTAAACAAGGGGGAAAAAAACACTCCTTTTTTAAAGGTTTTTAACTGAAATAGAGACATCGAATGACATAATATATTCATCAAGCTAAACTTCATATCAATTGTTGAACCCAGTTTTCTCTGCCATGTGAGCCAATATCCTTCTCAACAGTTGGGCAGTATCGCATACAGTACATATAACAAGTTAACAATCATATGAAAGACAACTACACATTTTGTTGTGTTTCCTTATTTTCCTGTTTCTAACAACTAGACTAATAAGAAAATAGCTTAATCAAATACTACAAAACAAGTATAATATGCTATGAACAAATCTTCAGAATTGATGAGTTCAAGGGGTTACAATGATAGATACAAGTGAGTATGTGACCTTACATCATATACTACTATGAGCAACACAGAGCTATTCGGTTCGGTAGATCCTACCATGGATGAGCTCATGCAAGCTTGTTTTCGCCGCACTCAATGAATGTGATCACAATGATAATGGGAAATTCACAAGAGAAGAGAGAGAGAGAGAGAGAGAGAGAGAGAGAGCGAGAGAGCTTCTTCGAACCCTTAAGCATGGATGCTTGCAGTAGGTTGCACCACAGATAGGCGTGCTAACCTACTAGCAAGAAGTCATCCTCAAGCATTTAACCACATTATTAATAGCTGAAAATTAAATCAGATTACTGTATAGTAACAGCACTATCTTGTCATTACCGTCCTTCAAACCACGGAAGAAAAAGAAAAAAAAAAGAAGAAAAAAATATAGTAGCAAAAGTTGATTCTCTTACCAATTGCCTTGTCCCCTGTCTCCCTCTCTCTTGCAGATCTCCCAGCAGAACAGCCACCTCTTTGTGTTTAGCAAATCAGAAAGACAGATAATAAATAAAAACCAAAAATAAATGCACAAATAATGTAGCTACCTGCTTACATCACACCTCTTCTGAACTAAGAGCATCCAGATCTGCAGCCTAAAGAAGGTTCCTCTCTCTCTCTCGCTGTGTCTCTCTCTCTCAACCCATCTGCGAGCCAAAAACCAGAGAGAAGTGCAAAGCCAACAACAGTCAATGAATTCAGATATGAATTGGGATAGAGAAAACAAACCAGCACAAACTCAAAGACATCATTCACAATGAAAATTCATACCTTCAACATCGTACTGGTCATCTTGATCACATCACTTGCCTTATCTCTTGTTCTAGCCAATGGTGAGAGATCAAGGCCCCACTATTCATTGCCTTTAATACCTGAAAACATCAGAAGAATCCTCCACCAACCACTCTTCCCAGAGAGCTCAACCCCACCACCTGGGGAAGATGACTCCTCATCATCAATGTCGGAGCCCCCACCACCGGTAGACAGCTCTGGGGTTGACCCGGATGAGCCCTTCTTCCCGGAGGTCCCATCTGGGTCAACCCCGAATCAGGCCTCATCGCCACCTCCACCAACCGCGACAACAAATGGGTCAGGCCCAATGCCAACTGCAACCCAGCCTACGAAGCCCACAAAGCAGGTGGCAATAGCTGTATCAGTGGTGATTGTCACACTGGGGATGCTATCAGCACTGGCGTTCTACATTTACAAGCACAAAGTGAAGCACCCTGTTGAGACACAGAAGCTTGTTGGGGGTAGGAATTCAGGGAGACATGCAGCCACAGAGGATTCAAGTGTACCCCCATCTGGGTTTCTGTATTTTGGGGCGACTGAGCCTACTAATCAGAGATCAGTCACAGTGGCTGAGGACAGCATTGTGAATGGATCGCCTTATCATAAGCTGAAGCCGGGAAAGCGGTCAGATAGGTATCGGCCTAGTCCTGAGTTGCAGCCTCTGCCTCCCCTTAGTAAGGTGCCGCCTGCCAGGAGTTTGCCTCAGAGGTACTCACCAGCTGCTACTATATCATCCTCTGAAGAGGAGGGCCGCGAAACCATGTATTATACCCCTCATGGATCAGTTGCTAGCAGCACTGACGAAAGTTTCTGGGCAACAATTTCGCGCTCAAGCAGCAGAAGCAATGGAAGTTCCTTCAACTCTGCTCCAAGAGCAGAGAATGACGTGGGCAATTCTTTTCCTAATTCAAAGAGGACGACTTCACCAAGATCACGGTTTTTTGGGACCTCAGCTGGCCCTGATGTTGTCAAGCATGCCATCATCCCATCTATTAAGTCCACTCCTCCAGCACCGCCCCTGCCAGTGCCAGAAGAGGGGTCAGAACCACCACATACAAGGGAGGATCAAGGTCAAGGCAGAAAAGAAGTGATGTCAAATTTACCCAGATGGGCAAAATCTGCATCACCTGCCCCATCATCCAATGTAGCATCTATTCAATCTGCAAGCAGTCCCACGAACCAATCCGGCCACCAGAAATCTAAGCCTCCAATTCCACCTCGACCTCCTCCACCACCTCCTCCACCACCACCAGTAGCAGGGCGACCTCCCCTGCCACCACCTCCACCACCACCGCCACCTCCAAGACCACCATTATCAAGACCAAGGAAAATATCCATTGATGGGGCAAATGAGTCTTCTCATGTGCCACCGACAATACAATTCCCAACTCCAGACTTGACAGATGGTGCAAGAAAAGTGACAGTAAAACCAGCTGAAGAATTAGATAATGGATGCAGCTCTTCAGGAAAACCTAATGAGGATGATATGGATGAAAAAAGACCAAAGTTGAAGCCTCTGCATTGGGACAAAGTGAAGGCAACCTCAGATAGAACTACAGTTTGGGACCAACTATCAAGCTCCTTCCAGTAAGCTACCAAGTTTTTGCATGCTTCGTTCCAAACACCATATGGTTTAAATAACTAACTCTTGATGAGTCAATGCAGAATAAATGAGGAAATGATGGAAAGTCTATTTGGCTTCAATGCAAATTCAAGCGACAAGAAGGAAACAACTAAGAAGTCAGTACTTCCTCCAGTTGAGAAAGAGAACAGGGTTTTAGACCCAAAGAAGTCGCAGAACATAGCCATACTATTACGAGCATTGAATGTGACACGGGATGAGGTTGTCGAAGCACTTCTTGATGGTAAGGCTTTTCTTTGCCTGCCAAGCCTGATTTAGAAACCATAGTCACTATTTCTCTTATTCTTCTCATAAGAAATGACATACCTAGTTTATAGAGGTTTAAGTATCTCGAAAAATTCCTATAGAACATAGATCCTGTATTCTAATATAGAGCAGGACTCGAAGTTATGAGCATCCAATTGTCTCTTCCTCAATGTATAAGATAGTTGAATGATGCAGGTAACATAAAGCTAATACTTGTTGAAGATATCCAGGGATTTTGTAGAGCACAGAAGTGGATCAGTGATGATTATCAAACTGCCCATTGGAATTAGTAAAGTGAAAACTGGATATCAATGCACAATAACCTTTTAGTTTCCATGAAAATCAGACAGTATACCAAGAGTCTTTTTTTCCTTCTTTGTTCTTTCTTGTGTTTTTTTTTTTTTTTTGGGGGGGGGTTTTGGGTTTTTGGGGGGGGGGGTGATCAGCCATTCCATTCAATGGAGAAATCCATCCTGAAATTTTGTCCAACATAGATCAAGAGTACGAGAAAAATACTTCACAGAAAGAATTTGCATGCCTTTCCTATGTCTATGAGTTCTTTGAGTCAACAAGAAGTCAAGAAGGATTCGAATTAAAAGTAGAAATCTCTAATTTGAAGTCATTGCGAACTTCCTTCGTGACATGTTTTCCAAGGAGAACACTAGTCCTGCAGAATGTGGGCACCTCAGAAGTCCACTGAAACCTATTTTGCAATCACATATTTACAGGATATTTGCTTCTGCATCTGTCTATAAAACCATTGTTCATCTTTCTTTCCCCTAGATCACTTTGCCACAAAAGTTGACACATATCTATAAAAGGCACATAATAAAAGGATCATCTTTAAATCATGAGCATGTCGAAGAGGAGTTGGCCGGGTGGCCAACACTCCACAAGTCCCCCCCCCCAACCTAGGTTCAAACCTGGGGGGCACAATTCTGCCTTTGTGCAATTGTGTGTGGGAGGTTTGTGGGCCTGGGCTTTAGTTTGGGCTTTGACATTCCCCTTCCCCTGGCCTGTTCAGGTCCACTGGGTACCCCTGAGATAGGGGCTCAGTGGGCTGGGTCCGCTTACCCTTGTTTTAAAAAAAAAAAAAAAATCTTTAAATCATGAACATGTGTAGGAAAGAATGCATGAAAACTAGCGGTATGCATTTCTTCACATGCAGTCTATATTTCTTGTTATAGGCAATCCAGAAGGCCTGGGTGCTGAGCTTTTAGAGACATTGGTCAAGATGCAACCAACAAAGGAAGAAGAAATAAAACTGAAAGACTACCAGGGTGACATTTCAAAGCTGGGTTCAGCTGAGAGATTTCTGAAGGGAATACTAGATGTACCATATGCATTTAAACGAGTTGAAGCTATGTTATACAGAGCTAACTTTGACACAGAAGTGAAATATCTTAGAAAATCCTTTGAAACCCTTGAGGTAAGGCAGGAATTGAGCTAGAAACAGCTAGTTTAGATGGATAAGATGAGATTCCTCCCCCCCCCCCCCCAAAAAAAAAAAAGCTTGGGTGGGGGGAACTTTCCTGATTATCTAACTACTATTCACAATATTTTACAGACAGCAAGCGAAGAGTTGAAGCACAGCAGACTCTTCCTTAAACTCCTTGAAGCTGTTCTGCAAACAGGGAACAGGATGAATGTGGGAACAAACCGCGGGGCTGCTAAAGCCTTTAAACTTGAGACTCTCTTGAAACTTGTAGATATAAAAGGGGCAGATGGGAAGACCACATTGCTCCACTTTGTTGTCCAAGAAATCACAAGGTATGAGGGCTCTCATGTGACAGTTCAAACCCTTCCAGATCAAATGAGCTCTGTCAAGAAGGAAGAGCTATTCAGAAAGCAAGGATTGCAGATAGTTTCTGGACTCAGCAGAGAGCTTAGCAGTGTGAAAAGCGCTGCTGGGATGGACTCAGATGTCTTAAGCAGCTATGTATCGAAGCTCGAAGTGGGGCTCGAGAAAGTCAGGGAGGTATTGCGATACGAAAGGCCAGATACGCAGGGAAGATTCTTCGAGTCAATGAGAAAATTTCTTAAAGAAGCTGAAGAGGAAATAGCCAGGGTCAGGGCACATGAAAGGAAAGCACTAGCTCATGTGAGAGATGTGACTGAATATTTCCATGGTGACACGGCGAAGGAAGAAGCCCATCCCCTTAGGATATTCTTGATCGTAAGGGACTTCCTCTCTATACTGGATAATGTGTGCAAGGAAGTAGGACACATAGAAGAGAGGTCAGCTATGGGAACAGCTAGATCATTCCGAATATCTGCATATCCCTCCCTACCAGTTATCGCCAAGTATAATCTTAGACACGATGAAAGCTCAGGTGATGAAAGTATGTCCTCATCAAGCTAGAGACTACTGCTTCTTGCCCTTTGTAAATGAGTGAAAAAGACAAACAGAGAACCAATACAACTTTTCGGCTCAAGAGATCATTCATGTTTATAGTGCTGTTCTTTCAGAAAGATGGGAAAATGTACAACAAGGAATGTCGGGCATTAGATCATACGAGGCAATGACCAGAAATTTTGGCCCTCCAGGTCAAAGAAATATGTAAAGAATCTCCGCCAGTTACTGGGCACAAGCTTCTCAAGCATCAAGCCTCAATAAATATGGGATTTTTCAGCACCATTGGAAGAATATAGCATAGTCACGGTGGTCTACCATTCTCAAATCCCCTGTCAATTTTTTTTTCACTCTTCTTTTTTCTCCCCCCAGCTTCCTTTGTTCATAATTTTTTAAAATTAATATACCAATACCAATAATATCATGCAGAAGTTCTCATGAAGTTATGCCTAAGCTTTCCATGAATAACCAATATTACAACTCATGGGAAATCATTATCATGATTTGAAATTCTTCAGCCCCTGAAAAGAACAATGATTCATCATAATGCACACCAGGTGACTGCGAAAATGCCAAAGTGAGCAGTTAAGCAAAACCGTTTCACATTAACAGCACATAGGTCCATCTAAAGACATGAAAATACACCCAAAAAGAAAAAATTGCACTCAGCGGAATTCACAATGAACATGATCACAATCAGAGACGAACCAAGAGGGTAACGACGACAATAGCCATTATCAAGTAATATGCAGCGCAACAGAACTATTGAACTACAATGTGGCAAGGAAGATTAAGTAATAGATTAAGGGTTAAGAACTTACGAATGTACTGTTAGAATCAGAACAATGGAAGCATAAATCAGGCGTTTGTGTCTCCTCAAAACTAATTTCCCAAGAGTCAAGGACTGTTGTGTTCAATCAGGGCAGAGAATGCGAATCGTGCTTCTGCACCCCCCCCCCCCGTTTTTTTGGGTCTTGGATCCTCAATTTTAATGGAGTCAAGCTATGTTTAACCCAAGGAAGAGTACCCATCACAAAAAATTTTTTATTCATAAGACTCGAATCCGAAATCTTCCTTGAAGGAAAATAAGTGTTAAATCACTTGATCGAACTTGTGTTGATCACGAGTCTGCTTCATAGATAAAGACCTTTTTAGACCTAAAGATGAGTACATTATGTAGTTGAACCATCTTCTCCTAATTTTCCTCTTAAAAAAAAAAAAAACCATCTTTATAATAATTATAAAAACACTATTTTTTAAGTGTCAACAAAAGAAGGGAATTATAGCTACATATCAGTTGTTATTTGTTGTGGGTGTCACTTAGTTCAACCGTAAAATTTTTGAAAACTGTTATCAATAACTTGTGTATGAATTTGCCTGCATCATTCGGTACGCCTCATTTAGAGCAGGAAAAAAAATTCAATTGTTATTTGTTAGTAATAAACCTAACCAAATGCAACATTACTTACAGTTACGTGAAACATAGTTGATAAAATATCACATCATTGAGCATGCTTGTATAAGGGATCAATCCCTCATTGATCCACCTTGTTATGACCCGACCATTTATTAACCATGTGGGTCAACCCATGCTTCCGTCACACCAAATACTATAAAATATAACAACTTGAAATATAGTGATGCCCAAACCCCAGCTAACAGAACCCTAATCCAGCAAAGTAAACCCCAAACAAAGTTGTTGATCTTCAACTTACCTTTATTAGATTATATGAATTCAATTTCAAAATCAAGGGCTTTGGGACTTTGGAATATGATTGCGTCTTTGACACATACATAATGTATGGCTACTATACTTATCAGCTGTGTTCTTCATTAACATCATTAATTACATAACTAACATGTGTGATTCATCCTGTGCTTAAAATCATCGCGTGCACTGGTTATATGCCCACATACCTAATATCATTAATTAATTATAACTAACATGTGTGATTCAACCTAAGCTTTTAGCAACTTTGTCTTTGTGTTACGAGAGATTCGATTGTTATGACATCTAGTTTAGCATGCACTTACATAGAGAGGTGAAACTCTCAATATTTAGAAGGTATATTCAGAGAAGCTCACGTTTTGTTGATATATATAGGGAAGGCTTTGTCAAAACTATATCCAGAAGTGAGGGAAAATTAAGGAAGACCAAGTCACCAAGTTTGTCAAATGAAATCGCAAGAAAATAAGAATAATGGGATGGATAATAAATTTGGAGGCATACGTCGTTGCCAACCTCATGTACCAGCGTATCGGTGCTTTCTCTTGTTGTCTACTATATGGTAATATAATGGACTTTCCCAACATGATTGGATTAAATCTGCAATAACGAGAGGGAGGAACTGTTTTCGGGTGACTCCCCCCGAGGTCATATATTCGACCGATCCTTTTCGATCATCTGACAAAAATCTTTGATGAAAGATTTGCCTTATAATAAGTTATCATGAAAGTAGACTCATTGAATGTTCAACGTGCAAAAAAGCGCTAAATGATTGAGGCTGCTTCAAAACCTTATTATAAGATTTACCTTATAATATGGTTTTGAAGCAGTCTTTTTTCGAAATCACTAGCAGTTAATCGCGTCTAATACTTATCAAGCAATCAAAATTTTCTTTTAGGAAGAACAATTATCAAGATAAATCAATCATATTTTGTAGCATTGATTCCAAAAACGACAACCCATTAACTACAAACCATTTGGACCTATAACTCCCTGTAACATAATTTACAAAATTAATAGTTCAGGCCAAGACTTTGAATACATTAGATTTCTTAAATTCGATTTCTCTTCCTCCTATGACACTCTATTAGTTTTTGTGCCTCATCTAAATGAAAAAATTTTATACATCTATCACGCAATGAATCTGAAACCATCCTTGCAAGGAAAAGCAATGTTTTATGTTGAGACAAAATTTTCGAACATAAATTCTCCCATCTTCTCCTAATTTCCCCTTCACTAGGACAAGCAAAGGCAGCTGGGCAAAATTGACTGCTCAATTGTCATGAAGAGCTAGCTGCTGGCAGCCAAGGAAAAGAATGGTGCTCCTGAAATTCTCTTTGATCTTAGTATCTTCTTTGCCAGAAGTTTCCACCTCATCTCTTCCTTCTTGTTTTGCTTCCTAGTCCTTTCCTTGAAGTTCCTGAAAACCCGAAATTTTGTCGTGTTAATTAACGGGCTAACAACACTACTCAGTGTGGATCCAGTATCCCTCATTAGTTTCAAGTCAGTTTTAATTAAAACAAGGAAACTGAGTTGTAATTAAGGGGGTACCTGCACAATGGAACCCTGCATTGATCAGAGTCAACACAGAGGCGCGAGTGCAATTCTAAGAGCTGCCACATCCTCTTACACTGAGCACACCCCCCAGGAACCCTGAGTTTGCAAGCAGCGAAGTGTCTGACAAGGAGCTCAAGCGCTTTGCAAGCCGTGTACCCACAAGGGCCTTCGTCTTGCTTTGGTGCTTTGTCGTGAGGGCCAATGGTTTTGCACCCGTCCCTGCATATATGAACCAGAGCCTCCATTGCATCGTATAGTTCTATGTACATCTTCCTTTCCTTCCTCTTTCTCTCCCACCCCTTTTGCCTCTGCATTGAATTAGTACAGGTAATTTTAAACCAGATAAAACTGACCCAAGACTAGGAAATCAAAACGAAGTCACATAAGCCAGTCAATTGAGAGAATGAAACGAGCTACTCACTCGTTCAGCTTCAGCCATGGTCTGTAGGATCCCCTGCTCGAGCATCGGGTGAGCCTCCTTCATGACTCCCCACCCTTCAGTAGCTGAGACGGCCTTGAAATTGCCCAAGATCACACGGTGACAAACGAAGCTAAGCCGTGGAGCATCACAGAGAAGAGATAGCTGGAAAACATCGACGACATTCTCTATGTTGAGCATGCCATTCTCAAGTTGTGCTTCACATTCCCTCTTCAGATGAGGAACCACAAAAGCATGGGATAACAGAAGAAGATGTAGGACAAATTCTCGCATTTCTTCTGGGTCATAGCTGCACATAAACGGCAGAAAAACTCAGCATCCATATATGATTGAACTGTTAGAAACAAAACTTGGGGTAGGCAGGTAAGAAAGAATGCTAGAAATCAATTTACCAGGAAGAGTAGAGGAATCTAACGAAAACTCGGACAGCATCATGAGGAACTCCATGAATTGAGATTGATCGTCTTCGATCTCTTCCTTTTGATTGCTTCAACATCTGTCTGATCACTGGAGAAGCCATTCCCTGTCAAACAATCAATTCAGTTTTGTTAGAGCTATCTAACTTCGACTTGGGGGCATTGGATCCGTCTGTCTGACGACCCATTCTAATGTTCATCAAACATAATACACCTCCCCCCCCCCCCCCCAAAAAAAAAAAGATTGAAAGATGAGATCATAGATCATACCAAAACACAAGCATGAGCATAGATCTGACCACCATGATCTGTATGAATAACAACATCAGCTCTATAACCTTGGTCAAACAGGTGTTCCCACAAGTCTCTAGTCGCGGTGCTCACAGATGAACTCCGACTGCACTTAGCATACGCCGCAGCCATAATCTTCTTCTGCTCAGCCCTTAATATCGGTGGTGGTGGCGGCGGCGGCGGCAGTGGCGGTGATGATCGTGGTGGTGGTGGTGATACTGCATTGCTCTCTTTCATAACATGTTTTACAACATTCTCCATCTTGCACATTTCAGAACAAATTCAGATGACTAATATCAATCAGTACCCTTTTCTGTGTGTTCTGTTTTCTCTCCTATCTCTGTATTTATGCAGGAAATTGAGGCAACATAAGAAGAGGATAAAAGTGTGACATGGAAATGACCCAATCAATCGCTTTTAATGATTCTTTTCTTAATTAATTAATCACAAACAAAATTGAATGGATTTACTTCTGATATTGATATTAATTAAGAATAATACATAATGGGATTTACTTATCATTTTTTGGGGGAGGGGTTTTAATTTCATAGATAACAAAAGAAAAAGTCTGGTTGGTGCGTCACCTGTGTTTCTTAGCTGTCTGTAATGTCCTTCCTGACTGCTTCCAAGCTTGTTTTTCTGGGGTTCAGTGGACCGTCAAAGCCATTGGTGGGCAGTTGGTTGGGTAGGTATTTAATTTTATGGGTTAAGCTTCGAATCCTATTTCTTAATAAAATATGTAGTTAATCTGTTTGTGATTAATTAAGACTAATTTGAAAGGTCAATTTCCCATCTCATATCATCATAGCTAATGGGGTGTTTGGTAATAACAGCTGTCTGAAAAAAAATAGCTGTTTTGAAGAATTTTGATTGTTTTGACCAAATCAAACAGCTAAAGGGTGTTTGGTAAAGAGCTGTTTGTAATAGCTATTTGGCTCCAAAAAGCTCTTTTTGAAAAAGCTATTCCTATTAGCCTTTTGAGAAGAACTTTTTGTGAAAATGACATAATTGTCCATAAGTTTGAAAAAATTACACACATTTCATTAAAAACTAATTCATAAATAAGGGTATAGATGAAATTTTATCAACATATTTTTTAGAAACAACTAATTTTTACCAAACACTTTTTCTAAAAACAGCTAATATAAACAGCTCATTCAAACAGCTAATAACTAACAATTAATACAAACAGCTAATAACTAACAGTTAACAGCTACTTTTGAGCAAATTTTTGTCTTTATGTCATGAGACATGAAAGATGAGACATTGGATTGTTATGTTTCTATTTGTAGCGAGTGATTTGGTTTTTTTTTAGTGCATGAATCTGGTGCATTGTGATTGGTGGGATGTCTTAGTTCGAGCCCAGTTGGCTTTTTTTTTCCAACTATCACGTCCTTTTTCTCAACTTATTTTTTGCAGAGTAGATTTACATTTTGTTTTTACGGTCAATGAATTCACCAATTTGTAGCGATTTTGGTTTATTTAATAATTATTACCCTTGTCAGATCAAGTAAAATTGAATCGTCTATTATCGTACTCGAATTTGACCAATCCACCAATTCAACACTACTTTTTTTTAAAATAGGAGTTGGTGCTATTTTCTTCCCTAAAATTCTATCATTCCATGCCTTAACAGCCTTATTTATACGCTAAAATGCCCTTCTTACAACATAAACACAACCAAAATTCAAATTGTTTTAATGACAAATGTCATCATCAAATTAATAGAAGAACATAGGTTTGATGAAATCATGCTCCTTGCACCATAACCGCTCTTATAAACCAAAGGCATGAGTTTCATCCAATGAATTCATTATTTAAAAAAATCAAATATTTTTCGTTCAATTTGTTTTTGAGAAAAAGAGTTGAAAATTATTCAGTGGCCAAAATCCAAGTCAGGGTCGCATCATAACTGCTCAGTGATGAATGGAAAATGAACAGATTAGATTGGTGACCAAAATTATATTCTCTATCATTGGAATTGGATGAGAATACCTATTTAAGCACATCACGTTGGCGTGGCTCCAACTCGTTTATCTCATCCATATCTTTTATTTGCATTTTGCTGTGAACCTTGTATTTTTGTTTATTCTTATTTTTTTTTCACCATACATTCTCGTTTACTTTTATTCACATATTTAAAAAATTTTGGATAAGTAGTTTGTTTATTTCTTGGATTTTCAAAATTTGATCAGTTCTAATTAATTTCTATAGATTTCTAAATATGATATTCAATGACTTTTTATTTAATGATACGTCTGAGACACTTGATCTCTTATTATTAGTAATAATATATTTTCCTTCTTTTTTACATGTTTGCCCTGATAATATAAATATGTAGACCTAGTTCAATTTCGTTAATACATTAAAGAGAGTAATTATATTATTTGCGGTATGATTTTTGTTGTGATAATTGTGTAATGTGCCTTAGATATAAAATTATAAAATGAATTTTAGGTGAATTAACACATATAGAAAAATAATTATAAAATGCACGATAAAAAGTTTTGAAAATGAAAAAAGATTGATCTAACAAAAACAATTTTGGGATCTGGCTGTTTCAAGAGAAATTAGCTTATTTTTGAGCCTTTTATTCTGTGAGACCCGTTTGGTCAAGTCTGATTTTGAGTGGTTTTAACGTAATATGTTTTTGGCACCTCTAGTTTTGGTAAAATATGAGGTACACCCAACCACCCAAGTCCATAGACCTAGATGCCATAAATAGTTTTTTTGTTCAAAATCCACCCCTATTTTCAATGGTATCCTTTCAAAATACAAAGGAATTTTTATGAACCAAATTAGGGGTAATCAAACCAGTTAACCGGAAATTTGCTTAACTGCAAATCCGCTAACCAGAAAGTCGATTCGCAAAAATTATGAACCGAAACTTTCGGTTGACGGATTTTTGGTTAACCAAATTTTTCGGTTCGCAAAAATGTGAATGGTAACCTAACCGAAAAACTTAATTAACCGGATTTTCAATTCGGTTCTCGGTTAACTAATTTAAATTGTTAATCTCAATTTTCACTCCTTTTTTTAATTAATTTAACTATTTGAGAAACCAAATATTAATTTAAACATTATTATATATTTAGTCTTATCTTTTAATAATTATAAAGGTTATGTTTGGTAAATAGCTGTTAGTTGTTAGCTGTTTGTATTAGCTATTAGTTATTTGTATTAACTGTTTAAATTAGCTGTTTATAAAAAAAATGTTTGGTAAAATTAGCTGTTTTTAAAAAAGATATTCAGTAAAATTTCACTTGTGCCCTTAATTCTAAATTACTTTTTAATGAAAATTTTTTTTTCATTTACTAGTTGTCTTATTTTTTTCCACAAAAAGAATTAAATTGATGTGATATGTACAAATTAACTTTATTGATAAAATTCGAATTTATTACTAGTTGTATATAATTTGTATTCTTATTAAAAAAAATTTCTCTTCAACTTGTGTATATCTATCTACATGATAATTATGTCTTAAAATATTATTTTTATTATTTGCCACATATTTTATTATTATGAATTGAAATTTATATATTCGAATGATTTAATCTTGGATAGATTAAATTTAAATAATACATAACATCAAATATCACTACAAAAGGCCAATGGCATATGGTGTAATTTTTTCAAACTCTTGGATAGTTATGTCATTTTCACAAACAACTATTGTCAGAAGGCTAATGGAAATAATCTTTTGAGAAAGAGTTGTTTGAGTCCAAATAACTCTTCCAAACAGCTATTCAACCAAGCATAAATTTAGCTGTTTCAACTAGTCAAAATAGCTAAAACCTCTCAAAAAACTCTTTTTCTTCAAAAAGTTCTTACAACCAAACACCCCAAAAATCTACACTTGAGTAATATAAAATTTAGTTTTTTTTAAAAGCGAAGTTTTGATTTCAGTTAACCATACCGAACCTCAAACTGTCGAATCGAAACCGAAACCGTTCGTAAAATTTTCCGTTTTAGTTTTAAGTTTTTCAATTTTGAATTTTTTTGCTCACACCTAATCGCACCACCTCAGCGGATCTGTAGATCGAAATGTATGGCATTAAGGCCCTATTCTATTTTGCGTTTTTTAGAATTTAGCTAAGAGTTTACATCTGCTTACAACTTCTTACATCTCCTTACAGCTTCTTACATCCTTAACATAATCCTTATATCTCCTTGCATCTTCTTACATCTTCTTACATCTTTTTACATCTCATAGATTTTCTATAACATTCATTTATTTTAGTCACAGAAATATGTATATTTTTTTAATGATACTACCAATATACAAAATTTATAAATATCTTATGAACATACCATTTACATAAACATAAAAACATAATATAACGACGTAAATCATATTTGAGTTTCGACATGAAATATATATTATTATAGATGACCATACATTTATTTATATTTAAAATTATTTACTTAAAATAGAAATTTATTTGAAGAGTTGTATTCAATTTTATCAAAAAAGTTTTTTTTTTGGGTTATACTTTGCTTATTCGATCAAACTAATGTTCATATAAAAAATCTTGAACGAAATTTTATTCACCAAATTTGTGGGAATTAATATATTTTATTGTTGTATAATTAACTTAATTAATTGTTTATTTTTAATAAGTATATTATTTTAATATTATTATTTTTCATCCAAAACGTTCATTGTAAAACAAATTATACTATACAACCCTTCAACAATTCAACAATTCTTTACATTCATCCTTACATCTCTTTACAGCTCCTTACATCTCCTTACATCTATCTATCTATCTAAAATACAAAATAGAACAGACTCTAAATATTGTTAAAACTTTTGGCTTGACCCAACTAATGATCAAAAAGAAAAAGAAAAAGAAAAAGAAAAAGAAAAAGGGAATTTATAAAATGAGAAACAAGTCAATAATGCAGACCTCAGAAAAATGGACGGCGGTGGGATTTCTTAGTCGCACATTTAACAGTTGGCGGTGCTGGCGGCGCCTGGCCCCACACGCTGATACATTGTTTTTTAAAAGAGAATAAAGATCTGAAAATAATCTGAGGCTACAGCCATTGCTTTAAAAATGCACGTGATAAATATGTTGGATGAAAAGGGCTTAGATCCTTCTTTGGTTGAGGGAAGTCAGAAGTGTAATCTAATGCGGAGTAATCTTTTTTATACGTACTATAATACAATTGTACTTGGCTGTTAATTTATTAATAATTTTTGTATTAGTTGAGAAATAATTTTACTGTCCTTAATTAAAAAAAACATTGTGCAAAAAAAATAATTAAATGGCGATGGAATGAATGTCTATAGATCCACACAATTAAAGACTCTTTTTAATTGTAGAAGATCCAAGGATTTGAATCTGAGTTTTGAAAAATTACTTTTTGAATGACAATAAGGTAAGTATAGGTCCACAACTTATTTATTATATGCGAGTGTTTGGAGTCATGTGGCACACTGGTAGCTTCCTTTCCGATATTTAAAAAGACAATCGTTGGAGAAATTAGTTTAAAATGTCCATTATTCAATTCAATTTTAGAATAGATAAAAATAAAGAAATAATGTTCAGTGTTCATATATTAGGAGATTGACTGTGGCTATTTAGTAAATGTGGTAATCATACTCATCAAAAATATGATTTATTGATTATGTGCTTAGGATACGCTATGATTATATATTGATTGCATTGATACCTGAGAGAATGCTATTCACAAAATATGTGAGAAGCGTATATTTATGATAAATGCGTAAGGTCTGCCAGCATCTGGATCTCCACATATTTCGTAAAGGCGGAACTTACATGGAGAATTGTGGTTATTATAGTAATGTATTTATGATATATTATATGCATAAATTATTTATTTCACAATTTCCAAGTCGTTTCGGATTTGGAGATTTTTTTTCCTTCTTTTCGTACAAGTCATTATGTGACATCCAATGGAGCCCAATAAGCAGCAAGACTAGTGGGCCATAATAGCTCACAAAGCCCTTAGCCAGCCCAATATTTTAGACATGACAGCTGAGAGATTGGACTGTAAAATTGGGCCAATTCTGGAACACTGTAGTCGAAGTTGCAAAGAGAGCCGTTTGGGTGGTTGATCCATGCAACATTTGGACACACACACAGCCACGTATTTCAGTGTTCTCGGGAGAATATGCTCACCTTTGAAAAAGTTTCTCAGTTAATTATACGTTTTTTTTTTGGTGTAAAATTAAAATTAAAATTATCACACGTTTTACATAAATTAAGAATTATCTTAAAAAAGACAAATTCAATAAAGACATGATCCACATCTACACCCCCCAAAATCCCGCCTCAATAAAGTGTATAAGTATACATATTATTGTTATCAAGATGTTACTTTCGTCAGAACACAGTTTAAAAACTATTGAATACTACTACTTATAATAAGTAAAAGAAGAACAGTTCAAAAAGAAGATTTATTTTAGTACACTAAAGCAAGGTCCCAAAAAAAAAACTTTGTCATTAAAAAAAATCAACATTTTCTATCAGAAAATGGACATATCAACTAAGATGAGGTCAAAAAAGAAAGTTTCTGATTGTCAAGTACACAAGTGTGTAAAGGGGGAAAAAACCATAATTTATTATCGAAAGCAGTAAAATGGTGGGGAGGTGAAATAATTAGTACGTGCCTCTTGAATTATTATTATTATTATTATTTGGGTAGGGTCAAGTCAACCGTGATTATGCGAGTAGAGTTGTAATGCGTAGTTCTAAAAAGCCAGTTTGCCTTGTGAGGATGCGACGACAGAATCTTCGCCGTCCGATGCACGGAGCTCGTTACACAGAGCGTTACTTCTTTTACCTATTTTTACTGTCTTGAATTTATCTTCCTTCACATTAGTTCTATGCATATATTATTTTCTTTTCAGTCTTTGATTCTTCAGTCAACCAAAGTCTAATTATTACCAATCTATAACAGATAGAGATTTTTTGTTATAAATTTTTCACAAGGTTTGGCTCGAACATAAGACCTGATTTAAGAGAAACAATTATCATATCATTTGAAGTTTTGGAACTAATCTTTGTTAATCTAGTTCCCGGATTTTATTTAAAGAAGCGTCATTTTTCGACTGACCAGTTATAAGGGAAAAGGAAATCACATATATTTGTGAAATATTACTGTACATTTTATTTACTTTAAGATCGAGCTCTTGATTCTTATTTTAGATTCCGACTTGTGATGAGCTACTTTAACTTTTTTTTTCGCCGCTATATTTTATTCAACCTGAACTATTGAGGGCTTGTTCTCTTCGCCTTATTTTGACTGAACTTATTCTGAACTGAACTTATCTGGACTTATTTTGAATTTATTTGTTGAACTTATTCTGAACTTATTCTGAAAATTATTCACTGAACTTATTCTGAACTTATTCTAAACTTATTGTAGAACACATTTATGAACCTATTTGCTGAACTTAGGACCTGTTCTTTTCGACTTATTTTCAGACAGAATAAGTTTAGATAAGTTCAGTTCAGAATAAGTTCAGAATAAGTTTAGCTCATAAACTTCAGAATAAATTCAGATAAGTTCAGACAAGTTTAGTTCAGAAAGTTCAAAATAATAAGTTTAGTAAATAACTTCAGAACAAGTTCAGAATAAATTCAGATAAGTTCAGTTCAAAATAAGTTCAAAAAAAATAAGTTCAGTAAATAATTTCAGAATAAGTTCAAAATAAGTTCAGATAAGATAAGTTCAGAATAAGTTCAGTCAAAATGAGTTCAGATAAGTTCAGTTCAGAATAAGTTTAGTTCAAAAAATTCATAATAAATTCAGATAAGTTCAGTTCAGAAAGTTCAGAATGATAAGTTTAGTAAATAACTTCACAATAAGTTCAGAATATGTTCAGATAAGTTCAATTCAGAATAAGTTCAAAATAAATTCAGTGAATAACTTCATAATAAGCTCAGAATGAGTCTAGATAAGTTTAGTTTAGAATAAGTTTAGTCAACATAAGGCGAAGAGAACAAGTCCTTATTCTGAATTTATTTGTTGAATTTTATTCTGAACTTATTCTGAGCTTATTAATAAAGTTGATTCTGAACTTATTCTGAACTGAACTTATTCTTCAAAAAATAAGTCGAATAGAACAGGCCTGAATTGATGTAGTTTTGTTTACTAGATTTCTCCAACCCTTACAATATTGTTGAGGTATTATATGTAATCTTGACAGCACAAGAGACAACGTAACTAACGTTGTTCACCGTCTAGTATAGACCAAACTATTCATGACGTGTGGTGATCCAATTCATAATGAATCACACAATTCCAAGCCTGGTCTGAACGCATGATCAAGTGTATACATTTTGGCATTAGACCAACTCCATCGCATAACATGTGTTATTATAAGATCAAGATATGTATTCACAATTGGCATCGCAGTAATTTTCAAAAAATTTTTTAACTAAGAAGGAAAAAGAAATCACAACGCATTATGTTAATTTTGAACTACTCAGAGAACAGGTTGGCGTGGGAAATATTTTTTTAAAGCTAACTGACATACGATTAATGTAAGAATATAAATAATCACTTTGTCTTGTTAATCATCGGTTTAATAACAGTAGTTTCACATTAAGCATGGTTACAGGTATGATGAGTTGATCGTAGTTTAAGAGGGACGACCAGATTCGTTTTCTTCATGGCTTCCAGTCAAAGGCTAGCGTGATGGCACCAAGTCCCAAACTTTACAATTAAAGTGCAACTTTTGATGATTATCATTATTTTTTATTTTGGGTGCCAAGTCAGGATAGAAAGTTAATGGAGGTTTAAGACTAAGGTTGTAGATTTTAAATTGCTCGTTACTCGCCCGTCTCATAGATCTTGAAGGTGAGGGCATAGGAAATGTAGATATGTGATTATATGGTGATTACTTTACTTATCATGCGTGTCTAGTACCTGTATATGCTGGTAGTATTGACGCTCTTAGTCAGACTCATTATTATGTAACTTCGTATTATTTGTTAATTTAGTATGCCAGATTTATCTCTAGTATTTATATATTGTTATTGGTTGCTAGTTTTGGTGTTGTAGCTCCCTTTAGCATTAAAAGCTCTAACTCTAAAATATTTTGTCAAATTTTTTAATGGGTTAATTGGAATCTGCAGCCTTTATGTGAGCAATACTAGTATAATTAAGTAAGACTATTTACATTTAGATCTCTCCAGATTTAAAGTGAACTTGACCCATACTAGGAGTCATTGGTGGTGATGGCGCCAAGCCAGGTCACTTATTTAATTAGTTTGTAGGAGTGAGGAACCTATTATCATGAAGGCCAAGGCTTGTTTATTAAAAAGGATAAACCTTGCTGAAAGGGGTTTTATTAGTTTGAGGTAACATATGCATCCAACTAGATTTTAACGGAATTAATTTGTTAATAATCAGAACTATAACAGAGTAGATTACACTTTATTTTTATCCCGTAAATTAGGAAGAGTTGCTTCTTAAGAATAGAGCTTGGGAGATAGGGATGAATCTCTAAAGCCTAAAGGTTATCTTAATGACCATTGGGAAGTCATACAGAGTAGGAAAGTCACAAAATGCGCTTGTTAATTGGGTTAATTCAAATTAATATTATCCTAACTTTTAATTAAGATATGTACATGATAAATCTTACTAATCACTCTTTTTTTTTTTTTTTTTTGAGTAACCATTTGAGTCAACTAAAGTTACTTCGACCTAATTTGTAAATAGTAGTCAACTTGGTGACGTGGACTCGCTTGTATATTTGTTCTCCTTCTTTCTTATATATTTTCTTTTTTTAATTTTGTTAAATTCATATAACCATGTGAATTAGGCCATTTCATGTCAATTTTCTTAGAAGGGTTACTTTAACTGACAATCTATCTTACAATAACAATCTACATTATTAACAGCTAACAACTTAATTCTAAGTTTTGTGAACAAAATAGAGGTTTCTCTCTCTAAACCTACAGCTATGGCAAAGGTGAAGAGAGGAAGACCACGCAAACATAGAACACCTCAGAGTGGAATCAATTCAAGGCAAACTCAGCAAAATTCACAGGCCTCACCGGGGTTGACGGAAAGGATTGAGAAAGCGGCAGATATTTCAACGCTTGAAGTAAATATTGGCATGATTTTGGGAGAAACATCGACGGGGAGCGACCACCCGTACAGCAAGCAATTATACCAGAGGTAATAACCCCCATGACGAATCAAGGTAACAATTCTGTCTGAGCTAGATTCGACATCTCGAAGCTCTGAAACGCCAGACATAGATTGGAAGTTATACAACCACGTGTTGAACGAACAATGGCGTATACAAAAATTGTGGAGGATGACATAGACCCGTGAAATACTGGGAGTCGGTAGTGGCTTGCTATATAGTAGGAGCCTCACCCCCATTATCAGTGCTTACAGGGTTTATCAAACGAATTTGGAATGAATTGTTGATCGATAGGATCGTAATGCTCAAGAATGGAGTAGTGCTCGTTCGATTTGATTCTAGGGAAACAAGAGATAGAATTCTGCAGCAAGGATGCTACCAATTTGACGAAAAACCGTTCATTGTTAAACCATGGCACAAAGATTTTCAGAAGGAGAGGATTGAGGCTATACCAATATGGGTTCAGTTACCTGATCTTGACCTCAAGTATTGGAGCTCAATAGCCCTGAGTAAGTTTACTACTCTACTTGGCACTCCCATAATGACAAACAAGAACACTTAGGAGAAACACAAAGTGCAATTTGCTAGGATACTAGTTGAGATGAAAATTCAGGAAAAGGCCCCCAAACACATCTATTTCGAAAATGAATATGGGATACTGATGCAATAGGAGGTGGTTTATGAATGGGAGCTAGTTTCATGTGGGAAATGCAAAGGATATGGACACGAAACAACTTAGTGTAGGAAAGGAGCTCGCTGGGAATGGCGACCAAAATCCATCCAATATCCAGAGGAAGACCACTTCTGAATGCAGAGATTGGGGAGGATAGGGGTGAGACATGGATCACAATTCCACACCGCAGGAACAAGGCGCCCAACCCCACTGGCAATACCCATACACCAATATGTAACTCCTTTGCTATGCTTGAAAATGAAATGCAAGGAGACCAAGGGACACTACAGAATGATGGAAATCTAGGCAGTGTAGCACAGGACACTGCAGGGCAAAATAGATAATATCATAAGCTGGAACGTGAGGGGGTTAAATGGCCCCAATAAGCAGAAGGATGTCAAGGCTTTTTGCACACATAATAAAGCTGGACTGATTTGTATTATGAAGACAAAAATTAAAAGCAGAAACTTCACCACAGTAGCTAGAAACTTTCAAGACTGGGAACATTATGTGAACTGTGAATCACATGATAGGGCAGAGTATGGATAATGTAGAAGAAAGCTTACTTTCAAGTCATGATTATTGACTCAATGATGCAGGCTATTCACTGTGAAATACTCTACACCTTCACCAATAGAAGATTTCCACTCACAGCTATCTATGGCTCAAATAATGAGGAAGAAAGACTCACCCTATGGCAATTCTTGATCACCAAGGCCAATACAACATTACCTTGGCTTATAGTAGGTGACTTTAACCACCTACTACATACTGATGACAGAATACAGGGGCACATGTGACACTCTAGGATATGAGAGACTTTCAAGATTGTTTCCAAGCCGCAGCTATCCAGGACATTGCATGGAAGGGCTGTCGATATACTTGAACAAACAAGTAAGATTATGGACAACGCATCTCTTTAAGAAATGACAGGATTATGGCAAATGGCCAATGGCTTGCTAAGCTGCCTAATTCAAAGGTTATCTTCCACCCAGATGATACCTCTGACCATTACCCTGGAGTACTAAGATTTTTTGAGATGCAAGAACAAGGTAGGAAGACTTTCAGATTCTTTGATATGTGGACCACCGACCCACAGTTCTTACAGATTGTTAGTGAGACATGGAATATCCCAGTCCAAGGGACCCCAATGTTTACTATTTCCAAGAAACTTGAGCTGCTGCAGCTTCCTTTAAGGAAGCTCAATAAAGAAGTATTTAGGGATGTTCAAGTGAAATATGCTGCAGCAAGGAATGCCTTAAATGATATTATGGTTCATATCCAACAGCAACCTCAGAATGAGAATTTATACAAGGAAGAGAAGGCAGCAATAGAAAATGTTCAAACACGGAAGCAGAGACTGGAGAGTTTCTACGAGCAAAAATCAAAGGATGAATGGTTGAATCTTGATGACACAAATGGGCAATATTTCCATGCTAAGCTTAAGCAAAGACACCATCTCAATCGAATTGCATCTTATCAAATGCAGGATGGCCAGCAGACATGGAGCTATGATAAGGTAACAACACACTTTGTAAACTATTACAAAAACTTGCTGGGAACACATGTGCTTACACAAGACAACATTAATGATAGCATCATTACAATGGGGCCATGCCTTTCCATTTCACAACAAATCAGCTTCATGCAATCATTCACATCTAAAGATCTTAAGAAAGCACTCTTCTCCATTCCATCGCATAAAAGTCATGGACCTGATGGGTTCAATAGTGAATTTTTCAAAAATTGCTGGCCAATAATAGGTGAAAATGTATGTCAAGCTGTGCTGAGCTTTTTTCAGACAGGCAAATTGCTACAGAAATGGAATGGTACTAGGATTTCACGAGTACCAAATACTGAAAGCCCAACAAATGCTGCTGAGTACAGACCAATTGCATGCTGCAACACTCTGTACAAATGTATTTACAAATTGATCTGTGGCAAGCTGAGAACGGTACTACCTCATATAGTCAATGTCAACCAGTCAGCATTTATTGAAGGGAGGCTAATAGGTCATAATATTGTGATCTGTCAGGACCTAGTAAGGCTATATCAAAGGAAAAGAGTATCACCGAGATGCGTCATGAAAATTGATCTAAGGAAAGCCTATGATTCCATATCTTGGGACTTTATTGACCAACTTTTGAGGAAGTTGAAATTTCCAGATCCATTTCAAAACTGGATCCTAACTATGATAACCACCAGCAACTTCACCGTGAACTTAAATGACCACAACCATGGTTTCTTTCAAGGAGGGAAGGGAATCAGATAAGGTGATCCAGTGTCCCCCCCTTATTTTTGTTATGGTGATGGAATACTTAACAAGGACCCTTATACATGTTGCAGCACATCACTCAGTGAAGTTCCACCCATTATGCAAGGACCTGAAGCTCCTAAACCTATGTTTTGCAGATGACCTCATGATTTTCTGTAAGGCTCATACACCAACAGTCCAAAGCTTAATGGATGGTTTCCGGCACTTCAATAGGGCCACAGGGCTATATGCTAACAAAAGGAAGTCACAAATTTTTATTGATGGGGCAGAGGAACAGGTATGTAATGACATAACAACCTTGATTGGCTTTGGTTTGGGTACTTTCCCAATCAAATATTTAGGCATACCATTATCTCCTGGAAGATGGACCAAGGCGGATTGCAGTGCAGTACTTGAAAAGATCACAAAACGCATCCAATGCTGGACATCAAGAACCCTATCATATGCTGGAAGGCTTCAGGTCATCAATTCTATGCTATTCTCAATGCACACATACTGGTCATCCTTCTTCACATTGCGTAAGGGTGTGATAAAAAGCATTGAAGCAGTATGTAGGAACTTCCTTTGGGGGCAAAAAATTGAGTATGTGAAGGCACCACCGATAGCTTGGGACTTGGTGTGCAAACCTAAAAGTGCTGGTGGGCTAGGGATCATCAATTGTGGATACTGGAACACTGCTGCAATGGCAAAACACCTTTGGTCCATTGCGAATGAAAAAGCATGCCTTTGGGTGAAATGAGTTCATGGTATATACATAGGAGATCAAACCATATGGACTATTGAAACCAAAGAAAATGCAGCATGATATTGGAGGAAAATCCTTAAAACACGTACAAGGATGGCTGAAGGATACACCCAGAACCACTGGAGGGACTCTCCCAATGGAAAATATACAATATCTGCAGGGTACCAATGGTTGATGGGAACAATGGAAGATGCCCCTTTAGCCATAATTGTTTGGTGCAGATATAATGTACCAAGGCACATGCTATGTCTTTGGAGACTCACCCTGAGAAGGCTACCTACCAAGGATAGGCTAATAAAGATGGGATTGAGTCTGCGAAGTGCACACTGTGAGTTATGCTACTGTAAGGAGGAAACGCACCAGCATGTATTCGTTGAGTGCTCGTATAGTCAAAGTTTGCTAAAAAAATGTACTCAACAATTTGGGATTTCATACTGGCCTTCATTGGATGGAAGAGCTACTAGTGGCGCCAACATACTTTGAACTACAGAAAGCTTATAAGAAAATACTTTACACCAGCCTAGCAGCACTAACATACAGTTTATAGACAGAGAGAAATGCTAGACTACATCAGAAAAGGCAGCTCTGCCCCCTCTTAATTACTAATCAATGTATAGATCTAATTAAGCAAAGGCTCAGGTTCCTGAGGAAGGTGGGGAAAAAGAAAAACATTCAGGAGATACTATTGCACATAGGCTCCGGTTAGAACTGGTCCATTCTAATGCTTATGATTGTAAATGAGGTTCATACTTTGTGGTAATGAAATGACTATCTTTTACTCAAAAAAAAAAAAAAAAAAAACACTCACATTATTCAAACTTTTACTAATACTATGTTATCAAATTTAATCAGAGTCTATTCTTAAACGATTTTACCCAAGTTTTAATTAACTGAATCAAAAACTCCAAATGATCAAATATTAATTTGCATTAGATTACTCAGGGCATGTTCTCTTCGCCTTATTTTATCTGAATTTATTCTGAACTGAACTTATCTGAACTTATTCTGAACTTTATTTACTGAACTTATTCTGAACTATTCTGAACTGAACTTATCTGAACTTATTCTGAAGTTATTCTGAAATTATTTACTAAACTTATTATTCTGAACTTTCTGAACTGAATTTATCTAAGCTTGTTTGAACTTATTCTGAATTTTCTAAACTAAACTTATTCTGAATTGAACTTATCTGAATTTATTCTGTTTAAAAATAAATCAAATAGAATAGGCCCTCAGATATCACATTCCCTTCTCTTGTCTCGGTACATTTAGGAATTAGAGCATGAAATATACAGGCCAACTTCCACCCTCAAATGATGAAAGCAAAATGACGAAAGCAAAATGACGAAAAAACAAAAAGAGAGAGACAGAGAAAGTAGATATGTTTGATTGGAAGGGAGCTGTGGATAGCAATGGCATTGTACTGTATGAAAATAACATGAGGTGTGGTCCAGTTCTGTGTTCTACAGTTATCCATCCCACGAGATGACGCTCCTACGTGCAATTATAATTTAAATTTGTGGTCATGTCAACTCGATTGGAAACAGTCTCTTGATAAATAGTTATATAAATAAAAATAAAGTTATTTATATCTAGATTTTCTCAAATTTTGTAAAAACAAGACCCACAATAAAAAATAGTGGTATTGTTGTTGTTGGTCACGTCAACCCCATAGGCTAATATTTCTCATAGTCCTTTTTCTTTATTTATTATTACTTTCAACTTCCTGATTTCATATTATA
This sequence comes from Carnegiea gigantea, assembly GCA_029747015.1. Classification (NCBI taxonomy): domain Eukaryota; kingdom Viridiplantae; phylum Streptophyta; class Magnoliopsida; order Caryophyllales; family Cactaceae; genus Carnegiea; species Carnegiea gigantea. The sequence continues at coordinate 122,514 of JAKOGI010000208.1, forward strand.
TATGTACTAATAAATGTGAATATAAAGAAATAAATAAAATTGGCCTTTGGAACTTATATTCATGAGGATGGAGCCCATCTCTCTTCCTCAATTCATGCCACCAAGTAGCCGTCACATTTTTGAATTTTACTATCCACTTAACCAAGATCACAAATTTGGAATTGGTTGGAGTCTTGACCATATACAGACTCTACATTGCCTATTTAATGAGTACTAATAGTAGTTAATCATACAAGAGATAATATTTATGATATTTGCCTAATTTTCGTGTCAAGGAATATGATATCCAATCCCTTGAGGCCTCCACTAGTGATAATATATATCATACATCTAGGAGTGTGTACTCCAAACAATTTTTAATGTGTGATGTTGACGTAATTTGCAGGAGTTTGTGCCCCTAGGAATATGATATAAGCTTTGTCCACTATTAGTAAATTCAATAAATATCAGATATCATGCATATTCATGACGAATCAGCTAGAATTCTACAATTGCATGCATTTTTTTATCTTCCAAAAAAAAAAAAGAAGAGAAAAAAGAAAGTTTGTTCACCGAATGATACTTTTTCTTTTAATAATTACTTTGAGGAGAGGCATATAAACCTAGTCTTCCGCACATGCATAAAAAAAGAAGCAAAACAGTGGAAGTAAAAACCACTAGTAGTTGTTTTTTTTTTTTTTTTTTGGTTCGAAAAGAAAATAGTATATATTATTATGTTATAATTAAGATGAAGTTACTCACATCAAGATACATATGTCCATTACTAGCAAATATGGGATCACGATTCTGATTACAACATGATTATTACGCTACTTGATAGTTAAACTAGACGTAAGATCTTCCGCACGCATTACACAGGATGAAATGTTTGAATGCCTTATGATGAGGTTGTTGCCATCTGAGGCGAACTTTCACATAATTCACCAAGGGCGTTGGGCAATTGCCAAGCTCGACAAAACATGTGATGATATCTTTATAGTTGAACTTGTCGTAAACAGCAGCTAGATTTTTATGAAACTATTAGCTAATTAGACTGATTGCAAAGCATATATCATACTCGTAGGAGTACATACTCTCACAAGTCATGTCAGCGCCACATATTAAAAGTTGTCTATATGATAAATACACGTTCGAAAAACATATATACGTGGCAAGTGGGAGTACACAGTCCCAGGTGTATGATATTCATTACCGACTAATTGATTTGTACGGTATGTGATATTAAATTCAATTTCAATTTTCGCCATCTAAATTATGATGTTGCACTGAAGTACATATTAATTACATATTCTATATTTATAACTATCTAAGACCTACCCATTGACTTGGTTGAAAACCTTTCACACAGCACAAGTCTTGCATACATATTACATACCAACAATAACACCTCTCAGTGTGGGTCTCGCTTTTACGGGGTTTGGAGAGATCCAGATGTAGACAACCTTACCTCTACCGGCATCCCTACCCGTAAAGAGGTTGATTCCAAAAAACAAGATTTTATGGAAATATTTTATAGAAGAAGAATTTTATGAAAATATTTTATGAAGAAAAACTAAGGATAAGCAGTAGGAAATGAACTAAGAAGTACTGATAAATCATGTGACAGTAACTATGTAAATATAAGTACAACATAGTAGAAAAAAGTACTTTATCTTAACAAATAGAGGTAGGTAAACAATGTCTCTTCGCAGATGCATCTACTACTTGCATATAAACACGACATACGGAAAAAAATCATAACCAAACCTACGCTACTGCAACCGAGAGACAACTACGACGCTATCCATTCCTGTATAACCATTCTCGTATAACCACACATCTATCTAATCATCCTCATCTCTGCTAACATTAACCTTTGAACCTATGTCTTTTTTATATGTCAATACTCCGATCCATACAACACAGCAAGTCTAACTACCATACGATAAACTTTGCATTTTAATCCTACAGGCATCCTCTTATCATACAGCATACTTGAAGCATACTTCCATTTTTGTCAACCCACTTTTATGCGCAGGTTAATATTTTTGTCAAAATTCCCTTTCTGTTAAATGATCGAGCCTACATATTTAAACTTCTCGACTTTTGGTATCGTCTCCCATCAATTGTGGCTTCTCCCCTCGCATCTTCCCTTTCGCTGAAACAGCAATGTAGGTATTCAGTTTTCGATCTATTTACTCGAAAGCATCTACACTCTAGTGTATGTCTCCATCACCCCAACTTGCCATTAACTCCCCCTCTGACCTCATCAATAAGGAAAATGTCATCCGCAAATAACATAAACTATAGTAACTCATCTTAAATTCCTTTTGTAAGTTCATCCATAATTAGAAAAGAAAAGGATTTAAAGTGGAACCCTTATGCAGGCACATACCAACATAGAAGTCATTGTTAATCCCTCCTAGCGTCCTAACACTCGTCCTAACTTCCTCGTGCATATCCTTAATTACTCGAGTGTACACATATGACACTTCTTTCTCTTTCAAGGATTTTTATAACACTTCATGCGAAATTCTATCATATGTTTTTTCTAAGTCAATAAACATCATATGAAGATATACCTTTCTAACTCTGTACAATCCCATGGGCCTTCTAAGGAGGTAAACCGCTTCCATGATCGACCTGACAGGCATAAAATCAAATTGGTTCTTTGATATCGAAATATCCTTCCGCAACCTTCTCTCAATCACCCTCTTCCATAATTTCATAGTATAATTGAGCAACTTTATACCCTTATAATTATTACAATCTTGAATATCCTATTTGCCCTTGTACAATGGGATGATTGTACTGAACCTCCATTCTCTGGGCATCTTAACAGTCCTAAAAATAACATTGAAAAACTCCGCTAGCCACTTCAATCTCTCTTCACTCAAACACTTCCACACTTCCACCGGTATCTGATCTGGTCCCTCTACATTCCCATTGAATAATCATATATATATATATATATATATATATATATATATATATATATATATATAATATATATATATATAATATATATATATTAAAAGTTAGATACAAATCATGTATGAATGACATGTGGCAAGCTAACGTGGCATAAAACAATGAATTGACAAGTTCTAATTGGTGGATATTAGTTGACTCATATTAATTAACATTAATGTTATTAATTAGGATTTATTAACCTTCAAAAGAGGGGAAAAAAAAATAGGATTCACTCTATGTTATTATATATGTTATTACTTTGCGAATGAAATTTAATTTTACAAAATCTAACTACATAGGCATTTGAATAGCCACACAAGAGTAAAACTAATTTAACACAATGCTACATTAAATTAAAAGAATTGACCACTTAATGAAATCACTTAATGAATAATTTATGCAATAATTAGTAGAATAGTAACATATTCTTAACTAAATCATATTGAAAAAAATACATAATGCATCAAATGACAAAATTATGACTTGCATATTATAGGTTAAAACGTAACCTAATTAAATAAATAATTTTATTATTAAAAAATGTAATTTTAAGTGATGTAATTGAAAACAAGAAAAAAACCTCTATTTCTATGAACGATTACAATAGCATAATAGTTATTCTATCATACAAAATTTAACTTATTTTAATAAATTAATATATTTTAATTATTGTTTAATAATAAAATTAACTCAAGTCCTTGCATAACAAGGGATATAACACTAGTTTTTATGATATTTGCCTAATTTTCATGTCAAGGAATATGAGATCCAATCCCTCCAGGCCTCCACTAGCATTAGATTCATTAGAAATATCGAATGTCATGCATGTTCGTAACGAATAAGCTATAATTCTACAATTGATTGCATTTTTTTTTTTTTTTTTTTGGGATCTTCCAAAAAAAAAGAAGAAAAGAAAAGCAAGTTTATGTACCGAAGGATTCTCATTACAACATGATTGTGATGCTACTTGATAGTTATCTAAACTAGATGTCAGATCTTCCGCTCGCATCACACAAGATGAAATATTTGAATGCCTTATGATGAGGTGGTTACCATACGAGGCGAACCATCACACAATTCACCAATGGCGCTGGGCAATTGTCAAGCTCGACAAAACACATGATGATATCTTTATAGTTGAACTTGACTAAACAACAACTAGATTTTTATGAAACTGTCAGCTAATTAGACTAATTGATTGGTACGGTATGTGATATTAAATTCAATTTCTATTTGCACCATCTAAATTATATTATTGCACCGAAATACATATTAATCACATATTCTATCTTTATAATTGACTAAGACCTACCAAGTGACTTGGTTGAAAACCTTTCACACAGCACAGGTCTTGCTTACATTTTAAATACCACGGACCTAAAAAAACCCCCAAGATCTAGCAAAATTGTAGCAGTAGGACACAAAATTCAGCATTTTTTCACTGCTGTAATTTTTTATTTATTTATTTTTTTGGGATAGACACTGCTGTAGTTATTAGTTGATCACTGGGTAATTACTACTGGGTTGATAACATAAAACCGCTGACAAAGACAAACACATACAGTATCTCTATATCACTTCCGCTACTTTTGGCGGCACAAAAACCGCTCTTAACAGCTCCATTGCTCAATCATCTCTCTCCACTCTCTCCCCAGATTGCCTCAATCTCTACCTTCGTGCAATTTGGCAGGTGAAATATCACGCATTTCCTTTTCTGGTTTCTTATTAAATCTTGCATTTCTGTACTCATAGATAGATACCCAAAACCCAGAAAAAAATCTTGAAGGGAAAATTTAAAAAAAAGGAGATTGAGATTCGCAATGGTAGGTGCGTCTACTCCCTGGTCTTCTTCTGCCATCTCTAATCTTTTTTGTGAAGAAGATAAATTTTGGGTGAATGAAGAAGAAGAAGAAGATGATCAAATGGGTACTCAATTAATCTACTCTCAACCCATGTTCATCCCCTGCCTTGATTCTGGTTATGAAGATGATTATATCAAATTCTTGGTCCGAAAAGAGCAACAAACAGATTACGGATCCGAGCCCTTATCTGGGTCGTGGTTGATTCATGCCCGCTTGGATGCTATCAATTGGATTCTTCATGTCCGTTTTCTCTCTCCTCGACCCTCTTATCTTCCCCCCCCCCCCCCCCCCCCACATTTTCTGGGATAAATGATGATGATGATGATTAAGCTATCTCAATGCAGAATCAAATCCTACTGGGTCTGCGCAATCAAACTGCATATTTATCAGTCACATACTTCGATCGCTACTTATCAGCAACACGAATTGATGTGAGTTCTAACAATATGATTTTCTTGTGATTAGGTAGTAATTAATGATCTTTCTGGGTTTTTAGTTAATTTTGGGATCATATGAATTAATGTGGGTTGATGATTGATGTTGATGGTAGGAAGACCAATTGTGGGCAATCAGATTACTGTCAATAGCATGCTTATCTCTGGCTGTGAAGATGGGAGAGACCAAAGCAGTCTCATTGTTTGAGTATTCAACAAAGAAAGACTACCGTTTTCATTGCCAAGATATTCAAAAGATGGAGCTTCTTGTTTTGGGTACTTTGGAGTGGAACATGAGGTTGATCACCCCTTTTCCTTACTTGCATTACTTCTCCAACAAATTGGCTGATCATGGAACTAAATTGGACCCATTAATCTCTAGATCAATGGAGCTACTTATGGCTATAATCAAAGGTAACAACTCTTTCTTTCCCCCTTTCCATCTCGGGATTATAGTCGACTAGAGCAAAATGTCCCTTTAAGTTGTCAATTTGTCATGTCATGTTTTAAGTTTCGAGTCTAGAGAAAGTGCGGTTAAGACTGTATACCTTTGATCTCCCACGGGCCACAATAGCTGTGGTTCGGGGTATTCGTTTGGTATAAATGGTTTCGTTGTATGTTTCTTTGATTCTTGCTCTATGGCGGACTAGTCTAGCACTACTAGTAAGACTACTGATCATGTGTTATATAAATTAATGCAGAGATTAGTTTGATGGATTATCGGCCGTCAGTGATGGCAGCAGCAGCAGTCTTAGCAGCTACAGATTGGCAATTAACCCAAGAAGCATTGAAGTGCAAAATTAGCACTTTGTCATTGTTGGAGTGGGAAGCCCCAGAAAATGTGAGCTTACTTTTCCTTGCTCTTGACAATGATTCAATTAGATAGTACTAATATTACTCAAATAATCACATCATCACTATGAGGCTTCTTTGCACTAATTATTTACTTTATGGCGTCATCCAGGAGCAATTATTTTCTTGCTACAACATAATGCAGAGATTATCTGCTAAGTGGAACCTCAGTACACCCAACTCGAGCGAAGTTCATGATCAAACACCATGTGCTAATACAAGTATAGCGGCCTTGGGTACAAAGAGAAGGCTTATATTTAGTGATTCTGATGAAGGTCCTGAGAAGACTCAACGAGATAGCGCGCTATGATTGGATTAATACAGCATTAATTAGTGATATAACGATTGTTTTAGGAAGGAAGCATGATTGAAGATATGTAGATGAGGTGACGATTGATGAGGATTATACATAGCTTAGACGATGTAGTGAGTTTCTGATTGTGGGGTTGCCAATTTCCAATACACAACAAAGAAGTCTGGCAAGACAACCAAGCATTTGGGAAAAAGAGGGAAAGTAAATAAATGAGTGTGTGAAAAAGTTGAGAATGACAAGGTATAAGAGGTTGACTCAAAGGCCAAAAAGCCATTAAAGAGGGCAAAAGTGAATGGAGGCCAATGATTTGTTCTCCAACTCGTTCTTGGCAGTGTATGGTTTGTTTTCAATGCCTTCTATTAAGCCATTCTTTTTTCTTATATACTTTGCTTTGTAAATGGAAGATTAGGAGTTCAACTCTAACCATTTATTAACGATTTGCACACTCTCTACCTTACTAATGAAAACTAACCTATGTATTTTTTTGTCAAAAAAATAAAACTAAAATTCTACATGTATGGATATCCACATGAGACTGTCACATATGCCTTCCGTACAAGGGCGAGATCAATGTAGGTGCAGTGGGGTCACCGATCACCCCTCCCAAAAAAAATCAATGTAGCTGCAGTGGGGTCACCTGATAGCCCTCGCAAAAAAAAGATATATGGAAAAAATTTAAAAAAAAGAAGTTTACTATGAATGAAAAGTTTGGCAAACAGCAACACTAAAATGTGCTCAGCTAACCTGCTAGAGTGTGCGTGTGTTATGCACTGGTTACATGAGGTTGCGGGTTTCATTGTATTATTTTTTTAACTTTCTTCATTTTGCAACTCAAAAATCATCCGTCCCTTACAACATATTTTCATTGTGTACTATTATTTTTGACACCTTTTCTCAAAATTCGTGACTTCGTCACTGCTTTCATAATGTATGGGCAATATCTAGTACTAACAGCACAGTGGGGTGGTGCCCTACCATTTGGTTGGAGGGTTATGGGTGTGCATCTTCCTGTGCCTTTCAATACTGAGGAATGTACATACAGAGAGAGGTTTTGGGGGGGGGGGGGGGGAGTTGATTTGATGGGTCCAAAGCTTATATGAGGTTTTGAAAAAGATGAATGAAAACGATGTTGGGAGGTTCCAAACACTCGGCTTTTTGGGGGCATCAGTGTTTATTATTTGCTAATCTGATTATTATTGGTGGTACATTATCTGTTGCTAATTTTAAAATGATTGATGTTGATAAATGCTTTATATGAAATCAAATTCTCAATCTTGTTAATTTTTTATCAACGTAACAGGCCATTGATATTAAATAGTGACCCATTTCCTGAGCGATAGAAATATTGATCAATAAATATATATTGAACTATCGAATAAGATGAATTTTGAAATTGTATCCTCTCCCTCCAATTATAGAAAATTTAACTTTGTTTATATATATAGGTCGTTTTACATTGTTTTGACTTACAAGTCAACCACATTTGACTACGGGCACATGCAATGCCTTAAAAAAGTTGGCCTGCTTGCCTTGGGAAATGAGTCGAGTGGCTCGCACATGTTACAATGCAACGAGCCTACGAGCAGCTTATGGAGCCCCAGGTATGCTCAAACCAGCAAGCCCGCTCACAAGCCTTTTCTCCTAGCTTTGTTTTTAATTTTAATTAGTTTTTCCTTTTTTATTTTAAAAAGAAAGTTATGTGTTGTAGAGTAGGTCAATCAGTATTATTTTATTTAATGAGTCAAAGTTGTGAGTCTTGCATTGTGGAGATGAAAATTTGATAGCCAAAACATCAGCTCACAAAATGATGTACAGAGGATAGATACCCACTTATGAGTCCAAATTTTAGCTTACCATTATATTTGCTCTAAGTCTATCCATCCCGTTTGCACTAATTTATTCCCTGCACATACTCACAATTTATGACTACTTGTATTAATAAGTTTCAGAACAATTTTCATGTTAGAAAGTATACCAAAGTCCTAAAAATAAACTACCCATAAACTTTTAGTAAAAAGTAGAGAATACCCCTAAACTTTAAAATTAAAGCAAAAGCCTTTTGACTTCTAAATACTGTTTCTTTTTTACATTATATATTAGTAGATAGTTGTTGACGTAATGCCAAAATATGACATGGCTTAATTAGAGCGCCAACTAGATGGATGTGTAGATTAATCATCTGTGTATAATTTTTGAATTTTTCCAACCTAAAATAGATGAGTAAATAGTAAATATCTGTAACTATTCCAAATTCACAAAAAAAATGACTATTATTAAGCAAATCAGTTGCATGAACAGATTTTGTACTCATCCTATCATGCTTTTTTTTTTTGTTAATTTATTTGATGAATATCATATACGTATATAGAAATGGTAGTAGTGTATTGGTGTCGATATGGATGTTTAAGTAAAATAAAATGTATGAATATATGTTGATATGGATTTTTAATTAAAATAAAATGTCTGATATTTTTGTAGATTCTCGCATTTTGTCCTCTTTTTAGCGGCAATAAAAATATAAAATACACTGATTGTGTATATTAATATATTAGACTTCTATTATCCTAAATAAAAAAATTTGAATAAAAATCCATTAATAAAAACTATAATAAAAATAAAACAATTTTGATCATAATTATAATAAATCATAAAATTTTATGGGTTTTTATAAATTGATCTTTCTTTAATTAATAAAATCAATTAAAATCAAAAATAGAAAGTTAGATTTCTCTTCACAGCAGTCTAATGTAGATTAGGGTTGGGCTATTTTTAAAGGGAATAAAACGTACAGATTTTGTGTACTAATATACTAGGCTTTTATTATTGTAAATAAAAAATTAAATAAAGTTACATAAAAATTATAACAAAATAAAAAATAAAAACTTTAATGACAAACTATAATAAATTATAAATATTTATGAATTTTTTAAATTAACCAATCTCCTTTAAATTAATTAAATTAGTTAATTAATTCCATGTCAGCATAATGGATAATTCAATTAAGCTAGGTCATTGTTTTATTATCCATGTCGTCAACTAATAAAAAAAACCAACAATTACATTTCATAAGTGAGGTTATTTACTTTAGAGTTCAAGGGTATTTTCTACCCTTGATCAAAAGTTGAGGGGTATTTTATTTAACCAACTCAAATGCACCATTAGAGGAGGCAGAATTGGACAGATAGATCTCATTCAATGCCAACACTAATTAAGCACAAAAGGCTCAAGAGGGGTTGGAGACTTAATTCTACATTTAAGTCATCACCATTGTTGAACTTGGATTCCATTGGAAAATAGTGGTCAGAAGTTATCATTCGTACCTTAGCCAAATAAAGGGGGCATAAAACAAAATTTTCCTCTTCGCAAAAAAAAAGAAAAAAAAAGAAAAAAAGGCTTTGTACAGTCTGTAACTCACTGCCTCAAACATGCACATATTTATTCATCTTTTCCCCCAACCCAGCCATAACTGTGAGACTAGGCCATGCTCCTCAATGCTGGTTTCTTTACTATGTACAAATTATTGCATTATATATATATATATATATATATATATATAATGAAACAGAGGTGGAATAGCTGATAAAGAATGAGCATGAACCTGAAAAGAGGTATCTGTTTGATTCTCACTACCGATGTAGAAGCTCTATTGATATAAGATTTGTATGAATATCTATAAGCGATTATTAAGTCTTGAACTAATGTCGGATCTTGATATATGATATGATTGACCTTGGATTAATGTCGGATCTTGATATATGATATGATTGACCAGCATTCAAAATACCTAAAGCTGTTTTTTTTTAAAAAAAAATATGGGTTTCTATTTTTTACTGAAATGGTGATAATGTGACTAATCTCCCACGTGATCATCAACGAAGCTAACTATAAACTTGGCATTACTAGAAGTTGCAGGGGACAGAAAATACAAAAATATGCATAGGGGTGAAATTGCTTTGATAATCAGATACAGATAGCCCCACTGTCCCTATTGTGTACTAGGGACCTAGTCTAGGGTGTACATGGTACCAACATAATCTTTTTTCCTTTTTTTTGCCGTCACGGTTTTTTCAGTGTCTCCACCTTTAGATTGAGAGTGGGTATTACTAGATTGAGAGTGGGTATTACGGGGTATGGTATGCCCATGCGGTCGCATACACATGTTATCCGAGAATATTATATCCTAATATTATGGATCAGTTTTTTTTTTTAATAGGTAAATTAGGATGAATAAAAAAATAAAGTGGATTAAAATAGGTTGAGGTAGGTTGAAATAAGTTAAAGTGAGTTGAATTTTTTTATGTGATAAATTAAACTTGGTTAAAACAATGAAACTTGATTGAAATAGGTTGAAGTGGGTTGAAAAGGATTGAAGTAGGTTAAAGTTGGTTAAGATTGATATTTTGAAATTTACGCATAAAAAAAAAGGCCCATAGTGCTTACTATTCATACGGGTACAACCAATACGAGTACTACTCATATGGGTTATTATCTTTGAGTATCTACAAGTTTATATGTTGGCTACTCAATACTCATAAATACAAGTAAAGAAGAGACGATGTGGTCTGTCAAACATTAAGAGGAAAATCCAACTTCAACATTCGAATTAAGATTTGAATATCTTATAGGAAATATTACAAGAAGTTCGAATCTAAATTTTGAGTTTTGAATTCTTTTTATTTCATGAAAATTTATCTCTACTACGACAATTCGGTTAACATTTTTCGCCACTAAATCAATTCAATAAACATTTTTAGCTGTTTAAACAATTTCAACGTTCTGGATTGAAACTTGACCATTTGGTGGGAAAGATTAAAAGAAACTCAAATATATATAATGTTAGGAATAATATTAGAGCAACAATAATAGCGGAAGCGATAGGATGAGTTAGAGATTCAGAATTCAAGTGAATAACAGAAAATAGAAATAAGAAGACAAGAGATTTAACGTGGAAAACCCAAATCGGGAAAAAACCACGGACGGCGATAGTACCAGAACAATTCACTATGAGCAGGAAGAATACAATACGATTACAATCACCACAGTGATTTGATCTAAGAGCAGAATTACAACCTCCCTATTGTAATCTCTCACAAAGTACTTCTACCTCTCAATGTATGTATGAGTACTCGAGATTTATTAGATTCTAGGCCTGACCCCCTTTATATAGGGTCTAAACAGTAGGGTTTTTTCCCCCTTAGCCTGCAACCCTAGCCGCCGGGTGAAATCCTTCCTTGAACAGAACACTACCGCCTTCCGAGAGAGGCGGCGTAAACACATGGGGCACGACCGTGCCACGTGGCACGGCACCCCCGTGCCGTTTTTCTGTCTTCTTCGACTGGACGTTCTTCGTCTTGACACGCCCGTGTCCTGTGTAGCACGGTCCCACCGTGCCGGTACTTGGATTTTGGGCCACGAAACCCAACAATCTCCACCTTGGACCGAAAATCTCCAATCACTGCTTTCTGACTCCGTCATTGCACCCCGAAGGGTGACGCCCCCTCTCTAGGGGCACTGCTCCGATGGGCACTTAGTGGTTGTGAATACCCACTAAGTCCAAGCAATGCTCGAACTTAGCCAATGGTAGAGGCTTGGTTAACATGTCTGCAGGATTTTTCTGACGTGTGAATCTTCTTCACTATTATTTCACCTGCAGCAACTGTGTCTCTAATGTAGTGGTATTTCACACTAATATGCTTGGTCTTCGAGTGGTAGGCATCGTTCTTAGTCAGGTGGATGACACTCTGACTATCAGAAAACACAACAATCGGAGTTTGTGGGACTTCGAGCTCGATCACAAGGCCCCTTAGCCAGGTAGCTTCCTTCACCCTTCAGTAGCAGCAATGTACTCAGCTTCAGTAGTAGATAAGGCTACAATAGACTGCAATGATGCTTTCCAGGAGATAGCACTTGCACACATGATGAAAATATACCCAGATATGGACCTCCTTCTATCCAAGTCACCAGCATAATCAGCATCAACAAAGCCTACAACATCTGATGTATCAGCTTTGTTTCTATCAAATACCAACCTCTTCCCTATAGTACCCTTCACATATCGAAGGATCCATTTCACAGCTTCCCAGGATTGTGCATATATCTACTTACCACACTTACAGCATGTGATAAATTTGGTCTAGTGCAAACCATAACATACATCAAACTACCAACAGCACTAGAATAAGGTACATTAGACATTCTTCTGATGTCTTCCTCTGTTTGCGGGCAGCATCCCGCAGACAGCCTGAAGTGTGCAGCAAGTGGAGTGTAAACTGCCTTGCAGTTGTCCATGTTGTATTTACTTAGTACTTTCTCAAGGTACCGTTCTTGAGACAAGTACAGTTTACTTGCTTTCCGATCCCTGTGGATCTCCATGCCTAGTATCTTCTTTGCTGCACCCAAGTCTTTCATCTCAAACTCCTTACTGAGTTGAGATTTCAGCATGCCAATTAAGGTCTTGTCTTTAGAAGCAATCAACATATCATCGACATACAACAGTAGATAAATAAAAGTACTATCAGAATACTGTCTAAAGTACACACAATTGTCATATCTACTACGTGTATACCTTTTTTCAGTCATAAACGTATCAAAACATTTATACCACTGCCTTGGAGCTTGCTTGAGTCCATACAAGGACTTTTGCAATTTACATACCAGTTGTTCCTTTCCAGGGACTGCAAACCCTTCAGGTTATCTCATGTAAATTTCCTCCTCCAGCTCTCCATGTAGGAATGCGGTTTTCACATCAAGTTGCTCCAACTCCAAGTCAAACAATGTTACAAATGCAAGAAGGACTCGAATAGAGGTATGTCTAACAACAGGGGAGAAGACCTCATTGTAGTCAATACCTTCCCTTTGGTTGCAACCACGAACAACCAACCGTGCCTTCCATCTTGCATCTTCAACTCCAGGAATTCCTTCTTTCTTCTTGTAGATCCACTTGGCAGTTAAGGCTCTTCGGCCTTTAGGCAGTTCACAGAGTTCCCATGTTCGGTTCTTTTGCAGACTTTCCATCTCTTCTTGCATAGCTAGGATCCAGTTAGGTGAACTTGGGCAAGTGATTGCTTCAGTGTAATTTGAAGGTTCAGCACCTTCAGGCACTTCCTCTGCAACTGAAAGTGCGTATGCTATCAGCCCCTCATCATCGTTGTAACGGGCAGGTCTCCTGATCTCCCTTCGAGGACGATCACGAGCTATAGAATGGACAACCTCCTCCTGAGGTTGATTGGGACTGATGGTTCCAGGTTCAGTAACCTGGGCCTCCCTATTGGGTTGATTAGTAGCTCCACCTTGAGCTGCTACGGTCTCCATCTCTACCTCCACATTGACATCTTCCTGATTACCTGTATCAGTAGAAGGAACGACAGTATTCTTCCCAGAAGATAACATAGCAGTCTCATTGAAAGTAACATCCCTACTTTAAATTGCTTTCTTAGACTCAGGACACCACATGCGGTATCCCTTAGACTCAGATGCATATCCAAGTAACATGCATTTGACAGCTCTAGGGGCTAATTTTCCATTATTCACATGGGCAAACACAGGACATCCAAATATTCTTAAATTAGAATAATCAACAGGATTACCTGAGCATACTTCTTATGGGATTTTGAAGTCAATAGAGGTGTATGGTGAACGATTTATCAGGTAGCAGGCTGTAGAAATAGCCTCTTCCCAAAACGCCTTGCGATCCCAAAGCCTGGCATGTGAAAGCATACATCTAGCTTTCTCCAGTAGAGTCCTATTGATTCGTTCTGCAACCCCATTTTGCTGCAGTTTACCAACCAACGTCTTGTGCCTAGCTATGCCATTTTTTGTGCAGAACTCTTCAAACTCTGACTCAACGAACTCAAGACCATTGTCAGTCTTAAGTTTCTTGATCTTTCTCCCAGTCTGATTTTTAACCAGAGCCTTGAACTTCTTGAACATGGAGAACGTCTCATTTTTCTGTCTCAAGAAGTAAACCTAAATCTTTCGTGAGAAATCGTCAACAAAAGTTAACATGTAACGCTTACCTCCACAAGAAGGAACCTTTGAAGGACCCCACAAATCAGAATGAATATAGTCAAGGATCCCCTGAGTACGGTGTGTTGCTTTCGAGAAACTTACCCTCTTTTGTTTCCCAAAGATGCAGTGATCACAAAAATCGAGCTTACCCGTACTGGCGTTACCAAGACAACCTTTCTTACCCAGAATGGTCATCCCTTTCTCACTCATATGGCCCAACCTCATGTGCCATAACTTTGTATCATCTATTGTACCAACTGCAGCTACACCTGTAACTGTAGTTCCTTGTAGAATGTAGAGATTGCCTTACCTCAATCCCTTCATTATCACCATGGCTCCCTTAGTTACCTTTAGGACACCATTTTCCATCGAAATCCTGCAATCATTAGTCTCAAGAGTACCCAAGGATATTAAACAATGAGTTATGTCAGGTATGTGGCGCACTTTAGACAATGTTCTAATTATCCCATCATAGGTTTTTATCTGAACAGTACCTATCCCTGCAACTTTACATTTAGCATTGTTACCCATAAGTACCACCCAAGTGTCAACTGCCTCATAGGTGACAAACCAGTCCTTATGAGGGCACATGTGAAACGTACAACCATAATCTAAAACCCAATCAACATCCACGCCCCTTTCGGAGGTGGTAGCCAAAGAAGTAGCGAGTAATACTTCACCATCAGACTCCGACTCTACCACACAATCAGCTGTAGCAGTTTTCTCCTTATCCTCCTTTTCATTCTTTTTCTTTAATTTCCAGCAGTTAGCCTTGATATGACCCAATTTGTTGCAGTAGTGGCAGGTTTTGTTAGAATGAGGATTCCTTGACTTAGAACGGTTCTTTTTCTTATTACCGTTCCCCCCTTTCTCAGTGGTTCTACCCCTGACAACTAATCCCTCAGACTGATCAGCATGGATATCTTGGTCAAACTTTTCTTTAGACAGCAGGTTAGACTTCACATCCTCAAACGATATAGTATCCGAATTACTATATAACATGATTTCCTTAAAGTGTTTGTAGGAAGGGGATAGAGACACAACAAGCAGAATGGCCTTATCCTCATCCTCAATTTTAACATCCAAACTCTCCAAATCTACTAGAATAGAATTAAATTCATTCAAGTGTTTTTGGACAGGAGTACCTTCAGCCATACGAAAGGTGTACAACCTTTCCTTCAAACGGATCTTGTTGGCGAGACTCTTCGTCATGTAGAGTTCCTCCAGCCGAGCCCAAAGATCCACCGCAGTTGTCTTATCTAGCACCTCTCGCAGAACATGTGGTGCCAAGCACAACTGTATGGCTGAAACCGCTTTCAGCTCCAGTTCCTCCCATTCGTCCTCCGTCAACAACCCACGTCTCTTCTTTACATCTTCAACCCACTGTTCTTCTGTCATCTTCTCAGGTTTTACGTGAGGTCCCTTCAGAACCTTCCACAACCCGTGCTAAATTAGAACTGCTCTCATCTGCACCTTCCAGAGATTAAAACTAATCTCCCCATCGAATTTCTGAATATCTACCTTCATGATAGAAGACATCCTATAACCAAAGCTCTGATACCACTTGTTAGGAATAATATTAGAGCAACAATAATAGCGGAAGCGATAGGATGAGTTAGAGATTCAGAATTCAAGTGAATAACAGAAAACAGAAATAAGAAGACAAGAGATTTAACGTGGAAAACCCAAATCGGGAAAAACCACGGACGGCGACAGCACCAGAACAATTCACTATGAGCAGGAAGAATACAACACGATCACAATCACCACAGTGATTTGATCTAAGAGCAGAATTACAACCTCTCTATTGTAATCTCTCACAAAGTACTTCTACCTCTCAATGTATGTATGAGTACTCGAGATTTATTAGATCATAGGCCTGACCCCCTTTATATAGGGTCCAAACAGTAGGGTTTTTTCCCCCTTAGCGTGCAACCCTAGCCGCCGGATGAAATCCTTCCTTGAACAGAATTCTAGCGCCTTCCGAGAGAGGCGGCGTAAACACACGGGGCACGACCGTGCCACGTGGCACGGTCACCCCGTGCCACATGGCACGGCGCCCCCGTGCCGTTTTTCTGTCTTCTTCGACTGGACGTTCTTCGTCTTGACACGCCCGTGTCCTGTGTAGCACGGTCCCACCGTGCCGGTACTTGGATTTTGGGCCACGAAACCCAACATATAAACTTTGAGGTTCAAGTTGTTTTATTTGATTAACATTTATCTCCACTACGACAATTGTTGTAAATGACATTGAACTCTTGTGGCGGAGAAAAATATTGACCAAACGAAAAAATATTGAGTTTAAAATCTGAATTTGAACTTATTTTGATTTTTCTCATCCAATGATGTAGTGAGGTTTTGCTTGTGGGGTTGCCAACTTCCAATACCCTACAAAGGAGTCTGCCAAGACAACCAAGCATTTGGGAAAAAGAGGGAAAGTAAATAAATGAGAGAGTGAAAAAGTTCAGAGTGACTACTGATTAGGTATAAGAGGTTGACTGAAAGGCCAGAAAGCCATTAAAGAGGGCAAAAGTGAATGGAGGCCAATGATTTGTTCCATAGCTCATTCTTGGTAGTGTATGTTTAATTTGTTTTCAATGCCTTCTATTAACCCATTCTTTTTTCTGGTATGCTTTGCTTTGTACTGTTCTGAAATAGCATTGCAATGCATTCTGGATCACAATGTTTTGTAAGGACATGTTACTATTTGCCTAAGAGGTAAAAACTCCAATATTTTCTTGATATTTAGACTACATCAGGTGACATTATATTGTTTCTTCAGCCCGAACTAAGAAATACCTAAGATATGATGAAAAATGGATCTTATTCGGTCAATAGAAAAACCCGATTATATTAGGCTGATTGCAGTAGATATATTGGATGAGAAATATACAAAGCGAAACTGCTACTTATGTCTTAAAATACTAAGTAGGCGAGTAGCATGTAAGAACTTGCAATATATTGATAATTGAGCTCAAAATCCACCAATTTCATGTTCATGTTCATCCTATACAGTACGTAATGAATCTGCATTTTTTGACTAAAACTAACTTTGTTTCTTTAATGGATGCTAAATTTTGGCGTATACTTATATCTCGAACTACAAGTAAAGAAACATCTTTGAATAAGTAGTGGAGTACTTACATTCCAAATGGAAGATTAGAAGTTCAACTCTAACTACTCATCAAGATTTTTTTTTTTTTTTACCAAAAAAATTTAAAAAATCCACATATATGGATATCTACATTAGATTGTCGCATACGCATTCTCTGATGTACAGGCAATATATAGTAGAGCAGCTGAGTAGCGTGGTGCCCTACCATTTGGTTGCAGGGTTATGGGTATGCACCTATGCCTCTTCCTGTGCCTTTCAATACTGAGGAATGAATATACATATGGCAAAAGAAGGGGGAGGGGGGGGGTTTGATTTGACGGGTCTATGGTGTATATACATGGGTCTTTTGAAAACGACGAATGAAAATGACTAAGATTTGTTGGGATATGAAGGGGGACTTTCTTATTGGTTTTTAACTCACAAAACCCTTCCTTTTTGTTGGGAAGTCAGGAAAGATCCAAACACTCTGCTTTTAGGGGGTCTCAGTACCTATTATTTGCTAATCTGCTTCTTATTAGGACTGCATTCTCTGCTGCTAATGTTAAAATGCTTCATGTTGATAAATGCTTTACATGGAACCAGATTCTCATTCTTGTAAGTTTTTGTCAACATAACAGGTCATTTATATCAAATATTGAGCCATTTACTATTAGTGACAGAAATATCGATAAATAAACAGATATTAAATTGTCCAATATTGAGATGATTGTGAAATTATATCTTTTCGTCTAATGATAAAGAATTTAAATGTGTTTCAATATATAGGTCATTTTACGTTGTTGTGACTCACAAGTCGACTACATTTGACTACCAATCTGTGTCTATCCATCCCATTTGCAGTTTTGCACTAATTCAATACCTTGCAGATGCCCACAATTTATGACTACTTGTATTAATAAGTTTCAGAGCAATTTTCATGTTAGAAAGTGCACCATTAGAGGAGGCGGAATTGCACAGATAGACCTCATTCAATGCCAACAGTAATTAAGCACAAAAAGTTCAAAAGGGGGTGGAGACTTAATTATGCATTTAATTCATCACCATGGTTGAATTTGAATTCCATTGGGAAATAGCTGTCAGAACTCAGAAGTCATCATTCATACCTTAGCCAGATAAAGGGGGCATAAAAATTTTTTCCCTCATCATTAAAAAAAAAAAAAAAAACAAGAAGAAGAAGTAAAGAAAGCTGTATACAGTCTGTAACTCACTGCCACAAACATGCATATATTTATTCATCTTTTCCCCAACCATGCCATGGCTGTGAGAGTGTGAGACTAGGCCATGCTGCTCAATGCTAGTTTCCTCACAGTGTACAAATTATTGCAACATACATATACCCAAAAAAAAAAGGGTTCGAAGGAGGGTTGGAGCAGTGATAAAGAATAAGCGTGAATCTGAAAAGAGGTGTCTGTTAGATTGTTACTGTCATTGTAAATGCTCTATTAATATATAATCTGTAACTCTGTAAGGATATCAGTAAGTGTTTATTAAACTTCGGATCAATGTTGGATCTTGATTTATGATATTACCGGCATTCAACTTACATAAATTCTTTTTTCAAAAAATCATAAAATTGGGGGGTGGGGGGGGTTTATTTTTCACTGAAATGGTGAGAATGTCCCACCTGACCATGACTATCTTCCGATTGGGGTTCGCAGTCAACGGAGCTAGCTGTGAACTTGGCATTACTAGAAGTTGCAGGGGATAGAAAATACAAATATGCAGATAGGGGTGAAATTGCTTTGATTATCAGATACAGATAGCCCTACTGTCCGTATTGTGCACTAGGGTGTACATGGCATCAACATATATTGTTTTTTTCTTCTATTGCTGTCAGGGCTTTCCCAATGTCACTTCCCCATCCTAGACGCTAATGGCCTTGAATTGCTTAGGAATTGCTTAGGAATTGCTTGATAGATTGTGGTATCATAAGTCATGTTCATGTACAATAAATCACGACCCTTTCTTTGTTGCATGCTATAGTATATGTCATGGATCTTTCAGTTTATCGGTTTTGGAAAATGTGTAAACAACAATAACAACACCTTTCAGCGTGAATTTTGCTTGCTTGAAGTTGAGAAAAATTCAGATATAAACGACCTTATTTTTGCAAATATCATTATCTACAAACACGCCGATTCTTTTAAAAAATGTGTAAACATATGAAGTATATCTCGATTTGCTTAAATTACATTTTAATAAATCTACGTATTTTATAATGTAGCTTATTTTTCATAACTAATTATTTATTGATAATAGTTTGTCACACTATTTACAAGGATTAATGCCAACATTGACCTACAAACCGAAGTTAGGAACGTCGTCATATTTGAGAACTACCGTCATAATGATTAACCAACTAATATGATGATCTATCCTAATTAGTACTTGGATTATTCACGAAGGCTTATATAGCTTTAGGGCTTAGATGCATGCCCCATTCAGGGTAACATATATAGATGAATCTCATTAGCAACATACTAAGTCTAAGGATCTGTTTGGTTAAATGCGGGTAACTTTTAAATGCAAATAAATTTGTAACTATGTTTCTATTATCATGTTTAATTATAAAAGTATATTGTAGTAGAAGAATTACACATAATCATGCTTGTGTTGCAATGCTCGTTACATTACATTACTAAGAGTATTCCCAACCTGAGTTTCAGTTTTTGGAACTCAGGTCTGCCACGTCAGCAAGAGTTCCACTTATATTCCATTCAGTTTTCCAACCATTAAAACTCATTTCTGAACAATTAAATTAAATATTCTTGATGGACCCACCAAATAATCATAATTTATTACTTATTATGTTTTATTTTGTGTTTGTATTTTAACTTTGGTAACTTGTATGAATTATAAATATAATTTTTAAATTTTAATTTACGCATCTAAACAAATTGGATTATCTGTTATTTATGAACATGTAAATCACAATTTTTCATTCTAAAAAATTCACATATTAAAACTAATTAATTAAATTTCATCTTGTTCGAAATTTTAAATCAAACATGTAAACTATCAATTAAATATGTGTGCAAATTAAATTACCTTCTACAGTATATAATACATATATATATATAAAACAAATTCACTAACTTAATTAAATAACCCAAAAAAAAGAAAAAGGGATGAATACCCCACGGGGAGGAACGGGGCAGTGGGGAGGCCCCTGTGGCACGCCACTCGATGCATGGGTTGGAAGGGGAGCATGTGACTCTCGGGCAAAAGTAGTGGCACGAGAGGCATGGGCTGGGAATGCCCTATTTATGAGACGCCACATAAGTCATAACAAGTTGTTTGGCTCAATAACAATGCTTGCCTTGTAGACGATCATGTCGCCCTTTAAGGCAAGTATAGAAAACATCCTAATAATTAATATGAATATGACATTTTAATTTTTTCCCCAAAATTTTAGATTTGGATTCAAGATACAAGATCAGAAGTGAAAATTCCAATCCAATAATCGTCGTTATCTTGAAGTGAAAAAGCAAAGTCTTTCTTACATTGTTCGGTCTCATTTGGTACTGCTTACAATTTTACCTATTAGTGACAGGTTTCAGCAACTGATGTACATTATTGATATTTGAGAATAAACGTTTAAACGTGAGAGCAAGGCAGAAGCAACCATTTTCATAGTACCTTTTTTTAGATAGAGATGCAAATATCAATATGGATATAATACAAACAAGGTCTTTTGATAAATGATATCCATTTTTTATGAAATTTTACCAATTGAATTAACCATGTTAATGAACAAACCGCAATGATTTATAACTCACCATCACCACAGAGTTACAATTTACAAATTGTGTGATAACTCCGGCCTTATAAACTTAGGTTATCGTGTATGATAACTTGTGTTATTGATCTAAACCCATGTTTTGTTTCTACGGTCCCTTTTCTGAAAAAATAGACGACTAGCTTCCATCTCCCAACTAGGGATGAGAGTGGCACCCGAACCTTAAAAGCTTACCCCAAACCCGCCCTATCTATAATAGGTATGGGTACGAAAAATTTGGTATGGGGTGAGTACATTGAAGATGGGTATAGGCATGAGTACGGGAACGAGTATAGGCATCACCCGTCCCATACCCATACCCACCCTGTACCCAAATTTTTTTGAGGGGTAAATAAATTGTTGAGTAGAGTTTTGAACTTTGAATGTTGGTAATTTATTTTTTTTAAAAAAACTCAATAGTGCAACACATCCTCAACTATGCAATGCATCCATTTGTGTAACTCATTTACTATGCTAATACATAAAGTTACGTGATTCATGACTCAGGAACCTAAAATTCTAATTCATTTGTTATGTCCTTCACTCTCTCATTTCAATCATTTCTAGAATGTAGTTTTTAATTTATGAGCTAAGTATGAACTATTAAATCCAATGGGTATTTTATTTATTTACCAGTTGAATTTAGTTTTATGAATTTCTTTAGGTAAAAGAAATTATTGTACTCAATGTGTATTATATTGTAATATAAGTATATACCTGAATAAAACCCCGAAATACTCGAAACACCCGATGGGTATGGGTACAGAGATAGATTTTAAAAACTCGATAGGTATGAGTATGAATATGGGTATAAGTATAGAGATAACTTTTGAAAATGAATAAGGGTACGGGTATAACTCCACCCGCTCTATACCCGCCCCACTCTCATTCCTACTCCCAACGCAATATGCTACCTAGTCAGTCAATCTATGAACCCAAATCTACCGAAGCAAATACTATACATATGAGAGCACATACTCTCATAAGACATATTAATAAATAAATATTTTAAAAATACAATATACGATAAATACACCCGAAAAAATATAACTAAATAAAATGTAAGAGCACGTACTCTCGGATGTACCTAATACTTTGCAAAATGTACGACATAAAAGTGATGCTTCATGGTACGGTTTCTGTATCAGGGTCCAATAAAGTCAGTGACAATGAGAGGGACAGGCCCAAGGCCCAAACTACCGTTGGATCCAAAAAACCTAACGACGAAATGGACGGTGATTAAGATATGGAATAAAAACACTCACGATCACACTCACACTCGCGATCACACTCACGGTCCGTACTTGAACTGCTTTTGCTGATTCGACGATCCAAATTCCTGTAACTATAAGCGCCTCTCTCTCTCTCTCTCTCTCTCTCTGGCTCTTTTCCGTCATTGCGATCACCGTCCGATCAGCTTCTCCGGCAGCCGGCGACTCCGTCCAGAATTTTAGGTTTGTGGGGTTTTCTCGATGTTTTTGTTTGTTCTCTGGTCTAATGGTCTTCATCTTCGTGTCAAATGTGCTTTGATTTGATATTCTCTATTTGATCTTGGAGGTTAAAATTGAACCATCAAACGCAATTTATCGTCATATATGCTTTTAGTTTATGTGGAATTGTTCAGCATGCTTTGATGAGTTGAATTATTCAGCTACTAGTCTTCAGTCGAATCTTGGCGTGTTTACTCCTTCTTGAATTTGATGGATTTGGTTGCGCTGTTTTGTTTGATGCCTAGTTCGTCGAATTAGTAAGTACAGTTTTATTTTTATGGGGGACTGCTCTTGATCTAATGTTGCGGCATGCAATTTTTTTTTTTTTGGGGGGGGGGGGGGAATGTATTATGTATATGATAAAAATAAGAGAGGAAGATATGGTATTTGAGTGGCCCCGGTGAGGGGCGGTGGTGGTGGAGTTGGGAATGATTTGGTCCATTGCTGATGAGACTGGTGACAAAATAGTTGGTGGTAATTAAAAATAAATATTGCCCAATTGAAATTTCAAACTCCATGTCAAAGATGAAAGGTGAAGCTAACTAGTGTGAGTGGTAGGATGATTGTGGCTCTGTATTGAAGTAGGGCATCATTAGTCTTATGGTTGAACAGGGATGCTTGGCGGATGAACGGCATTTTTGTAAAAACATAAAAGTGAGAATTAAACTTGTTTGAATGACATGGGGAAAGTTTTGGCTATGCTTACATCATTTGATATGATTGGATGTGAAACTTGATAGTTTAATATAGGAAATTTGGTACATTTCAGATATACTTTCTAGATTCTTGAAATTTACGAAGAGAAAGATTAAGATATTATAAGGAAAATTGGAACGCAGTTTAAACTTTGAAATTGCAGAATGTGAGATTGTAAGATGCATTGAAAGGCAAGATGGAGAAGTATGCTTAAAATACTTTCGGAAGTTAGAAAGTATGATACTTGACAAGCTAGCAAAATTCATTGGCTGGGACTAAAGGGACAAGATATGGCTGAAGTTTTGCTTGGTGAAGTGGTAATAGAAGGTGTTGAAAAGTAGCTTACAAATATGATAGCCTCTATTTCACTCTCAATAGTTGTTTTGGTTATTTGAAACTTCTCCTGGAGTATGGACATCCTTCATTTTGGAGTAAGACAGACGAACTTGTAGATTGAGGCAATAGCTAGACCTGTTTGTGGTACTTACAGGGATGGAGTTTACTTACCCAAATCATAATTAGAAAACGACCTAGAACTAGAGCTAGATTTCGATAGAGCTCGAGGCTGGGCTTGCTAATTAATCCACTCTACGCAACTGGGTTCAACTACGCCCCTACTTATGTATATGCGTGTGTCTGAGTGTTTTTTTTTTTTGGGGGGGGGGGGTTCCAAAATGCCCTTTTCAATTATGTATGTCTCTTTAGTTCGGTAAGCTATGCATGTTGCTTAGTACTCACCAGCCCATTCAACACGTGTGTAGATGCCCTGCCCTCCCGGGGGGGGGGGGGATGTGTGGTAGGTTTCATGCCCTTAACCAATTCTGTCCATATATTCATTTGCATTTTGCAATTGCTAGGTTGTATATACTTCTGAATGGTTTGTAATTATGTACATGATTGTGTGTGGGCTTCTGTGCTCTAAAGTCGAAGATATCATAAAAAGTAATTAAAAAAGAAGAAATCCTGTGTGTAGTGTGGCTTCGAAAATTCCACGTAGCAATTGTATGTATTGATCATGTTTGGTAAGGTATCATTGTCATTTGATCTTAGTGCTAGTATCAAATAGCCCTTTTAATTGTATTGAGACTCAATTAACTTCTATGTTATTTTCCTTTCCTTGTTTCCTTGCCATTAGACAAGATTTAGAGATGGCTTTTGAAAGATAAGATTGACTTTAGTTTTAAATCTGTAGTTTTTAAACCTACTTGCTTTGGTGGTTTACAGGTTTCTTGGTGAAACATCGCTCAAAGGATGACAGAAAATGGTCAAGATCAAGATGCCATGCAATGGGGTTTACATGTTCTTGATTTTTTCAATTCTAATTATGGACCCTATTGTAACCAAGAAGATGGAAGCATCTATCGTTCAGATTGTGTGAGAGACTATAGCTGTAATACAGAGCATGAATCTGCGTACAATTATGTTGAAGATAATGCAATAATTCAGCATAATCTTCAAGAGGAATTTTCACAATTAGAAGTTGACAATGCAGCTGAATCTTCCCAGACAGATGCAGAGGATTTTCATTCATCCATTGTTGCCTCAAACTGGCTTGTACCATGTTCGGTTAATCACTATCCTGGTACTGTATCTGATTGTTTCATCTGTCTCCATTTGGTTTGCTTGCTTTGTCATGTGTATATTTTTAAACTACAGCTCAAGAGGATGCCCAGGAGGAGGCAAATGATATGGGTTACTCAAGTTCGTGTTCTAGCCCAGGAGAGCAATCATATGATGGCGAAGGTTGTTCTTATTGTCTAGAATTGACAGATGACTCTGCACTTGATGGAGAACTGGGTAGGAGAGTGACCCAGATGGTCCCCGTGCCGGTAAGCAAATGGTTATTTTGCATTTTCTAAAATTCTCAACTTGTATGTTTGTTTGTTATTTCTTCTTTTTCCATGTACTCTCAGCTAGGATATTTGCTCTTCAGCAAAATGTTATTTATCTCTGTGGTTGGTTTCTTTAGATGAGAATTTAGCACCATCATATACAAAATACTGTTAAGATGCAGACATTTGTCAAGAAGGAAACAACTCTTCAAAACTTTGTCACCTGTGACGTTTTCCCCTTCCTTTCACCGTGTTTGTGTCTACTGTCTAGTGAGGAGTCCTCACAATCACTCCATGACCACAAGTGCAGCTGTACTAGCCGAGAGGTCATTATGGGAAAATGTACCTGTATAGCTTTTAAAACGGCTTTTTATTAACAATTCTAGTAAAGTGGTAATTCGTTTGAATATCTATCTATGTTTTTATTCATAGTCAATGTCATTTGCACAAATATCAATCGATAAATGGAATTTTGGATATTAGTTTGATTGTTATATGCTTAAAGTGCCAACACCCCCCTATTTTGAATCTCAATGTCATCATCAAATGCACTTGCTTGCTCTGTGTTTCTGGTTAAAATTTTATAACGGAACGAGTAAAGTGAAATATATGCCTTGCCTCTGCAGCATGTACCTAGAATTAATGGGGAAATACCTACAGTGGATGAAGCAACTACGGATCATCAGAGATTGCTGGATAGGTATCTCCATCATATTCTTTTGACAATTTTTTACTATTTTCTCCCGTAAATTTTGGTGTAGTAGAATCAATCTTCCCCAGATTGCTCTTTCTTGTGGTCAAATTTTCTTGAACAGCTTTGCTAGGCCAACTACTGGTGGTGAATAATGTCTTTAAATCTACCCCGTGGTTCGTTTCCTATTGCAACCCTTTAATCTGTTCAATTATTTTGTCACAAAATGAACTGCTTTATTAACTCATTGCTTGTATTGTCATATTAATTTGATTTATAAATTAGAAGGGATCAGAAAGCAAGATAGAACCAATAAGAGTAAAATGTAAAACTACTTTTGTGTATTCCCTTCCAAGTTGCAACAAAAGAAGTTCTCCGTCTCTACCATCCCTTTGTATTTTATTCATTTTCCCCCTCCAACATATCTCTTGATCACAGACTTGCGTACTTCTGAATGATTAATTTTCTTGCGGCACTTCAGAT
This sequence comes from Carnegiea gigantea, assembly GCA_029747015.1. Taxonomy (NCBI): domain Eukaryota; kingdom Viridiplantae; phylum Streptophyta; class Magnoliopsida; order Caryophyllales; family Cactaceae; genus Carnegiea; species Carnegiea gigantea. The sequence continues at coordinate 149,019 of JAKOGI010000208.1, forward strand.
GTTTTTGGTTTCTATATAGTTTTGATAGTGCTTTAGTCTTTAGATTGTAGATTGATTGCCAATTACTAGAACTGAGAAAGTAGTATCTTTGTTATGTTAGAATACTTTGCAATCAACTTATAATTTATTCTTGTATGCTATGCTCTTTCCATAACTTAGAAATGACTTCCAATATGCATTGGGAATGTTTCTTTTTACTGGATGTTCTCTATCAATAGTCTGAAGGCAGTTTCTTGACTAGTATTAGGCTCTCCTGCTAATTTGCAATTCTGTTGTGAACTTGTGATCACCTTGATAATCGATTCATTAAGTCTGTGCCTAGCATCCCAACTCTTGCAGCTACTGTCAGTGTCATTGATTGTTTCTGCAGAAGTGCTGACAATAGTTTCCTTCTGCGAAGCTTCATGTGTTTGCGCCAAGCATCACCCCCTCTCCCTCCTCTTCTATGCCTCATTTTCACTGCCTGCTTCCATGTGCTTGCCTATGTGTTTGTTCTCGTTTTCTAAGGTTGAGTATGTGTTCCTTCTCCTAAAAGGGGAGAATACAACAACAACAACTCCCAGTGTGGGTCACGCTTGCGCAGAGCCTGAGGAGATCCAGATGTGTTTTTCTCTTGAGAGGGGAGAATGTGTCCAATGTGGAAAAGGGGGGTTGCTGACAGATAAAGATTGTTATTTTATTAGATTGCTATCTACGAAGTATATTTTCTCTATGAAAATAGTACCTTGTCTGCATTCATGACATCGAACCCCTTCTTATATGGTCAATAGTTTATATAGCTAAGATCCTTTCTATACTGTGTTGCTTTTGGGATTTGGAAATAAATTGAATTTAGTTCTTATAATATTTCCAATTCCTCTTGTTGATGAGCTTTTCTGTTGTAATTCGACACATAATACCCTATTCATCATGGTGTCTTCTCAACTCGAGAGTTTCTGCCAGTTGTAGTAGGATCCTTTCTCTAGAAGAGTATAATTTGTTCTGTTGCCTTTAATTGACTCTTCTTCTCAATGTTTTCATTCCAATTATCCTTGCTTTAGTTGAGCTAGCTGATGTCACTTTTTTTCTTAGATTGCGGTTGTACGACTTGGTTGAGCGCAAGGTACAAGGAGATGGAAATTGTCAGGTTATTTGCTCTGCCTGGCGCCTTCTAGTTTGATGTTTAGGTCATACTTCATGTGTAACTTTTCAGAATATGAATCCTAATTGGTGGTTCAACTTCTATCTGTAGTCCAATCTACCTTATATGACTGTATAGGTGCATCATGTCTCTGCATGTAGCTTACAATGCGAAGGGTAATATCTCTCTGCAACATGCTTTGCTTGTCTTGGGTTTATTATTCCTGCGGCCTTTCAATGTGCCAGTTATGTTTTACCTACCATGCATGGCTTTCTATCAATGGGTGCAAGTACTTGTTAGTTGTTACCACTACAACTTTGCTTTCCATTATTTTGGTCATTCCGATTGCAGTATTTGTCGTTTAGAGTTTGAGTGCATTGTGTGCAACTTCAAATTCTTTTGGACTCATGCTATGTTTTTTCAGTTCCGTGCTTTGTCAGATCAATTCTACCGCTCCCCCGAGCATCACAAGTTTGTGAGGCAACAGGTCGTCAATCAGGTTTGCTTCCAGATGAAGCAAAATACGAATTGCTTCCAGGAAGTTTCTCTGGGGAACTTTATTATAGGCTGATACATTTATCTTCTTCTGCTTCATTTTGGAAATTTTCAGCTCAAATCCCACCCAGAGTCTTATGAGGGATACGTGCCAATGGAATATGGTGAATACTTACAGAAGATGTCCAAGTACTATTTTTCTCTTGTTTAATTTTCTTTTGCAGATTTCTTTAAGTTTCTAGGGAATTCCTTTATCACATTTAAATTGGGGTCTGCTGCAGTATACTAATTAGTTGTCCATCTTTAGGGAGTGTTATATTTCCTCCTATGGTGTAATTAATTACTACTTGTCTATTACATATCTTTGGTATGCAAAAACTCTTGAAATTATCTTTAGGCTTTTGTTCGCAAAATGCTTCCCAGGGTTTTCTGAGAAGACTGTTTTTTGCTTGCCTAGTAGAGCGACAATTTAAATTTTACTCTCTTCCGATACATATCTTTGTGGCCTATTATACGTTCCTGTCATTAGGAATGAGGTTCATATTTGGGATGTGGAGATGTTATTTATGTTAAGATCATCTGTTTTAACTTTATCTTGATTGGAAACAGGAGTGGTGAATGGGGCGATCATGTCACCTTGCAGGCAGTGGCCGACTCGGTAAGCATGTGCAGTTGATTTTTCGGTTATTTTTTGGACTTTGGTTTTGTTTTTCTCAGGTTATGGATTCTAACTCTGGGGGCCTGAAAGTGCCTTTTTTGCTTTCCTCCCCTTATAATCTCTTATCAGAGCATTGTTTCCATTCCTTTGATTCACTGAAATCTGAAAGCCCACTTGCTTAGATTACAGTAAATTGTTTACTGAATTTTTCCATATTTTTGTCTCACCTCACGCAACACAGAGAGGGGGTTCACTTTGAAACTTCAATCCTGCAAGGGCTCTGAAGATTGAAATTCATTTTGAAGCTTCTCACTGTGGCTTAATCTATGTGTTCATTTCTAGAGAAACTTAGTTCACTATATATGATCAATTCTGTAGCACAGGAGAAAGGCTCATGTATATCTTTTAGGAATTCTGTTCACTTCGGTTTTCTTAAGTTGTCCTTATTCCTGAGTGAGGACTTTCCTGTGCTGATAACCAACCCCCCCCCCCCCCAACCCCAGCACACACGAAGGTGAAGCTTTAATGTCATGGAAGTGATATTGCTAATATCTGTGGTATGGTGCATGTCTTAGTTTCAGTGAAGTAATTATGCTGGCATAACTTTTATGCTTGTTTTGTTACTTATACGTTTATGTCTACTTCTGCAGTATGGTGTAAAAATATTTCTTATAACTTCATTCAAGGATACATGTTACATGGAGATCATTCCCAGGATTCAAAAGTCAAATCGAGGTACGCTGTTAAGCGCCTTTACTTTTCATTGAGCTTCTGTTTGGAGTCCGGTATGGAGATTTACAGTGCTTTTTCTCTTCTTCCAACCCCCTAGCTTTGATGAACATGGTACTCAATCTTTTCTACTCCTTTTTATGTCCTTGACCGGTTCTGTTTTGTTACTTTAACTGGGCATTTTTGGCCTTCACTTTGTGCTTCCCTTAGTGATAATATTATGGCTTTGAAGTCCCCAAATGTCTTCAATGCTCTGGAAATCTAGACAGAAGTGATGAAGTTGAATGTATGATGTCAAATTGTCAATAATGTGTTTTCTTGGGCTTCTCTTCTGTGTGCGGTCAGCAAACTGAAGATTTTCTTCCATACCTTAAATCATTTATAGCTGTCTCGTTTAGTTGTTCACCATTTTGTGGTAGTTAGTAGTTACTATATTTATATTTAGTTTAATGCTTATTAATGCATAAGGGAAGGTTAATATGTGGCTGAGCATGATTCAACACCCCCCCGGGGGTGTGAACATGCTTCAAGTCCCTGAACACAACTTCATCTGAGAGGTTATGTTGGTATTATTGTCGCCCAGATACAAAATCATCTTTCCATTTTCTTGTTCTATTTTTGATTTGTGTTTGTTTATGCAGTCATATTTCTAAGCTTTTGGGCAGAAGTGCACTACAACTCAATCTATCCCCAAGGAGGTAATTTACTGCTCTTTGCAATGGTGTTTTGTAGCAATCGCCTTGTTGTTGTGTTGAAGAAGTTCTGTGCAATGGAAACTAGATACAGAACGTTAACCTATGTCCAAGATGACTCTCTTCTTTTACCCCCCCCCCCAATTCACTGACACACACAGAAGAGGGGGAGGCTGGGAAAGGCTGCAGCCTCGCCCCGGGGGGCGGGGGTTCATTTGAACATTGCAAACTTGCTTGCAAACAACTTATTCTCTCATCGAGAAAAATCTATTTTGAAGTGTTCCGTATCAAAGTCTGAAATGCCATTGTGATTTACCATGCAGAAGTGCCTCGATGTGAGATGAAGAAGAAGAAAAGATGGTGGCATTTAAGAAATAATTGATGACAGAAGAAGATACGTCATTTATCTGTGCGCCCTTCTAACATGTGAGCTTCATCTGTACATATTATCCGGGTGTGCTCCAAGCATCGACTTTGATTTACAATAAACATTTCGTCATTGATCGTATCTCCCCTAATCTATTGCCATGGAGTATGTTGCGGACGGTCTTGGGATGAACCTTTGGTAGGGTGGAACATTGGACATAATTCGGCTTTCATATTCTGGCATGCCTTCTCAGTTTGCATGCCATTTCAAGCTTCCCCAGTTTTGGTAATAGAGTATGATTTGGTTGCTGCCCATTTTTATGTTGTAACACGACTCTTATGTATTGGTTACGTTCACCTTGCCTTGTTGGATCTGAATGAGTTCATTGTGATACAAAATTATAAGGTGAAATGAACGAAGATACTGTACACAGGTGGTATATTCGACTCTTGTATGCGTTGGTCATCATTTTATATCAGTCCAAAGCAATTTGCACAAAGCTATATGCTGTTTCCATACACAAACTTCAACTTATACCTCTTCGAGCATCAACAATGTAAGATCCATTTTTGGGGACTCCAAGTGGGGGGCCGCAACTACATGTCATTCGGAGTTTTAACTTCTGGAATTCATTTTCCTCATCTTTACATTATAATGGAACTCTAACCTGGATAAATATTAGTCATTGACTCACTTTATAAATATTTATATTTTTTTAACAGAAACCAAAACAAAAACAAAGTAAAAAACAAAAAATTCAATTCCGTGCCCTGTATGTTTGAACTCTGTACCGGTCTCTCTCCCATGTTGTTCCATCAGACTCGTGCGCTGCAAGCAATCAGGGCAAAATTCGGACCGCATGCATGGGACCCTTCGAACGCGAATCACGTGTTGTGGATGCTTTTATGAATCTCTTGCACTTCCTCCTTCTGAAAGAATATATCGTTATTAGCCGTGATGCAACATTTAGCAAAGTGGGAGTGCTACATTTCAAGTGACTAGCATTAAGTACTTGAATTTGAAGTCGTAGCCTTATACATAAAAAAACAAATATTCTATTTTTATCAAAGGTTGGTATTTTTATTAATAAATTGTCTCACCTAAATAATTTTGAAATAGGCTGGCAGATTTTTTTTCCAAAGAAAAAAAAATCTTACTGTAAAATTTGCATGTAGGACTTTATTTGGGAAGATGATTGCTTTATCCAAATATATATTATTAAAAATTGGGGAAAACATGAAACTCGTAATAAAAAACAGAAAATAATTCTTTTTTCAAAAGGGAAAAAATTTATGATACCCCTACAGTAACAGTTCCTGACTGCATGTCCGGCTTCTGGGTTGACCCGGCAACGGTCCAAGCCCATCCACGCATTCATTCAAGTTCAGCGCCATTGCCATTGCCATTGTCAATTCAAATTTCTTCCCCCCTTGTCTCTCTCTCTCTCTCAAATGGAGAAGAGGCTTCGCTCATCTCTGCAAACATCGGCCGAATCATTCCTAGCATCAGCCATAAAACTCTCTCTTAAATCTGCAAAACCCTCATTGAAGTCTCTAATCCACAATATTAAACCCTCCTCCGACCTCTGCACTTCTCTTCCTCTCTCTCTCCACACTTGCATCTCTAAATCCATCAGTTCCTTCAAAAACCCATCAAATCCCACAACCCCATCTTCACCCCCATCAAAAAAACCTCGAAGACCCAGTCGAAACTCAACTGCCCAAGTCGAAAACGCCCAAGAAAAACCCACCCAGAAATCCCTCCTTCACAATCTTCAAATCTACGCCTACGTTGCCCTAATTTCCACAAGACATCCCAAAGGAGCTTTCTCCCCCCAGGATTTGTTCCTAGGTGTGAGGGAATTACATGACAATTTGATTCTGTTCGAGTCGGATTCGGTGTTGTTGTCTGAGATTTCCAATTTGTGTGAAGAATGGTGGAAGAGGGAACTTGTGGGTAGAGAGATGTTGATTTCTCAGTTTCTTCCGTTTTTGGTTTCGAGGTCTTTGACATTGAGGAAGAAAGTTGATGTGCACAGGGTGTATGCACTTAGGGATGCTTTTGTGTTGTTTGATTTTGAGGATGAGAGTATAGAGGATTTGAAATTGTTGCTTGTGAGATGTGTGATTACCCCTTTGTACTTGAAGACAGAAGATGGGAGAAAGTTCATTGCTTTTATGTTTGGGTTGAGTGTCCAGCTTCTAAAGGAATCGTTGGCTTTGATCAAATCCCAAATCCCATTTGGGAGGAAGTCGATGTTGGAGGCGTATGGGGAGATTGTGTTTAGGGGTTGGAAGAGTGTGGATGGTGATCTAAGGAGAGAGATTGAAGATGGGTTCTTGCAGGGTTTGATTGAGGGGGCGACCCTGGCTAGTTCTGCCTCATTAGCGGCTTCTATTCGCAGGGTCTTAGGAGCATTTACTAATCAGAGAACTGTTGAAGGCGTTGAGAAGCTCCTTTTTCGCCTGGCTGAGCCTGTGATTTTTCGGTCACTACAGGTAATAAAATGATGTGATTGTAAATAAGATTGCTGCTTTAATAGTTCCTCCTCTCTGGTTCTTGTGATTTCCTTCTTTATTGTTGCAATTTATCAAAGAAATGTCCGTATTTGATGTCTGATTGCTTTAGAAAGCTGTCTACGTTTTTCAACATTGGGTTGGTCAAATGACTCTTAGCTTGCTATTGCACAATTTAGCATTCGGTTTTCTGACTCTGCCATTTTGTTCCGTTTCTTTTTGGGGGGGGGGGGTAATCAACATGTGTAGAACGACTGCGTTCTTTCATCCTTTATAAAATCATTGGAAAACAAAAGCTCTTACCTTTCATTTCAACTCTTAAAGTGATCATGCATGTCATCAATCATTATCATGTGCAAATCCAATGATCAAAGGCTAGTCAGTAGTGCTGCACAGACCAATGTAAATACATATTATACATTCTGAAATGATTAAGAAATAGCTTATTTGTTGATATGTCAAAATTGTATCGTTTCTTTCAATTGCAGGTAGCAAACACCAATGCTCGTCACAATGCACTCCATTTACTCCTAGACATGTTCCCTCTGGAAGATCCAGATGCAACAAAAGAGGCTAAAGATACATTGCTTGAGAAGCAATTCTTCTTGTTGGAGAAATTGCTGAAAGATGATTGTCCGGATGTGAGGCTAGTTGCTGTAGAAGGTTGTTGTCGTATCCTTCGTTTGTTCTGGGAAGTCATTCCGTCTTCAACTATCACAAAGATGATAACTATAATTTTTGATGACATGTCTCATGATGTATCCAATGAGGTTAGACTTTCCACATTAAATGGCATCATTTATTTACTGGGCAATCCTCAAGCTCATGAACTCCTCAAAGTTCTCCTACCAAGATTAGGAAACATGATTCTGGATCCTGTTTTGTCCATTCGAATTGCTGTTACTGATCTGCTGCTGCTAATTATGGATGTGCGAGGGTTCCAGTTCAATAAGGTAGAGAAATGACTTAGAAGATGAATTGAGATCTGAAATAGTCACCCGCTATATTTCTCCCTTCTGATTGTTTAACGTAGTCACCTCTCGATTTTCAGATTGTCAACTTGGATGTCTTATTGACCACGCTTGCAAATGATCAATCACCTGTTGCTCAAAAGGTTACACAACTGCTTCTACCATCATACTTCCCACTAAAAGTCGACAAAGCAGAAGCATGCACTCGTTTTGTCACACTTATAAAGAGGGCTCCAATGGCTGGAGCAAGGTTTTGTGAGTTTGCTGGATCAGAAGGGGCATCTTCAATGTATCTCCTGGAGCTTGTCAGAGTTCTTACTAATCTTGTTCTGTCACCTGATAGAGTAGATGCTAATCTCAACAAGGGCATATTTGTTGCTATATTGCACCTTTGTGGTAGTCTAATGAAGGAGTCATCTACGAGGGCAGCTCTTAAGGAATTGTTTTCAGGTGAAATGCTGAAGGGTCTATTGGCTGCTTCCACTTTGGGGCATGCTCAATCCTTGCTGTTTGACATCATTTCTGTTGTCTCTCCAGTTAAGGAGAGTGGACTTCTTGAAGAATGCATAGCTCTCGTGACAAATTGTCGTGATTTGTCTGAAGATAATGAAAGGCAGGCGGAATTGCGGTCAGCTCATAAGTTGGTCTTATTTTGCAATTGGTTTGATGATATGTTTGAGGCTTTAACAACACTCCTGCAAGAAACTGCTGTTGGGTGTAGTAACTACTTCGATATCGAAGTACCAAGGCAGCTAGTTCCGTCCACAAAGCGAAAAAAGGGCAGCTCTTCTAAAATGTCAGGAAAAGGGAAATATGGTGATGGAAAAATGCCACTAGCATTCCAAGATAACTACCAAAATGCTGTAGGAATAGCATGGCAAATACGAGACTTGTTAGCATCTGAAAGCAGCCGAAAAGCTATGTTCAAATCCAAGGCTTTCAAATTGGCAGTCGCTTCCTTAAAATTGATTTCTGAAGTCAGCATTGAACACTGTATGTGTTGTGATTTCATGGATTCATCATTGGTTGATGCATACATGGCTCTTTCTCTGCTTATATCTGTCCAAAATATCAGTTTCGACAATGTTGGGGAGCATAGCAACAGGAAAACTAATGGGCTGGATTCTGGATCGTTTCCGGAGGCAAGTGACACAGTAATCTTTTTCTTTAATCAAAATGCGGTCACGTCTTAGACAACGTGATAAGAAGTTGGATTGCTGAGTATGTTTTGTTTTTTCTTTTGTCCATTTGACTGTCTGTCACCATTCTCGGAGATATTTAATTGGCTTCAATTAAAATTGGATCATGTCTGTCGGATATATTTAATTGATGCTTAGACACCAAACAGACCCGAAGCTTATGTAATTGGCTTCAATTAAAATTCAAATGTCTCTATGCTTTCAGACATGTCATCCGATTATAGTTAGGTCAAAGTCTTGTGTGCTAGGCTGGTGCTATAAGGCTGGTGCTTTATAGTGCTGGTTATTAGCCTAGATTATTTAGCTCTGGTACACCAGACTAAGATGTCGAAATTGCTGATTGTTTTCTGTATCCTTTCTTTGCATTCCAGGAATCAGCTTTGGCAGAGACATTGGATCATCTTCTCAGTTGTACAGAAAGAATATTCAGCACTGGTGGCTTGGCAAAGTTCGGATCCGTGTTTTCAGGGTGTAAACAATGTAGCAAAAAAACTACTCTTCCTCACAAGAAAAAGCACGTAGACTCTTGCTCTGATGCTTCTTGTGTCGGTGACGATGGTGAGTCACTTTAGTGTGGTTATGTTAATGGTTCAGCCATTTTGTAGGCTGCTGACTTTCCGTGCATTGTCTGTTGATAAATTATGTCTTCACTATACAAATTCAAAACAGGATCCACTGGTTTTCAGTATTATTAGTTGTCCTTGTTACTTTTGTCCTAGATTGTGAAGCCATCTTTGACCAATGCCCGTTCTTAAAATAGTTTGTACTTAGAGAGATCGTCTCATGAAAGCTTACTGTGAGAAGCCAATGCCACATCAGCCTTCATCTTGCGTGCCAATGCCACAGCAGTCTTCATCTTGCCTTTCACAATAACTTATCCACAGAGGATTCAGAAGCTCAACTTTAGTTGGATAGCTCCCCTTGAAAACCCTAGTGGTTATGCTACAGTAATTACAATTTGTATATAATGTTAAATTATCCTTGTAAATCTGCAACTAATTTCTGAATTTGTTATTTCCTTAGGATCTGCCTTTTCATACCGAACAAGGATGCTAAATATGGTGAAGATTCTCACAGCGGTTCTGAAGTTCATTGTTGATGTTGCTGCACTGAATTTCCTTTCTCATGGTCCGCAAAGGTGCCTGAGTTTCACATCTGCATATTTGCAGAACATGGTTTCCACTTTAAAGCGATCTTCTCGTGATGAATTAAAGTTTCAGGAAGAGCAACTGAGAGAAATCCATGCATGCTTGAAAAGTTCCTTTAGTTATGCAGCCAAGCTGATCAATGTGGTTCTTATGAGCATCAATGAAGATTCACCTGCTGCCACAGAAGCTTATGGCGTTGCCAACCATTTGCTCAATCTGATAGCCTCAGTCGAGTTGTATTGTGGGTCAGGTTATGCATCACGGCTTGTCACTTTAGCAAAGCAATGGCTGCCAGATGTTGTTCTGGCGTTGGCATCTCGGTGCATCTTGAAAGACTCATTGGAAGATATTATATCTCAACATGTCTCTAATGAAGGTCAAATGCACATTCATCCATGGCTTTCAATATTAGCTAATATCGAGCTTCATGAGATGAGACACGCAGCATTAGATGAGGAAGAGGATGATAAAGCTGTTGAAAAAGAAAAATTCCCGGCATTCAAGAAGCTAATGAAATTGATGATTCAAGTGTTACGGATAAACCATGAGATACTAGACATTGTAGGGCTAATGTTTCTCATTGGCTCTGCAACTGGGTTGCAAATGAAGGACTTCGGCCTATTATCAGGGCTAGTTCATTTTGTTTTTGTGAAGTTGGCGAGGCATGATGAGACACATCTGGGAAAGCTTAATATGATGTTGGCATATCTACAAGAGTTGTACCCTCAAGTTGAAAGTTGTGTGGAGGAAACAGAGAACAGTGCAGATGGTCTGCACGAACTCATCGGCGTCAAAGCATTGCTTCAGCCTGTCTGGTTGTATTCATGTGAAATGAGAGATGTAGCATGATGTTCTTGTGAAGTTAGGAACTGCATGATGTATTATATATGTTCCAATAAAATCCCAGTTGTAATCTAATTGAGCATAATAGTTTATCTTGTGATTAGGCAAAGTTTACTGTGAAGCAATATTTGAGAAAAGAATACTTTATATTCTGCATAGATGATCAAATGATCCACAATTCAATAGTACAAACTGAGAAAACTAATTACAAACAGTGAGGGTTACTCTGCTAGTGTAGAACTAAGTTGTATTTTCTAAGATTGAACTGCACTAGCAGCCCCTTTGGTGTTAGTCTAGTGGTAGCCTCGCAGGATGCTGCTTGGCTCCCATAAGAAAGACCAAGGTTTAACTCCCTCTAGGATTGTGTGTGTATAAATTTACCAAGCTGAAGATAAAAAAGAAGCAAAAGTGTCGGGATTCCTAAAACCGGCATGCCTCAGAAAAATTGAGGGACAAAAATTGCCCTGAGCTCATGTACTCAGAACTTGCACATTCACTCAAAACAATTTGGTCAACTGCTTGAACTGTACTTGGGTCGTCAGTATAGATTTACATGGGTGTTAGTACTTCATCATCACAAATGCTTTGCACCTGGTAAATACAAACTGCGCACTTCTACTTCAAGAGTGTCTCAAACTGGTATCATCTTTAAGATAACTGCAATTGGCATGCCCATGAATCCAATGCCAATGCTAATCAACCATAGATCGGAGCTCAGAGGAGTAGTACTGGCGAATGTACCGAGGCATTCAACAATTATAACTTGAAAGAGAAGAGTGGTACCGATGACACTGATAAATACACCATTGTTGAACATGCCCTTGAAAACATTTATCTTCTCCATCTCTCGACAGCTTACTTCATTAAAAAGCTGCAACCAAAATCAAATAATCAACATTCAATATCTCCAAAGAAATGTACTCGCTTTTCAGACTGTAAAAGAATGACACTCAAAATGTTAGTTACCTGACAGAAGACAAATGTATTGAAGATAAGAGTATTCAAGGTCAATTCACCGTCCGGGCCACGGAGACCAAACATTACTTTTCCATATGCTTGGAGGAATAGAATTACCATGAACTGGTACAATGATTGACCTAATACATTCCGCCACATTACATTGCTGATGAAATGCCCGTGCCTCCCAACTGGTGATCGCTTCATTAGGTTGTCATTAGGAGGCTCAGTAGCCAATGCAAGAGCCCCGAGGGTATCCATGATCATGTTCACCCACAAGAGTTGAACCGCAGTAAGTGGAGCGCTCCCTATAATAGGTGCCATCATCAGGTTAGCATCATGTGGAAATAAATATAATTCTGATATTGATAACAAGGACAGTAGGCATGCATTCTTACCAGTCCAACAAGCAGAAAAGAAGTTAACAAGCAAAGCAACTATGTTAACGGTCAACTGAAACTGCACGAACTTTTGGATGTTTAAGTAAACTGAACGGCCCCATTTAGCAACCGTTACAATTGTGGAGAAGTTGTCATCCAGAATTATAACATCTGCACTCTCTTTAGCTACCTGAAAATTTATATGAGATCAAACTTACATTTGTTCATCTCCTGTTACTGCCACAACTTAGTCTCAGCCAAACTAAAATGATACCCTGTAATCCTGCCTCCTAATACATGGTGCGGGTGGAGGTCAGATGTGCCTAGACTAATCCTTACAAAAGAATTGACAACAGACCCCTCCACAAAGATAGTAAGTAGAAGACAATTTCAAGAAATTTTCTTTTAGACCAACATACTCCAAACATACAAGTACTTCTCCATATAATTAAATACCTCAGTACCAGCAATGCCCATTGCAAGCCCAATATCAGCTTCATGAAGTGCCGGAGCATCATTTGTTCCATCTCCTGTTACTGCCACAACTTCATTGAATGTCGTTCGCAGTTGCTTTACAAGAGTGTGTTTGTCTAGGGGAGATGATCTAGCCATCACCTGTATACAAGTATATTGATCAATAAGTATACTGACTTGGATGGATTAGTTTTTATTAAGCAATCTGTGAATGGAAAATGCTGATGGACAACCTGAATTTTGGGAATAAGTTTGTCAAGTTCTTCTTGTTTTTTCTCTCGAAAATCTGAACCTTCTATAGCTATACCACTATCAGTAAGAATACCACATTCCCTAGCAATTGCCTTAGCTGTATTAATGTTGTCTCCAGTAACCATCCGGACCGTTATTCCTGCTGCACGACAGAGTGCAACAGATTCCTCGACACCAGGCCTGACAGGATCTTTGATGCCAACAATTCCTATACACGTATAACCTTCTGTGGGAATTGGGCCATTTGGAGAGAACCCACTCTCGAGCTCCATATAAGCAAGACATAGGGTTCGGAGAGCTTCATTGGCAAACTGATTGATTGTGACCTTAAGATGCTCTAGCAAACTTCCTTCAAGGGGAACAACCTCTCCATTTGAATTGATCACTTTATCACAAGAAGCTAAGACTATCTCCGAAGCACCTTTAGTGTGGGCTCGTAGACCTCCATGATGAAGCTCTAGCACTACACCCATCCTCTTCTTTGTGGAGTTGAATGGCTCAACTTTTATTAGCTTAGATGCTCGTCTCTCTTCCGGGAAATCACCTCCAAGTGACAAACCAAACTCCAAAAGAGCAGTCTCAGTGGGGGTTCCCAGTATTTCATGCTTGTCTTTGTCATTGGTGACAACTTCCCCACCAGTGTTAGTGAATATGGACTGAAGCAAAAGCTTTAGGGTAGATTCAGGCAATTCAGAGCGCAAAGTAGATTCTTTGGTTATTTCCTTAACATTCATGGCGATGCAGGACTTGACCACAGTCATGCGGTTGGTAGTTAGTGTACCAGTCTTGTCACTACAGAAAGTAGTGGAAGAGCCCATTGTCTCACAAGCTGCAAGGTGTCGGACAAGTGCCTTATCATTCATCATCTTCTTCATAGCAAAAGCAAGGCTCAGTGTGACAGCCAAAGGCAGCCCCTCAGGTACAGCCACAACAACAATAGTCACTGCAACAGCGAAGTACTCCAGCAACTCCAGTGCCTCAACCCCGGTCCATAGCATGTGGGTTCCCTCTAGCCATTTACGGACCAACAGCCGATTTACAAGCACTGCAAACGTCACCACTGCAAAGAAAAGGCCAATTTTCCCAATAATAGTGGCAACCCCATTCAGCTTGACCTGTAAAGGGGTCTCATCATCACCTCCTTCACTGAGAGTTGCCATCAGCTTACCCCATTGGGTCCTCATCCCAACAGTAGTGATAATCATCTTGCATGATCCATCCTGAACCTTGGTGCCTGACAGAAGAAAAGGGTTGTTAGCAGTTACCATTACAGGCTCGCTCTCACCAGTTAAACTTGATTCATCGATCTGAACAGAAAATCCTGAGACAAAAAGGCCATCAGCTGGGACTTGGTCCCCTACAGAAAGATGCACAATATCACCAGGAAGTAGGTCATATATCGACATTTTCTGCCTATACCCATTCCTTGTGACCTGAACGGCAATCTTCTTCTTCTCTTTGTCGAGGTCCCTGAACTGTAGGGACTGACGGTAATCACTTGTTGCTGTAACAAACACAACTAACAAGATGGAAGCTACTATCCCTAGACCATCATGGGATCCAGCAGGCCATCCTTCCATGGCTATGCCCACCATGAGAGAGACAAAAGCACAAACACCAAGGATCATCAAGGTTGTATCTTGAAGGGCTTCCCAGACATAAAACCAGAAACTCTGAAGTCGAGGCTCGGCAAACTTGTTGATCCCAAAAATCCGTTCCCTACAACTAAGGGCATCGTGGTCGGTGGTCAGCCCATCCTCAGTTGATGTCTTTAGCTTTTCTGCGATGCCTTTCACACCGCCATGAGCGTTTAGCTTCTTTAGATCATGGCCTTCAACAACAGAACTCAACTCATCAGGGCATATCTGATAACCTGCTGCTTTCACTTCCTCAGGGACGGTATAATCACTTAGTGTCACACCTAAAACAAAAATGTGATTACATTTAAGTCTCCATAAGAAACCCCTCAATCTAATACTAGCTTCAGAAACTCTTGAATGAAAAGCAAAAAGATTCACCAGAGATAAACTGAAAGGCAGCTTTCGAAACCAACACAGCAACTCGCAATTTCTCCTGGAATACAACAAGATAATGAAGATCATTTTGTACCTTTACTAATTGTATTGAAATTTAATCACAAATTTTCAACTAGGAAAAATAACTTTTCTACCCAAACTTTCTTTCACCCTACCAATCATGGTATAGATTCAAACTTGCCTCTACCTGCAATACACTTCCTCTTTGTTTTTGGATTGAATTCATCATCATATATTTCTTATCCTTGGCCCATTTTTACTTGCTTTTTATATGCATTAATAAAAATGAAACTCACCAAAAGATTATTCTTTCAAAAATCACAATTGCCTTAGGAAAAGGAGACAAGTGCTCTAAATTTGGCAAATTTTTGGCAAAAGATTTAAACTTTGCTTCAAACCCTTGACCTAGTTTCCCCTATCAAATCCAGCATTCAATTGCTCAGCCAAAAAAAAAAAAAAAAAAAAGAGAGATTTTCAGCTAGTCCTGGTTGCCAGCTCCCCAAAAACTTGATTTTGACACGATTGAAATTCTGGGTTGACGATCAAAAAGGATAACAAGTATGAATAGAACATAAGGATGTAAGAGAAGAGAGAATGAGAGGGATGATTAGAACCTGATTGGAGCGGCGCATAGCCGCCGCCTCGTAACGCTTGGAGATATTAGCGGTGAATCGAAACCGTCGTCTGGGATTCTTGACGATGCCGCACAGCTTCCTCCATCTCTCCAATGCTTCTTCCGAAGACCCTTTGGACTTCACATCAAACTCGTTCAAATAACTCTCCATTCTCTCTCCTCGTTCTCACCTTCTACCATAACAATGGACAAGACCCTTCTATACACAAACTTCAAAAAGCTAAGAACTAGCAGATGGAGCCCAGAAAAGGAAGAGAAAGAGCCAGTTCTACGAGCGAAATAAGCATTGTTGTGAAAAGGGAAGAACAGAGAATTTGGATGGAGGAGGAAGAAAGCATGAAAATGGAGATGGTGGGTTGGATTGGATTAGATGGGGAGAGGTGATCCGATATTTGATGGAAAATTTCATGGTGATTTGAACGAAATGCTCGGAGATTCACTGCTTAAGCTTGTGCGGAGCACATTATGCAAGTCACAACAACAGTAGGTTGACGATGCAGAATTGTAGATGGTTCCCAAAACATTGGAGGGAAAAAGTGAAAGTTGATACGAAAATTTTTAGTTTTGTACCCTGTTTATATGGGCCTTTTGTTTTTTTGGTTCTTATTTTTAAGAAACGAAATTTTTTGTAATATTTAAAAAAACATATTTCATTTCTAAAAAATTGTGATATTTAAGAGGAATACTATTCTTTGCAAAGTGAGAAATCTATAAAAATGAAATCGTTTATATCTAAATCTCTTAAACTCCACGAAAATATAAAAGTATTATTCATATTTAGATGAGTTGTTAAAAGGGATAATCTAATTTTATTTTATTTTTGCCTTTCTAGTTGTGATTTTGCTTCTAATTGTTTCTTTGTACTGTATCTATTAGTTACGTCATTAATATTCGACTTTATCCACTAAATAATCTATATTTTTTATCTTTTTGTTCCGTAATTTATAGGATATTACCCATTTTACCCTTTAGAAATTTATCTTTCATCTCTAAAACCTCTATATATAAGAATTTTATTATTATTTTTAGGTCAGCATCATAAACAAAAGAATTGCATAATGTAGAATTTACGTATTTTATTTTGCAATAGGGTGTAAATTAATTATAAGAAGAAAAAAATGAACTACAAAATGAAGGCAATTTCTTATATGCTCCCAGGAGCAAATACTCTCATTACCCACGTGTACATATTTTTTATATGTGTGTTTGTCATATATTAATTTTTAATATATATTTACTGATGTGGTTGTTAAGAATATGTGCCCTTAAAAATATAATATACATATTGCAAAATAAACTCACAATATATGCTATTCAATATCCAAATAAACTTACCTAAAAATTAAACCGAGCCTTAAATTGATTTAACTAATGAAACCAACTTACAATTTTTACAAAGTTGCCTCTTTTACAAGACAATTAATTCGTATATGAGGCAAACGACTTTTGTTAGGTCTAATTTGAACGTTTACTGGCACACAAGACACCTAAGCAAGCTTGCAGCAAGCGCCACCTCTCACGCTCGGTGTGTGTGTTGTTTTCTCGTTTGTCGTCGTCACCGTTGTTCCACCACCAGATTAGTGCCTCTCTCTCTCTCTCTCTCTCTCTCTCTCTCTCTCTCTCTGCCAAGATGGTGAACGGCCCTGGCTTGTTCTCCGACATCGGCAAGCGAGCTAGAGGTAAACAATCGCTGTTGGATTGATTCTCGTTTCTACTTCGTTTTCGATTTGGTGTTTCATTCATATTTCTTGGCATTGGTTTGTCCAAAATTGTTGATTTTTTCGAGCAGATCTTCTTACGAGGGACTATATTTCGGATCAGAAATTTTCAATCTCAACATGCAGCGACACTGGAGTGGTATTATTCTGGCTTTTGCATTAATTTTATAACTTGGATTCGCTTTCTGCTCCTGTTAATGTTAACTAACATCACTTCCAATTAGAACTGAGGGTTTAACTTCGATACTTTCATTGTAATTTTATATATGTCACTGCATTCATATTGTCGACAGTTACATATATTTTGCTTATAATTGTGCATTGCTGAATTCAGTGTGACTAATCCTTGAAGCATTGATGAATAAATGGGTTGTAAAAGGTATTACATTTCTTAAAAATCACTATAAAAGTTCTAGTCTTGCACGGAATTATTACCCTCTACAGTTAAATAATGCGCTCTTGAGTTTGTAGCGTCTCTGTTTGTCTCTTATATCAAGCTTCGATGAATAAATGGGTTGTGAAGGAGGCTGATATAAAAATAAACAGCATTTCTGGATGTTTTTGGAAGACATCCAAGCTCACTGCATCACCCCCCCCCCCCCAAAAAAAAAAAAAACCTGAAATAATTTTGGGTTATAGCAAAGTGTGAATATCATTGTGGTTTGATTTGAAGTTTGGTTATAGATTTGATCAATTCACCTTTAGGCTAGGCCTTGGCTTCCCCATGAAGCAATGAGATTTCCGTGAGGTGGATCTATTCCTGGCAATATATCCATTGTCCACCAAGCAGTGAAGCTTCAGTTACATGCCATAGACTGCAGATAAAGGACGTTACTGAAAGTTGCTGTGGGCTTTGTATTTTGGTTGAGGCCATTTTTTATCTTTTGCTTTCTATCTCTTTGGGTCTCTTTTACCTTATGCTAGGAGAACCCGAAATAATGTGCCCATGTGGGTTTTGGGCATATTTGAGCATGGTGTCAGCCAGGCTAGTATACAATAATATGTGCAACAGTGGAGGGAACCAAAGAAAGATATCCAGGTAGGTCTTTGTAACTGCAAATTGATAATTCATGGAGGGAACATGGTGTCTGCCGTTGTTGGGGAAGATTGAGATAGCAGAATATAGGAAGAAGGTGAAAGGATGACTCGGGTAAAAGAGGAGTGTGTGAGTAGTTCCGTTGTAATTTAGCGTCTTTGTAGATGAGGAATGAGCAAAGAAGGAGAGAGAAAGCCAGGAGGGAGAAGAGAAATATGTCGTGAGGATTTGATTCATGGCAGGTATGATGATCTTGGAAACCATTGACTATAATGCATGTTTTCTTGGAGTAAATGAAAGACGTCAAACATTTGGGTGCAAAAGCTAGCCCACAGACTATGGGTACACATATAGGTCCATGCATTATGGAAAGGAGGGGTTGATCTGCCTAAAATCTGTGTTCTGCCAACTGTGTTTGTAGAGTCGTGCCTTGTTGTGAGATTCCATGAAGCAAATGTGAGGTGTGTTGGTGCAAGCCAGTAAGCACTCCTCCTCCTCCCAGATTCTAGTCCTGAGCAGGAATATTCCCTATGGTGCAAACAGCCTTGGCCTGGTGTCCCTGCTCTTTGCCCCTGGGCCTATGATATCCCTAGCTGTGATAGCCACTGGGCTGGCCCCCCTCCAAACAGGAAAAAATAAATAAACAGAAGAAGTTGCGTGCAGAGAATGAGGTGGCCATTGTCATCAGTCATATTCAGATGTAACAAAGCTCCTATATTGATTGGCCAATTTATTTACAGAATCACTAGTTACCATTGCTGAAGTCTAGCCTTTCACAAATTTCATCTATTTACACAACAATCTTATCCACCACTGTCATCCCTCTAACCCAAAATGAAAAGAGCAGGAAGGAAAGGGAAGGCATTGCATATGGCTTTTATTTCTTCAGCCTCTCTCTCTTTGCTCCCTTGGCATTATGTGCACCTGGGATGTATTCATTGACTCTCTCTCTCTCTCTCTCTCTCTCTCTCTCTCTCTGTGTCTGTGTGTGTCTGTGTGTGTATGTCCGTGTGTGCGCGCGTACGCTCGTGTGTGTGACACACAGAGACAGAGAGAGAGTGTGTGTCTGTGTCCGTGTCTGTGTCTATTTCTGTTTCAGTGTGTGATCACACATTGCAGGGTTGGGTAATGTAAGATCTGGAAACTAGAATTTATAATTTGCATTAGATCTAGCAGAATCTGGCCCGACCCGAAGATCTGACCTGAATCTGCCCGAAAGTTTAGGGCTATGAACGTGATTTTTTTGACTCGAAAGCGTAATTGCCAAAACCTGAAGAAGCCGAAAAAAATCAGGTCTGGGAAGCCAACTTTCCAATTTTTTGTTTTTGGCGCTTTTAAAATATCGGGTCAGTGGGTATGGGCCGTTTCTGATACAATGGCAAAAATAAATCACCCAAATAGCAATGTCAGGCGGGATTACACAGTCACAAACCCTAGCTTTCTAGTCTCTTCTTCAGTTCGCCCCCTGGCTCTCTCTCTAAATCCATCAATTCCTAGAGTGAGATCTTGATCTTCTACGCCATGGACGATCTAACTTATCGCCATTCAGATATTAGATACTGAGATCTCGCTCTCCTCCATGTCTACTTCAAGCACTCATCTCCTCCATCTCTTGCCTTAGAAAGGGTCTTCATTTTGCATCTATTTTAAGTTCTCCATCTCCTTCATTTTCGATCTACTTCAAGCACTCGCCCTCCATGGCACCCCAACATCGAGTCACCATAGCCAGGTCCTGTGGCTGTGGAAGAAAAGCATCCGGTTTTGGTACTTCAAATTGCCCATATTCATCTAATTTAGGTCACAATGCCACTCGTGCTCCCATCTATCTGTTAGGTTGTTCTTCTCTTTGCTTTCAATTAAATTTAGCATGCTCTGTTTTTCTCTAGTTCACACTGTTTTGGCATGGCAGAGTTGGTGATTTTGTAGCCTTGTGAATTAAATAGTAATGATTTAGTAGCTTTGTCTTATTCTTACTGATTTTTGACATATATAATTGCAATTGATTGCCTCTTGTAAAGTGTTACTCACCTAACTGCATGTGCCAGGTTCTACGTTTTCTTTTTATATCTAATATCTGTAGCAATTTTTTTAGGTTTTTGCTGTAAATTGATGTCTGCGTTTGTGGCCATTAGCTTAATTTTATTGCCTTTTTTTTTTTTTTGGTGGGATGAGTTGTCTTAACTGGGCAGCTCAGATTGAGGGCTTCACAATTCACAAACCATAGAGAAATCCTTCAGTGGTGGGAAGAGAGATGTGAAGGGTATTAAAATGAAGGAGAGCTTATGGGCTCTAATTAGGGTACTTTATACGACCAGGCCTAACACCAAAGGCCAATTCGTTGAATCAGCAGTCCCACGGCCCACCAGTTTATTGGTTACTACTCCTAACTAAAAATTATAATAAAAAGTAGAGCTGAAAATAATAAACAGATAAAAGTATAGGGAAAAAAAAATCTAAGTGATGGTCCATGATTCAATTTGGATCAATTGAATGAGTTCATTGGACTTGGTTCATAAATTTGAATCCAAGAAAGTTGAGCATCCTGAAAATGTGTACTTACGAAAATTAATTATATATTAACAGTTATTGACTTCACCTTAATGATTTTATTAATACCCCCATAATGCTGAAGTATATATAAGCTGCTTGTTCTCAATCAATATTATAATCATGGGTATGTTTTATGTCACGTTCCTATCACATCTAAATCACGTGCAAATAGAATCAGACTAGCATTAAAGCACCACTAGACAGGATATTGTAGGAGAGGTTAAACACAATAGAAGCTTACTTATTTACTAGTTTACATTGTTCTATATTAGCATCTCTAGATCAATGACACCTTACACGTTGTGTAGCTAGTTTTAAATTAGAATGCTCACTTAATTAGACTCAATTTTCAAATATAAATATATGTTTGAATGTTGGCCCTGGCTATGGTGGTTCCTAAATTCCAACAACTAGGTAGGGTGATCTTCATTATATAGGGACATCATTGGGGTGGGCAAGAGAATTCGAAAGCCTGTTTAATTTCTCCTGTTTTCTGGATTAATTGGAATTAGGCGGGATAAGTTAGATATCAACATAATATGCCTGCATATAAGAGGAAGCAAGAATCAAACTTCATATTTCTATGATCTTGGATTTATTGGAATTAGGTGGCTTTTAGAGTGTTCAGTTTCAGTTTTTGGATTGTTACTTATTGTTGTTGTTATTGTTTTAAGTTTATTCCTTTGTAATATTTCTATAATCTTGTCTTCTTCTTCCCCTTTTTAGTATGATAATTATACCTTGATATTGTCTAATATTAAAGTATTTCTATGATCATGCCATACATTAAAGGATTGTTTGGCTAGAACTGGAAATCATTACTTTGTGGGTTTGTTTGACTTTGAAGTCTCTTTAGTCAATTTCAATTCTAGACTAGAAATATACGTCAGGTTGTTATTATGAAGGGACAAAGATGTATTTGATATGCATCCAAGTTATTTGAGCATGTAGAGCCAAATTTATTTGCTCTGAGAGAATAGTAAAAAAGATGGCGACCACGACCTGTGGGTTTATCCGAAACCCGCAAAACCGAAATACACCAGACCTGTATTCTGCCGAAACCCAAAATACACTTGACCCGTATTTCCACCCGCCCGCATTGACAAGTCTAGTTTGCATGCTCTCTAATGCTCTTGTCAATGGTGCTGTATGAGTCCTCCTATGGTCTTGCTTTTGATCTTGCCCACTTTCTAATCTGCCTTTGCCCTTGTATGGATATCCTAATTGTGCCCTTGTATGGATATCCTAATTGTGCTGCTTTGCGTTCACCGTTTAGGCGTTTACTTGCACCTCACACGACATTCTTACATACAACAGTTTTGTGTGTGCACGCCATGGATTCAAAATGTGGCCGTTCCGCGACGAAACGGCCGCATTGGAAAGGTTTTGGGGTTGGCCAAACCACGTTTTCACCACCTTGCGACCACCGCGATATGGAACATGGTTGCCGCATTAGTGCAATTTTGTTGTATCGCTATCGAAACCGCAATCGCGACTGAAAATGCATTTTGAATCCTTGGTGTGCGCACGCATGCTTCGGGGAGGGGGAGGATATTCTGATGGTTCAAGTCTGGATACTTGTACTACCAATATTTATTTTTTGATGGTTGGTAAATGATGTAGTTTCCTATTCTTTTCGGTCTTACTCTTTTCTTCTCATGCCTGTAGGCCCTGACTTCAACTGCTGTGAAGAAAGGAGGTCTGTCAACTGGAGATGTTGCTGCTGTGTACAAATATAAGAACACTCTAATTGATGTCAAACTTGACACTGAGTCAAATGTAAGCTCGTGGAATCACGTTAATCCCTTTGGTTAAGACTCACAATCATGTACAAGCATGTACTTATTAAATGCTATTTACTTGGCAGATCTCATCGACATTCACAATCAACGATATTGTCCCATCAACAAAAGCTATTGCTTCATTCAAAGTCCCTAATTACTCTTCTGGCAAGGTATTATATCGTCCTTGAGATTAGAATTTTGTTTGCTTTACCCTTTTTTGAATTAATTGCCTGTCCATTTGTTGAACAGCTGGAGGTTCAGTACTTCCATGACCATGCAACCTGTACAACAGCTGTCGGTTTAAACAAATCTCCAGTTGTTGATGTTACGGCTACACTTGGTACCCCTACCATTGCCTTTGGCGTAGAAGCTGGTTATGACACTACTTCTGGTACCTTTACTAAGTATACTGCTGGTGTGGGCGTTTCAAAACCCGAGTCATGTGCTTCAATAATTCTGTAAGTCATTTTCTTTTGGGTATCAAATGCGAATTTTGATATTCTAGTTTCTAGTTGAATCATTCTTGTCTATTTCATTGAGATAATGAGATCTGCTATAGACTTTTAACAATTGTGGTTGTTCATGTGACAGAGGTGACAAGGGAGATACTATAAAGGCCTCGTATTTGCATCACTTAGATCAGCTGAAGAAAAGTGCAGCAGTTGCTGAAATCAGCAGGAGGTTTTCTACAAATGAGAACACTTTCACAGTTGGAGGATCATATGCAATTGATAACCTGACTGTGGTGAAAGCCAAGCTGAACAACCACGGTAAGCTTGGTGCCGTACTGCAACACCAGGTCATTCCGAAGTCAGTGCTCACAATCGCCAGTGAATTCGACACCCTGGCTCTGGACAAAACTCCACGGTTTGGCCTGGCCCTTGCTCTTAAGCCTTGATCATCTCACGATATTTTGGGACAAATAGATGCTTTGGAAAAGAATTCAACACGATTAGATTGTTCTCTTCTCCCCTATGGCTCTGGTAATTTGAGCTGTCAATAAGTAGTTTTGCAGATAATATTCATTTGTAGGTCCGTTCTGGCTGAACATATGTTGCCTTCATATTTCAGTCTTAGACCAGTGTCTACAAGATTACAATGTTTGGGTCTTCGTTATCAGCACGAATGGGATGCATCTATATTTCCAGAATTTTCTTTTTCTGATAATGGCTGGATGAGATTTCAGATTGTGATATACTAGGAATGCTTGATGGAAATATGACTGCTGGTTGCCTTTTTGGTATGATACATGATCTCATATGTTACTGTTGTCGTTCATCCTATGTTTCTTTGCTCACTGGTGTTATTCGAGTCTTTAATGGTCAAAGTTACATGCCTTTTTCTGTAACCCCTTCAATGGGCCCCCACCCCTCTGAGGCGTATCCTGATATGCTGGTTGGACAATCTGTTCACCGCATGGCACAAAGGTGGTGCATTTTGCCCATATTGTGGGGACCACTACCACTAGTTGAGGCTTTGAGCAGTTGGCTTCTGTCAAGTTTCAAGCTTCCATCATCTGCACTTATTAGGAAACATTAAGCAAAATGTTCAGTTTGACATTTGGTAGTAACTCAGAAGTAACCCAATCTGAACCAGTTCAGTTTTACAGATATTGCTTGCTTGATCTGAGGCATATTCACAAAGTACGAATTGCTCCGTTCCCAACACAGATCACTACTTATTGTGCAATTTAGCTTAATTTGCTTAATGCAGATAACTATGATATGAAGCCTTCCCGTTAAGGTGTTAACTATGATCTTGATTCTTGGGTGGCATAGGAGGTGTCACCCTAGGACTTCGCAAACAGATCAAAGTTATTGATAGGTATAGAAGCACTGAAGCAGCCCTCGCTTGTGAGTTGTGATAGAGAAGAAACTTACCACACATGTAAGGTTAAGAGGATCATTTCGTAGCGTTTTATATCCAACAACCACTTGACAGGCTTAATAAAGAAACTTAAAAGCGATCACTCGAGCAATTTTATCCTATGCCAGTCTGGCCTTTTATTGATGGCATGGCCAATCCTATACCAATCTGACCTTTTATTGATGGCATGGAAGCGAGGCAGGCGGAGGCAAATCGAAGATCCTTTGACCTTTGTTTTCAATTACACCTTTTTATTTGGGTGCAGGTAGCTCACCCTGAAATAAAATGACATTAAAATTAGGGCCTGTTCTTCATACGTCAATTCTAAAATATCAATCTCAACCCACTTCAATTCAAATCTACTATTTTAACTAAGTTCAATTGATCACATAAAAAAATTCAACTCACTTCAACCTACCTCAACCTACTTTAACCTTTTACCACCCTAATTTACCCACCAAAAGAACAGGCCCTTCGTCTAGGCTGCAAAAGCATTCACCACAAGCTTTGATTGAATCTTGTTGAACCTTTGATTTGTGACCGGATTCAATTAGGCCCTTGCTAGTTGATAACATTTACTTGGAAACTTCGAATCCATCGCCATTTAAGTCCTCGATGAGACCATTTTACTAATTATTATCTGATTTATCTCGGTGAAACAAACTTATTTACCCTTCGGCTCCTTTCATACAAGGTTGAGAGAACCGACCCGGTAATCGACCCGATCGAGTGAGTGGGTCGATGGTTCAACCGGTCGGACCGTTTGGACCGGGGTTGGACCGGTTAACCCGGTTTACCGTCAAACCGGATTAGACCGGCACGACCCGGTAAACCTGAAAATTTTTTATATATATATTTGTTATATTTTTTTTTCCAATTTCACTGCATAATTGTATGCAAGATGATAAAGTACAACAAAAACATAAATTTAAGGCTAAAGTTTTCCACACGTTCAATCCACAAACACAATAACGAATAATCCGACAATTGATGTCTACGACTCTCCATAACACATATTTTTCATTAGAGCTAAATTTTTTAGACACAATATTTTGAAGTAGTCTCATGTTTTATGCATCATGAGTAGAAGTATATTTACAATTCATTTTTTCTTTAAAAAAAGGAAAAATATTCATGTATATCTAAATTAATTACAACATCTTAATTGAAATATTATTTCTAATATTTATCATCTGATTATTTGGAAATGAAGTTCTTGAAAGGCCACAGAAATCCTACATAATTATAATTCCCTTTATCAAAAATACAGGATCCCACTTTACACACTACTTTTTTCTTTTTTTCTTCTCAAAAACCAGCCAAACGTCCCCCTACCACACTGCCACTCCTTCACGCCCACTCATACACTCTCAGGAATATGCCAAATTTCAAATCCCTTCTGTAAACCCTAAAAACCCATTCAAAAACCTCCCAGCTTATGCTCTCTCAACCATGGCGACCTTCATCTCTAACCATCTCCTCCCCCTGATTCTCTCTCTGCTCCTCATCCTCAACCCCACCTTCTCCTTTCCCACCACCAGCGCCAAGCTTGAGCGGCGGACCTTCATCATCCGTGTGAACCACCACGCCAAGCACGCCGTCTTCCCCACCCACCACCACTTGTACCAATCCACCCTCCACTCTCTCTCCTCCACTTCATCGGCCTCCGTCCTCCACACCTACGACACCGTCTTCCATGGCTTCTCAGCCTAACTCTCCAATTCCGAAGCCCAGCAACTCGCCATGGCTGCTCAGGCCTGAGTTCTAAGACGTTGGCCGGCGACCGGTGGCGACGACAAGGACAGCGGCTGCTAGGGTTTGCTTCGTTCGTTCACGGTTGCAGTCGCCAGAGGCCCAGAGCAAGCCAAGCAGAGAGAAAGAGGGAGTCGAGAAATCAGGGCCAAACGGGAAAAAACCTGGGAAAACCCGGTCCAACCGTGGGTGGGCCGGGTTGACCGAATCACCCGGTCCAACCGGGTTTGACCGGGTTTTCCCGGTTCGCTTGCCCGAACGGTTTAACATGTTTTCTGACCTGCACCACAGACCGGTTACCAGTCCAACCGGCCGGTTCAATCCGGTTCTCTTAACCATGCTTTCATAAACACCATCCCTTTCTCATATCTCCCCATTTTCACGCGAGATAGCTTGACACAAGATGAGGCAGGATATTATTTACAGTATCAAACATTTTCATTCGGTGACTACAGGGGGGGGGGAATCCTTTTCTGATAGTGAGGGGAGGAGGCACACAGCACAATAGGGTAATCACATAGAACAACAGAACTATATATCCTTGCACGTTAGAATGTATATATTATATATATGCCACAAGAGAGCCACCCGAGGGTGAAGCCCAAGCACAGTGCAAATCTAACCTGTGCCAAAAACGCTTCATGAGAAGAGCAACAAGCTAGCCTAAGGCAAGGGTTATGATCTTAGGAAAGCCCTGGGAATGCTAAGCTGCTGATCATACATTTAATCACATCCTTCAAAAACCATTCTTATTCTTATAAGCCATCACATTCTAAACCATAGCTAATCTAGCTTGACAAAACCATTACAACATGACTACCGCAATGCTCCAAGTAAAAACTAGACACAGGCAATGATCATGCACTTCAGCCCTATCGGACTGCTTTTCACTCATGGAGATAAAGATTATCATGAATGACCCAAGAACAAGGTCCAGAGATGAACCATGATGCAGGACGTTCGCCAACATCTTGCCGCAAAATCAAGAACAAATCATTTAATCACTTCTGGATAAAAACCTCCCTAACGCACCTTTCTATGTCAAATCTTAAAAAGCTTGGATTCACCACCCTCTACTACTCCTACTACTAAGGCTTGTTCTTTTCGTAGGTCAATTCCAAAATACTCACTTCAACCCACTTCAACCTACTTCAATCTACTTCAACTCACTTCAACCCTTTTAACCAAGTCCAATATAACACATAAAAAAAATTCAACCTACTTCAACCCACCTCAGCCTACTTCAACCCACTTCATCCTTTTACCCACCACAATTTACCCACAAAAAGAACAGGCCCTAACAATCTACTACTAGTTAAACTACTGACAGCTAACAATCTAAGTTCGCATAAATCTACAATTAGATTGAAGAAACATGAGAGTATCACTCAAATCTAAGTTTGCATTCTAACTTGCCCACAAGTTCAGCAACAGAAAATACACAAACCACCTTTCACACAATCAGCTCTCCGATAAAGAGAGCTCAACAACAAAAGGTTACTCGGTTCACAAGAGCGAACAGCTATCACATTACCCGGAAGCCTTAAGAAGTGAAGAAAAGCTAAAGAGCCCCTGCAAAACTGCGAATTTTCCAAAGGAATTCATCCAAGATCAAAAGTCATACACCCATCAAACAGAAATATCTATGAAGCAAAGCATCAAAATGCATAACAACAACAGCAAAAATTTTCAAAAACATTCAATCACAAGCAAATAAACTGCATTCGATGTAAGAGTATAATAACAGAGAACCAGAAATGTATTGCATTACTACAGAAAATGGAGGTTCAACAAAACCCTAAATTACGAGATCCAATACAAAATCTGTCTTCACAGCAACGTAAACCAACCTCAAAATCAAATCCAAATTTCTCCTCCAATAACTTAACTAAACAACTTGAAATCAAAGAAAATACCTTTCGCTCTCATCAATCAATCAACGCTCTGCATGATATCCTCAGCAGTGAACTTGGTCCCCTTATCTTTATCAGCAGCAGCACGACCCTTAGCCTTGCGATCCAAGAGCGACTTGCGGTCCTTGTCGAGGCGGAGCTTGGTAATGACCACCTTCGAAGGGTGGATTCCGACATTCACGGTGGAGCCATTGACCTTCTCGCGAGTGATGCGTTCGATGTGGATAACCCACTTCTTACGGTAGACCTGAACCACCTTGCCTTCGCGCCCTTTGTAGGTGCCTCGAACCACCTGAACCTCATCGTCCTTTCGCACCGGCATCGATCGGACGTTGTACTTGGTGCGGAGGTCACCGGAGAGTGGCGCGCTCATTATCACTCGCCGGACGCTCGACGGCGCCGTGAAATGCGCCTTCCTGCTCTTCCGACGAGAGCTCGATACTCTTGGGTTGTACTTCATCTCTCTCTCTCTCTCTCTCTCTC
The DNA here is from genome assembly GCA_029747015.1 of Carnegiea gigantea. Taxonomy (NCBI): domain Eukaryota; kingdom Viridiplantae; phylum Streptophyta; class Magnoliopsida; order Caryophyllales; family Cactaceae; genus Carnegiea; species Carnegiea gigantea. The sequence goes on from JAKOGI010000208.1 coordinate 177,592, forward strand.
TCTCTCTCTCTCTATCTGGCTAGGGTTTCTGTGCGTCAACGAGGGGAGGCCGAGGGTTAGGTTTAGGGTTTGGGAAAGCGAATAAATGAGAGAGGAGAAGACGACGACTGATTGTCTGATGAGGGTTTGGGGATATTGGGCCGTGTGATGGCTTAAAGTGTTGAATTTTTAGTTGGCTTGGCCCAAATCTTCCTCCCGCATTTGGTTTTCGTTTTTTTTTTTGGGGGGGGGATTTTGGCAACTAATCCCTATCCAATAATGAAGGTTAATTCAAATAATTTAATACTTATCCTTCTCACGTATGATAAGGTTTGAATTCAAATCCTATCAATGTAGAAGCCTTACTTGTAGAGCTCTGCTGTTTATGGTCATGTTCGACAAAATTAGTTATTTATGTAATGGATAACGATTCAGGTAGCGGATAGTTGTTTAGGCTGTGTTCGGCAACAGCATTTTGTGTAGCATTTAATGTTTTGACCTGGTCAATACACTAATTAACTAATTTTTAGTGTTCGCTAAACTGTTGTTTTGACTATCATTTCAAGTAGCGTTTAGCGTTTTGAGCAGCATTTTTGAAAAGCTAATAGTATTAACGTTTGACATTTAAAAGTAGCGTTTCATATTTTTTAGTCAAAAAATAGCCTTCAAAAATTTATCTTTGGAAATTATCTACATCTTTTTATGTCAATTTACATTAATCAACTAGCATAACAGTTAGATTTATCGAACACATTAGTTTCAACTGCTTATCTAAACAGCTATCCACTAATAGCTAAATTAAAAACGCTATCCGCTATCTAAACAGCTATCCGCTACTTGAACCGCTATCGGCTACCTAAACAGCTAATTTTGCCGAACAGAGCCTTAGGGAGCGGATAGCATTTCTAATTTAGCTGTCACTTCTTCTATATTTATGTTCGATAATCCTATAAACATGAATCGATTATCGTGTTATTATTGACCTACGACGTAATCTTTAAATAAATGTTCTTGTTTCAACACAAATGATGGTCATTAACATTCACCATTCTTAATAGTACTTGAAAGGGACAATATTTGTTGATATAAAAGACTCAATTTGTTTCTTTTGTCATTTCTTCGAATTTTTTTGGTGTGGAATACATGGTTACACATTGTTCTTTTTTTCTTTTATATTTCTAAGAAGAAAGAAATCATAAATGTGTGAACAAATTTGAGGAGAATATCCTAAATTTTCCTAAGTTGAAAAAGACCTTGTCGCCCACTCTTGTGTATGTCCCATTCCGTGGAAACCTCGAAAGCACAACACATACTTGAGACATATTTGATAAAGAGCTTTTTGGGTATAAAAAGAGCTTTTTGGGGTATTAGCTATTTGACTCTGGTTAAAAAGCTCTTTAGGGTGTTTGGTTGATTAGCTTTTTATATTAGCTTTTCATAGCCAAAAAGCTCTATTACAAAAAGCTCTTTGGGATAACTTTTTCAGAGAACTTTTTGATGTTTACTATTATAATGACCATACTAACCTTATAAGTTGGACAAATTTACATTATATGTCATTCACAAATGATATTTCCGAATGTTGGATGCTTATGCTTTAAATTTTTCAGTTTATTTTTTTTTCTTTTTTGGTACAAGAGTTGTGGATGGTCATGATATTGAAGATAATGTTTTTAATTTTAATGCTTTCTTAATTTAACAAATAATTTATGTTAATAAGTCTTACATGATATATAAATATTTTTTATATCACATAATTTCAATTGCTATTAAAAAAGAAAACATTTAACATTAAAAATATATTTTGATAATAAGTACTCAAATTAGGAAAAAGTATAAATGTAATTTTATATATCACATAAGTCTTAATTCATAATTCATATCAAAAAGAAAAATAAATATCCAATGAAAAATTATTTTGTTAGAAAAATAATGAAATTGAGTAATAGGCATAAGTGAAATTTTATCAAATAACTTTATTAGAAACAGCTAACTTCACCAAACACTTTTTGCACAAACAACTACTGCAATCAGTTAGGTCAAACAGCTAATACAATCGGTTAACAGCTAACAGCTAACAGCTGATTGCCAAACAGGGCCTTCATGATCTTAAATTTTCTTAAAATTATTGACAATAATTCAATGAGCCTGAAACATGTACGTGGAGGCAACGTCGGGCATCCTCATAACGATAAATCAGTAAATCACTATTTACTAATATCAAATGTAAAAAAAAAAATTTAATATTCCCTGGTCCAAATTATCAATACTAAATGTAAAAAATGATTAATATTCCCTTGCCCAAATTATCAATTATGGAGCCATTGTTGTTACCCAACGATATGCCCTCATAAAGATAAATTAGTAAATCATTATTTACTAATATCAAATGTAAAAAATAATTAATATTTCCTGGCCCAAATTATCAATACCAAATGTAAAATATAATTAATATTTCCTGGCCCACATTAACAATTATGGACCCATTGTTGTTACCCAACGACATGCCCTCATAAAGATAAATCGGTAAACCACTAGTTACTAATACCAAATGTCAAAATTAATTAATATTCCCTGACCCAAATTATCAATTATGGATGCATGGCTGTTAACCGAAGATATGCCCTCATAAAGATAAATCAGTAAATCACTATTCACTAATGCCAAATGTCAAAATTAATTAACATTCCCTGGCCCAATTTATTTCTCCTAAATAAAGTCTCGAGTTTGAATTATGTAAATAAAGAAAATTTGTAATGAAAGAGTTCTATTTTTTTTATGAGCTAAGGTCATCCCCAACCACTGGAATGTAGAACCCAACATTCTCAAAAAATGCAACTACATAGACATACGAGGCGGAATGGGTAGCATTCTTTCCCTCATTCCATTTTTTTGGGTCTTTTTATGTATTTTTTTGTTTTTCCTTTTTTTCCTTAAAAATATTATTGAACTGATTAAAAAAAATAGATTGTGTGTACGAGGTGGGTTCCATGACAAATATGTAAGTTAATTATCCAGGAATGAGTTCCATTGGTTGAAAAAATGATGGAATGTAAGTATTAGAAAAATGAAACTTTTGCTGATCTAGCAAGCCTGAGTTTCAAACTTGAGAATGCTAATAGCAACCATTCCATCAATCCTTTTATTGTTTTATGTGTTCGAAACAACTCGACTCTAAACCAAAGGAGTATTCAACTTCAAAAACAACTTCCTTTACATATATAGGCATCTTTGTTATTGTCATTCAATCAATGGATATTGTCTAATGTCCAATACTTGTTTTTCCACTCGATTACCTCTCTCTTTCTGTCACTATCTCTGCATGTATTATACTCAACTTCCTTGGTTTCTCCAGTCAATCGACTTGTACTAATTTTTTCCCAAAACAAAAGACTTCTCATAATTTAATCGTTGATGTATTTGTTTAAGCTTTTAGGAAGCTACCTATTTACACATATATATGGAACTCTTTATCAACAAATGACGAATTAGCTCCATTATAACCCCAAAAACCATATCCTCAACCTTTATCTAAGTTCTTGCTTTGTTTTGATCTTCCCCCTCTCTTCTTTTGTGTCTACATAAGATCTCATTGTTGGCCAACAAGGGCAAGATATCAAATCAAAAACAGATAATAAAGCAAAGAAAAACACAAGATTCCTCACCAACTTAGAGTAGTCTTAGTCTATCTTGTTTATCCTACAATCAACCTGGTTTTTGTCTTCTATCACTCGCTCTCTCTCTCTCTCTCTCTCTGTGAGACTCTGACAAAGATTGCGACGATTGCAAGAGTGCTGCTGTAAGTAATTAAGTGAAAATGGTGGATTTAGTAAGTGGGTCATGTGCCTAATTATCTCCCGCCAACCCATTTCCATCCCGCACTTCTCTCTCCTCAATTCCATATTGTCCTTAGATTTGTCGGCAGACCCTCGTTAAATCTCTGTCATTCTTCACGATCCCGCCCCCCATTTTTGTAGAGAGAAAGAGCTTGCAAGATGGCGGCTCTGCGGGTGCTGCCATCGGGTCGGGTTAGATTGCTGGGTGGCGATGCCGGGTCGGATTTTGGGCTTGAAAAGGATCCAACTTGTAATGTGGCTCGGTTTGGGTCCGATTACCGGAAGACGAAATCGAAGGTGGGCAGGTTGAAGTTGAAGACGGTCATGGCGATTGATAGAGGTGCTGAAACGTCGTCGTTTTCCTGCGTAAATGGTCATGGTCAAGGCGATCGCAACTTGAACAATGCTGGCTTTCGCAACGGACATGGGAATTGCGGTAAGTAACTTAACTAGTTAATCAATTTTTGAGGTTTAATTTGCCTTGATCTGATTAATTAATAAACCCCCCCAATCGGCCAATCCTTATTAGTACTAATGTATTTAGTGTAGAATGTTTGCCCAATCATAGGACTTCCTGTTGTGATTCTACGGTATCAAAGCTTGCATCTTTGTTTGGAAAAAGTTTTATAAATGGAAATTCTTCCCCAGTTTGACCTTCTCTCCTCTCTTTTTGCTTCTTTTTGGGCCCCATTTCAGTCCTGACCCATTACCCATTCTTATTCCTCTCCCTCTCTCTCCCTGCCCAACTGAGTTGAAGATCAATTGGATGACTGGTAAGAACGGGTGAAGGATTATATTATGTCTTCTTCTGAAACCCCCTTTTCGATTACCACCCAAATATGTGTAGGAATTGTTTATTTGGATTACGGGTATGATTATCTACTGAAATTTTGTCCAAATTATTTCGATGATTGATAGAACATGAGGTCTGTCTTGTTTATGCTTCATGATTTGTCTTCATGTTCTGTATTGTTCCATTATCTGTACTAATTCATTCTGGGTTTGTCCATTACCTACTGCAAATTTTTTTTTTTTTAAAGACAATTAAACATGGTTGACTCTGTGGTGTCAGGGCCTGTGATCGTAACTTGCTTTTTTAATGATTTTGTGGGGTTGTATTTCTTGAGGAAGGGTTTATGGCTAATGGGCTGGAGGGACTCTTGATCATACAGGGCCTGCTGTTGATGTTGTAGCCCTTCTTGTCGTTACTGTTATGAAACACTGTTCTTTGTTGTTGGTGGTGCTGTTACATGGTCACGATCAATCTCCATGATCTTGACATGCAAGCTCAATTCTTATGCATAGACTTGTATTCACCTTCTATGCAAAATTATGGACTGCGTGACCCTTGAATTGGAGAGGATCTAAATGGATGTTATGTCTTTAGAGAAGACTATGCTTGGCTCAGGATGTCTTTAGGGGAGGAGAGCGCTTATAAGCCTAATGTGGTGTGATGCTTCTATGGTTACTTTTCTCGTTCTCTGCCATTCTATAATGCGATGGCAGTAATGATGTCTTGCGGATAGATGGAAAGACCCTTGACAGTTCGTGAAACTTTTAGGCTGGTTTGTACAATTCTACGTCTCAGGGGCCTAGTTTTCATGTGGTGTGTTCTATAATGTAGTGGAGATTAGAGAAGCTAAGGTTGCGATTCAAAATCGATGTTGAGCAAAATTTTTCTGTTCACATCTCTCTCATGTCTCTGATAGTTGATAAATGAAATTTATGTACTTATGGACTGAAAGAGAAGCAAGTGTCATACTGCTTCAATACCAGTGCATGTTGAACCATTTTCCATTTTTCACCCTTGTTTTCCTGGGTGACCTTCTGTTTCATGCATTCATCCTATGGATTATGGGAACAACTGGTGAGCAGAAAGCTGCATTGTTGTTTTATTGTTTGCTTTTTTTGATATCAAGATGATTTCAGATAGTTTTACTACTAACTTCATTCCTTTTCTTTTTTCGCTTCAAACTGCCCTGTCAGTTAACTGCCCCAATTTCATTGCAGTTTACTCTGTTATCCAATTGCTCTTTCTCAGGAAATGTTCCAAAAAAATGGCTCAAATGTGTACTCTTTTCCAAATTTACTTTTCAGAGGAACTGACTGGCTGATAATTGACTAGGCAAAATTCTAAAGCAGATGTCGTCCATTGAGAAATCTTCAAACATTGTGTGGCACGAATGCTCAGTTAGCAAACATGACAGGCAAAATTTACTTCAACAAAGAGGATGTGTCATATGGATAACAGGACTCAGCGGTTCAGGTTAGTCCTGTATAATTGGCACTTCGCTTGTAAAGAGTGGCAGTGTTTGTTTTGAATATTGTGTTACAAGCTTGTTGCCTTGTATTTACACTGTAATAATGAGAGTAGGGAAGCTGATCAAATCTAGGCCTATAGTGACAAATATGCTATCATGCATAGAGAAATATTGTATTTTATCTTCATCTAATCATTGTAACCCTTGCTGATGGTGCTAAAACTCTTGGAATATGTGGATAAAAGCAAAAGCAAGCATACTAATTCACAAGCTCAAAAGCATCCATTAGGCTAATCGAAGGTGATGTACAGGTGTATAGTGCATGCTGAATAGGACATGCTAAGAAATACAGTTAGCGTGTTTATAATACTGCATTATTTGGATTTTATTTACACTGCAAATGCATTCTCCAAGCTCCAACTTTCTGTTTGTCCAGTTTGCTTTGGGTTTCTTGACCTTGGCAGTAGTAGTATAACAGACTAGTTATATCTGACTCTGTTGCTGGTCTGGAATGAGTGAATCACATTAGTTCATTCGTGTGCTATCTGATTTGGTCCTGTAATCCTGCCTTTATCGGTTTCTCCATGTTTGTTGTTATTACTAATCATTCTTTACTTTGCTGTTACTGTTATTCCTTTCTTCCTTTTTTTTTTTTTGACATTGTACTTTTCTCATAGGGAAAAGCACATTAGCATGTGCCTTGAGTCATAGCTTACACTCTAGGGGAAAGTTAACCTATGTTCTAGATGGTGATAATCTTCGGCATGGTTTAAATCGGGATCTCAGTTTCAGAGCAGATGATCGTGCTGAAAATATAAGGAGAGTTGGTAGGTACTTTAACCTTCTTTTCCTCTCTCTCTCTCTCTCTCTCTCTCGCTTAAGCTATTTGTTCTCTTTTTGTTACTAAAGCTACTTCATTCCTGTTTCCAGGTGAGGTAGCCAAGCTCTTTGCTGATGCTGGTGTCATCTGCATTGCTAGTTTGATATCTCCTTATCGAAAGGACCGAGATGCCTGCCGTGCACTTTTGCCAAAAGGAGATTTTATTGAGGTATGTGCTTCTTCTTTGCACTTCCTTCTTGATGAATATTTATTTAAAGTGAAGAATGGGCCAGGCTGTCTGCCTCATTTTTAAGATGACAGACAATGAACCTGACAGGTGTTCATGGATGCTCCCCTTCAACTTTGTGAAGCAAGGGACCCAAAGGGCCTATATAAGCTGGCACGAGCCGGGAAAATCAAAGGTACTCTCTACAGTGTGTTTAAGATATTGTCCCTCAATATTTCAATTTCTGTCAGCTCCTTTTTCTTGTTTTCTTTTGATGATATGATCCTCTCTGCGTGGTTCTTTTGCTAAATCTCGTGAAAAGGTGATGCCACAAGATGAGGCATTTAACTTTGGTGTCAGGAAATCATAGGTAGTAGTGGCCTGTGGGCAAATCAGGCTGGTTCACCGCGGGCTAGGCAGGATTAGCACTTGGATCATATCAAAAGCTTCACTGCACTTGGGCAAGTGCGGGTGATTTTGATTTTAGCGTTATTTTCCCCATTTGTATCTTGGGGGGGGGGGGGGGGGGGGGGACAGTCACATGATGAAAATTGAAAAGCATTAGGCGAAGTTGAGCCAAGCTATATACTTGTGAACACCTGAACTAAACTCGCTGCTGCCTGTGGGCTGAGTGGAAACAAGTTGGCCTACTCATATTTGACCTTGGCCTACCCTGACTGGTCTCTATAACTAATTGTAAGAGCTGCTTGAGGCTTTGTATGAAGCTTGCTGCTCAATTGGCAATTTACGCCTATTGCAACAGTTCTTTGGGTCTGAGTGTACACTCACGAGGAAATATATCAATGTCATCTTTGACTTCTGGCAAGGCATGATGGGATTATTTTGGAGGGAGGAAGGATTGATGAGAGGGTTATATATATGAAGGATGGTGATTGAGATGTTAATGAGCAGATGCTCAGACTCTTCAGAGAGTGTTACATGAATATCTAAAATGGTGAGGATGGGCCAAGATGTTAGATTAGTTGAGTGATCTTAACTACGCTCTCGCTCAACCAGGTAGAATATTGTAAAGCTCTTGAGCTTCTGTCCTGACAAACATACAGTGTTGGATTGGCTAGATTTCTAAGTTCGATCAAGTCCAACCTTGGATTCCATCTGCTTTTGATACGTCAGACTTGAACGACATCAATTGTTTCACATTTACGTAATTGCATTTACGATAACTGGAACAACAACCTCTACGTAGGGATCCTCTGAGCAGTACGCTACAGGAAGGTCCAGATATATGCCGAGTACGCTTATCAACAGTTGCCCAGAGAGGCTATTTTCCAGAGAACTAGAATTTATGCATGCATATTTATGTAGTAGTATTAGAAGATTGAACGATCTGAACTTGAAGCTTTTGATGAAGCTTTGGAAAAGCTAAATCAGCTTGTCAGTCGTGCTTATGAAGTAGCTCGAGCTTGGCTCAATGGCTTAATGGCTGAGCTAGGTCAAATTCTTTGTGATGAGCATGGTTTATGACTGATGCTGGAATAGGCAGGTCTTGTGCAGCAACGTGGACTTCTCTTGTCTCTCTTTTTTTTTTCCTTTGTTTTTTCCTTTGGGGTTTTAGTGATTATCTGACTTGATGTAAATAGGATTAGGTTATATGTCACTCTGTTGCACCACGAAGTCCCTACAAGCTGTAACTGTTAAAGTGAAATTCTTGAACTCTCCTCTGAATTTAGCTATGTGACATTTGTAATGCAATGAGTCAAATCATTGATATTTTCTACATTATTTCCCTGGTTTCAACGGAACTGACATCTGACATGACACCCACTGTGCAAATACTTTTCAGGCTTTACAGGGATTGATGATCCCTATGAACGACCGCTAAATTGTGAGGTTCAATCTCTTGTCCTTTCTCAAGGGTTCTCCGCCCTCTCTGTTTTCTTCATTAAAGCTGCATATAATGCTTCTCTATGTTTGGTCGGACATTGATATGGGATGGAGTCGATGTGTACCTACTGAATTATGCATATGTAATACTAATAACTGAATACCAAGCATAGTTTGCCCTATCAGAAGAAGAGTCGGCTGCAAAAGAGGCCACTAAGGCCCTGTTCTTCTCGTGGGTCAATTCTAAAATACCAACCTCAACCTAGTTCAACCCACTTCAATTCACTTCAACCTACTTCAACCTACCTCAACCTACTTTACCCTTTTATCCGCCTCAATTGACCTACGAAAAGAACAGGCCCTAAGGGTAGATTCTAGGAGCATTTTTGGGAGGGGTGGTGGGTGTTACTGATCTTCCCTGAACAAGGGTTGGCTGTGGCCTGTGAGAGCCTGCATTTTACATAAGCAAAACAGCATGCAACTGAGTGCCCCAATCATCCGAATTTGCTAAGATGATGTCATGGACAAAACTTTATCTATGATTATGATATCATCTCTGTATCCTCTCCTCCGAGAATCTGTCACGTATATTGTGTCCATTGTTTTCTAAATCATATGCTAAATTTCTTTTTTTTTTTTTTTCTTTTTCTTGTGATTGGAAATTTGGAATTTGAAATGTAAAGTTCGAATTTTGCAGATTGTGTTGCAACAGAAACCAGATGTTTGCACAACCCCATGTGAAATGGCCGAAACTGTGGTATCATATTTGGAGGAACATGGATACTTGCAAGCCTAACATGATGAAATCCCCAATGTTCCGGTGCAGTAGTTTCGCGCCTGTCCCTAGTGAGAATAAAATCAATTGCCCTCACACCGTGGTGTGTAACTGGAAACTGCTTGTTTCCTCGCCTCTTCCCCCCAACCCTCTTCTATAATTGTTATGAGCTTCAAAGTAGCCTTCCCTTTACCATGAAGTAGATCTATTCATTGTAGTTGTTCCTGTACACCAGTCTTGTGGCCCCGGTTTGTCAAATTTTTGTACTAAGATATTAGATTATACAGCAATAGACAGTAAATTCTGTATTTATACAGTCATTTACATGAAATAAAAAGACTTCGTTTGTGGATTACATTACATCCTTTAGTACATATGCTTCTAGTTTCCATGAATGCAGAATACAGAGTTTCAGGCGTTGAAACATGATGGCGAAAAATGGATTATTATCATTCCTGAGTTATACAAGGGCGCGGTTAAGGTTGCTGATATCAAGATCTCTCTAGACTCTGCGAAAGCGGGATGCACACTGCGAGTAGCTGTAGGATTAGACGAAGGTATAATCCAGTTCCCACCTCTGGAGAGAAAAGATGCAGAAGATGAGACCCATGGTCATGCATCTTGCAGCTGAACTTACTGCTTGAAATATCGCAGAAAACCGCCGCTCTTGCAGACCCCATATTGTTGTCATGCAGAAACCCAGACCTCCTACAATGGCTGAAACCCAGATCGGCATTTTTTGACAGAGAGAGGAGGACGATGACGGCGACGGCAACGGCAACGATTAAGATCACAGATCAGTGGTGATCAAAGTTTATGTGATTGAATGATTGACTTGAGAGTGGGAGGCCGTGGCTTCTACGCAGATGGGTTGTTTATTTGTTTCTTTGTCTTTGTAGGATTGAAGAGAGAGAATCAGAATTAAGAATGCTAACTGAAGAAGAGAACATAGGCCGTCCCAGTATAACAATTAACTTTATGTTGGTAATGTTGTGTGGCTGTTGCTGAATCTCAAAGGAGAGGGACGATTACAACTACAAGTTTACCAGTAATGGAGGGGGCCACCTGTACGTCCCTGAAAAGAACATTTGCAAAGTTGACTTGACCAGTAAAGATGCCACATTCAGCTTTCATTTGTGTTTGGTAAGTAGGAATATAAATGAAAATGGCAATGTAAATTGAGGTAATATAATTCTGATTCTTTACTTGTAGGAATGAGAATTAGTGAATAATTGTAATATTAGAATTTAAAATAAGAACCCATTATTTTCAAAAAATTATTTATGTGGAAATTGAGTTTGCAAGTGTCAGACACTCAAACACTCTATTCCTGTCCTAATATCCCGGAACATAGAAGAGAATTAACGATGTTTAGGGTCTGTTCTTTTTGTGGGTAGATGCGGTTGGGTAAAAGATTGAAGTGGGTTGAAGTTGGTATATTTTTTTGTGGTTGGTTGAAGTGGGTTAAAATAATGAGAATGTGTGATAATTTATTAAGTTATTGTAATTTTTAGTGTATTTTTTCGCTGAATGGTAACTTCACAATTTTGAAACTATTTTTCTGGAAGTTGGAGGCCAGCACAACTTGTCAATTATTTTTAACGATTTGGGTTACAAATTATTAAATTTATGAAGGGGTGGGTTGAAGTTGTTTGAACTGGGTTGAGGTAGGTTAAGGTTAGTTAAAGTGGGTTGAAATTGGTATTTTTTTTCAGATTGTTTGAAATAGATTGAAATAAATTGAGATTGATAAATTTAAAATAACCTACGAAAAGATCAGGACCTTACTTTCACCAGAAACTGCCATGTATCAAAAAGCAAGATGGAAATTCATAAATCGATTCCCGACCTCAAAAAAGTGTTTCACACTTCGTGGCAGAATGATTTTTTCTTTTGGTGACTGCAAATTGTCTTAATCTTAGGTCTCTCTTTTCTTTTCTTTTCTTTTCTTTTTTCTCTTTTCCCCATCCCTCTTCGGTCAGTAGGTAAAGCAACAAATTTTTTTATTTCTTGAGGTCGCATATGGTAGCTTGGATAGCTAGCTCATGTAAACCTCAACTAAAGCTCCGTCCATTAACAACAATTTTTTATGTGCTCCACATGAATATATTGATTTTTGAATATGTATTTGCCGATGTGACTCATGAGAGTACGTGCTCCTGGGAGTATAATATAGGTATTGACATTAACACAAGCAACCCCAATGCAAGAATCAACAATCATAAAACTCAATTTTTATCCCTTGCAGGAGAAGCTCATTTGAGGTCCGGCTGAGGGAATGACTACCATTCCAGTTCTTCCACAATTGCATAAAGCCTTCAAATTGTACAATAAAGGCAAGGATTTGCAGATTCTTGCTACTGGATACTGAACTCTTAACCTCTTCATCCCAAATACACAACTGCAAGCATCGATCAACAGTTGGCAATGGCATAATTGATATGGAGCCAGTTAATAGTTAAAACAGAAGCACAGATGCATTGGTCCACAAAGAAAGTAGCCAGAGATAGCACCATACATTTAAGCATTACCACATATTGATCAACTTATGAAGATAATGTGACTCCAAATCATAAGAATTTAGAGGTATCTCTGACAAACCCCACTTTCTTCCTTGGAAAGTGAACTGGGTGCCCAATTGAAGTGGTCTGGTATACAAACATTGTAGTGCAGTACTTCATCTTTTGCCTGAAATCACGGAATCACCACAGCTAGCAGGGCTACCTGAATCTGATATAAGCCAAAATGAAAGTGGGACAAAAAGATGCTACTTCTTGAGCCTGCATCAATGGATTCGGGACTGACCCTGCATTTCTCTAGCAATAGATGGCAGCCATTCTTCTCCCCTGATTTTCTTCAGTTGTGCGACTCTTTCTTCCTCCCTCATAGCAGCTTCTCTGGCAGCTGCTTCTTTGGTCTCCCATTTAACGCGAGACTTTTGGCATGCATCTTTTGCGGAAGCTAAGATATCCATACCCTCGACCACAACAGACTGCACTCTTCTTTTGAACTGCACCCAAAAATATAGAACTGGAGAATAAGTAGCTGTTTAGATAAAGCCCCACTTCCCCCAGAGTGATTTACAAGAGAAATAAGGGTGCATGAAAACCTCATTAGCATAAGTGTATAAGATCAACCTTTTTTGATTTTTCATCAATCTCTTCGCCAGGAAGAATTCTGGGTTTCTTTCTCGGTCCTTTAGGTTCATCTGAAAATCAAAAAGACACTTACATTCGCAACAATACCCAAGATTTCAAAGTTTCTGATGCCACTTTGGTGAAAGGAAAAAGAAACAACATAAATGTAAACATACCTTTGTGATCAAACACTATCCCTAGGGGAGAATTCTTGAATAAACGAACTCCACCTTCGTTCACCTCAGGATCATCCTTAGTGATACCCATGGGATTTGTATCTTTGACGAAGACCAAAGATTTCTCCAACATGCCATACAAGGCCTTCTGTGCCTATCAGTCATAACCAGAAAACAGTTGCTGAACAAACAACTCAATCAAGCATTATCAACATAACTCTGAAAGAGTAATAAATCCAAATTGTCAGAAGATAAGAATGGGAAACCTCAAATCTTGTTCTAGCAAATACTCTGGGATTTTAATCAAGAACCTTAAATTACACTGAAGCAGCACAACTAAGAAATGAATTGCATCCCTGTTCTCTGATGCACTGCCTAAGAGTGTCACAGAACTGTTAACTATCCTGGACCCAGTTGATTATTGAACCATAGTTCCTTCATTTTATTTCAGCTTATTGGTCATTACATTCCCTCTTTGTCAGCTCCAAATCCCTGCTAGCCTTACCCCATTCCTCACCAAAAATATAGCTCTTTATGTAAGAACTAGAAAATAAAGATTTGATTGAATGATAATCATTGATTACTTTGCACAGAGCCACCAAAAAGACAGCTCAAAATCTAACCATTAAGCTATTCATAAGAATGTTTGTCAACATTCGGCAGTAAATATGCTCACTTTGAAGCAAATGGGCAATTATTAAACCAACTATATCAATCAAAGACAAACTCTGTACCATCAAAGGTAATAACTTTTGGCAATAAAGAGTAAGGAAGAAAGGGATAAACCTTGATTTGGTAGTGCTTGAGGGGTCGTTGGGATTTGGAGCCTTCATCATCTTCTTCAGAGAGAGGAGTGGAAGTGGGCTTGCGGTTGGGCGGCGGAGGACAACCCAGAAAGGTGGAGGCGGTGACGGAGGCGACGGCGTTGATGGCGGCTTTCCACTCCTCGTCCCCGTCTTCGTCGCTGCTGCTGCTATCGGCGTCCTTGTGTTGTGAACCCATCAAGTCACTTCATGATTCATCCATGCCAATACCAAAACCCTTCCCGTTTGCTGAAGTTAAGAAAAAACATCGAAAATGCATAAATCAGATTTAAGAGGGAGGACACGCAAACATGTCTGAGTAGTGTAGTCGGTTATCACGCTAGCTTTACACGCTAAAGGTCCTCGGTTCGAATCCGGGCTCAGACAATATCATCTTTTATGGGTCTATTAAAATGGCTTTTTTTTGTGGGTAAGGATACCTGTTAATGTAATTTCATTTATATTTACATCTTTTCAAACCTTACATAAGTGGGACTCATACTGAAAGATGATTGTTATTGTAAAATGAGAAAAATAAAAATTAAGAAAGAGGGAACAAAATTATTACGAATTGGAGGTATACATGTCAAATTAGAGAGGTACAACCGTACAACTTACAAGTGCTCTTTATTTTATTTTTTTAAAATCCAAGTCTTAACTTATGCCTATTAGATAACTTTTTTTTATCGATCTTGTAAGAAGATTTTAGAAACACAAGTTAGCCATTGGATTCCTAAATGTGCCTTTTTTTCATTGGTATGATTTTACGTCTATATAATAATGTTTTTGCATTACATTCCTTGATCAACACATAAGTGTTGCGGAATTATTGGCTAGAGACAAATAGAATGCAAAAACAATTTAGACTCAAGCTATGTTCGGCAAAATCGATTGTTTGAGTTGCTGATGGCTATTTCAATAGCGGATAGTTGTTTAAATAGCAGATAATTATTTAATATTAGCTGTTAGCAGATAGCTATTCGGCTAGCTATTTGAGGACAAGATGTTTCGTTAAATTAGCTATTGAAGAAAATGGTAGAGATATAATTTTAAAAAAGGCCTAAGAGTTATGCTTTATTATTATTATTGTTATTATTATTATTATTGGTACTATTACTACTGGTGCAACTAATAGAAATTTCATGTGAATTAATAAATGGTAATATTAATTTGTTCTTGAAACAATAATCAAATACAAAAATTATATGGCGTTTTGGTTATGTGTTTATTAGGAGTTAGGACTATATTCAATCTTTGGGCAAATAATGACAGGAGCCCATTTCAAGCACCTCTGACAAATTGAAGCAAAAATCATACAAGGAATGCGGGGTGGGAAGCATGACGAAGAATATACTTCATCTGTCTAAACGCGCGAAAAATGCGAAGAGGTCTGAGTAGTGTAGTCGGTTATCACGCTAGCTTCACACGCTAAAGGTCCCCGGTTCGAATCCGGGCTCAGACAATATTAGTTTTTGCGGGTCTATCAAAATTGCCCTTTTTGTGGGCAGATGCTTATAAATGAACGATCTCTAACCCACGTTAAAGGTTGTTGTTATTGTAAAATGAGAAAAATAAAAATTAATAAAGAGGGAGCAAAATTGCCCTTTTGTGGGTAGATGCTCATAAATGAACTATCTCTTACATACGCTAAAGGTTGTTGTTATTGTAAAATGAGAAAAATGAAAATTAATAAAGAGGGGCCAAAATTATTATGAATTCGAGGTACACATGTCAAGTTATAGACATACAACTTACAAGTCTTTTTTATTTTATTTTTTAAAAATTCAGGTTTTTTTTTTTTATCACCAATGGGAAGGAGGTTTAAATTAACTGATTGTCAATGAAAGTACACATGTCCTTCAACGCCAAATCCAAGACAAGGTCTGGCACCCCTTCCGTTCATATCCTCTCATGGAAGTGGATAGGTTGGAAGTGGGCGATTGCGTGAGCAATCAAATTATACCCCCTTCTAACAAAATTCCAAGAAATAAAATCAAACGAATAACAAAGGCTAAGGATATCAGAAATAAAAAAACCAACTAAGGTATTAGGATGCTCTCTCTTTTGAAGCTTCTTGATTGATGACTGGGAGTCACCTTCCACAATTACCCTTCTGAACCCATGTGCAATGACCGCCTTCAAAGCAAAAAGACATGCCCTCGCTTCTTCCAACTCAGCGCCATGGAACTCCATCTGCTGTTCCACCCCAGCCAGCACCACCTCCCCTAATGAATTCCTCACTACAAAGCCCCAGCCCCTTCCGTCACCCCCCCGCCTTCCCGACATCGAAATTGTCCTTGAACAGACCCGAGTCCGGCGGCTTCCAGAATTGCGTGTTCTGCTCATATGGGTCCTTCACTTCCTGCTCCTTCATCTCCCTGAAGCTTTTGACAAAACCCACTGCTCTACTTGCCAGGCCTCCCCTCCAACCATCCTTCGCACTAAAGATGAATCGATTTCTAGCATTCCAACACTCCCACATGATAGCGAGGAAGTCACCGAGTTGAGCCGTATCCAGAATGTCAGCAACTCTCCCTAGAACATCAGTAGCCGAGGACGCCATTCCTTGCAATAAATCGACACCAAAAGTGCTACCCACCCATATCTCCATAGCAAAAGGGCAGAGAAAGAGGGCATGCAGGTTCGACTCTTCCAACGCCCCACAAATCTCACAGTTCATGCCCACCGATGGAATTCGTTTAGCAAGGTTACACTTGGTGGCTAAGGCATGGGCACACACTTTCCCGCCAAACAGTTTGATTCGTGGCGGCACGTCAAGCTTCCAAATGGACTTGGAGAAAGTCTTATTGCCATTACCGCTTGCAGACGCTTGAGCCTCGTTGCCCATCAACCGAGCAACAGAATAAGCAGACTTGACTTATACCTATTAGATAGCTTTTTTTTAATTGACTTGTAAGATACTTTGGAAATACAAATTAGCCTTTGAATTCCTAAATGCTCCCTTTTTCATTGGTGTGATTTTACGCCTATATAATAATGTTTTGCATTATATTCATTGACCAGGACATAGTGGTTATGAAATTATTGGTTACTAAGAAAACAGAACGCAAAAACAATTTAGACTTAGACTATGCTTAGTAAAATAAGTTGTTTGAATCTTTGATAACAGTTTGAATAGCGGATAGTTGTTTAAGCAGCATATAACTATTTAATATTCGCTGTTAGCATATAGCTGTTCGGCTAGCTATTTATAGAAAAAATATTCGCTTAAACTAGCTATAGAAGAAGTTGACAGAGATATGAGTACAAAAAAGGCCTAAGTGCTATGCTTCATTATTATTGTTATTATTATTATTGGTATTATTACTACTTATGCAACTAATAGAAATTTAAAGTGAATTAATAGCTGGTAATATTAACTGATTCTTGAAACAATAATTAAATACAAAAATTATATGGCATTTTGGTTATGTGATGACTCAAATAATGACACGTGCCCTTTTCAATAGGATTTTTTTTTTTTGGGGGGGGGGGGGGTTCGAAATGTCTGCCTGGGCAACGAGAATAGTATGCGAAGGACTTGTGAATGGTATCCCGATGCGTGAAGTATGAAGGGTAGTGCTAGAAGCAAAAATGAAAACGCTGGGAGCGCTCAGGAGGCAAATGACATTTTGACTCGAGTACCGTCTAGCAATACGCGACTTATTATTGACAAATGCTGTTATATCGAACAGTTAAAATTGAAGCAAGTAGAGTTTTGATTCGGTCAATTCAGTAAATGTTACTTAAAATACTATGATTCTGTTCGGTAAAATTAGCTGTTTAGGTAGCGAAAAGTAGTTTAGATAGTGGATAGCATTTCTAATTTAGCTGTTAGCGAATAGCTGCTTAGATGAGCAGTTTAAATTAATGTGTTCGGTAAATTTAGCTGTTAGGTTAATTGATTAATGTAAATTGACATAAAAAGATATAGATAATTTCTAAAGATAAAATTTTTAAAGGATATTTTTTGGCTAAAAAATATAAAACGCTACTTTTAAATACAACACCACCACCACCTCCCAGTATAGGTCCTATTTTCGCGGGGTCTGGGGAGATGTAGATGTAGGCAACCTTACATCAACTAACATGACTGTCTATTGAGAGGCTGATTCCAAGAGACGCTACTTTTAAATATCAAACGTTAATACTATTAGCTTTTCAAAAATGTAGCTTAAAATGTTAAACGATACTTGAAATGCTAGTCAAAATACTAGTTTATCGAACACTAAAAATTTACTAATTAGTGTATTAACTTGATCAAAACACTAAACGCTATCCAAAATACTATTGTCGGACACGGCCTATTACCTAACAGGGCTTTAGTAACATTTCAAATAAAATGGATTAGATACCATGTTGTAACAAAAAGATGAGCCTTAAACCAGTGACGGATTTAGACATTTAGAATAGCTGAATAGGGGTGTCCATATATTAACGTCATTACTAGTGTACACTCCTTAAAAAAGGGTCATATGATACATACTAGTAGTCTATTTTGTGGAGACATTCCGTCTCGATTTTTTTTTTTCCAAACCTTCCATCTCATATTTCTTTACTTTAAAAAATGGAACTTTGGTATATGCTTGTTCTACTACTATGTTTGTTCTCTGTGGCTTTATATTTTATAGGTGATGCATAAATGGTGTTGAAATAGTGGAATATTATTATCGTGTCATTTACTAAAATCGTTCGTTGCAGAGCATACATAATCGGCACCAATTAATAAAACAAAAAAATTAACTCTTGAAGTGGACATGTCAAACATGAAATAAAACTACAAACAAGTAATCTCCACTATCTAGTTAGTAGTTACACCAAAAGGAAGGAGGAAAAAATCAGCATCAAGTTCAAATAAGTAATTAGTTTCAAGTTAAAGAAAATTCGATACCAAGAACGTATTGCAACTGAATAGTCAAAAAAATCAATAATAACAATAAAAGAAAATCAAAAAGACTAATATTATATTAAATTAGAAAGTCTAAAATCCACTTAAGAGAGAGGAAGAGAGACAGAGAAAGAGATCTCGAAAAGTGGAATGTAGTTTTGCATGAGAAAAGGAGGGAGAGAGAAAAACTTAAGCTTGGGAGCATATAATTCTATTTCATTTTGCTATGAATTTTGTACTTTATGGCTATAATTTTTATATTTAAAAAACAAAAATATTAATATGTAGGTTGAGTATATTTAAAGAGTATCCATAAAGTATAATTTTTAGGACTTATTTTAGAGACGTTTATATATATCAAATTGACCCCTTTTAAATATATCATTAAGAATTTTTTAGCATTATTAAAATATTTTTGGGGTTAAGGGTGTCTGTAGACACTACTAACCTCTAAAGAGATCCGCCCATACCTTAAACTATCTCACTAAAAGAATGGTTTTGAGTGTTAATAGTGTTAACCTAATCGATTTCAAAATAAATATTCCAAGTTAGGTTACAGACTCATTAGGAAGGCGTCAATTAAACTAAGATAAATTACAGTATAAAACAATACTCTTTACTTGCAATACTAAAATACAACTTAAAATTGACAATTATTTTAAGCACCTCATGTGGTTGAAACTTGAAAGCCTTGATCTGTAGCCACTGCTTTCTGTAAGGGAAATAAATATCTTCATAGGCGATGCCGAGCGCCCCCAACCCCAAAAAAAACGGTACCTCAATTTTTTTAAAACTTTTTTTTGTGTTTTAGAAGGGGTTTAAATTTTAATAGGATTGGGCCCAACAAATTGGACTGAGTCATCACAGAGGCCCACAAGCCCAAATAATCTCAAATCGTATTCAGTTAACGTCGGCGAACGCCGCCTCACGGCCTCCGCCGGCTTTATCTGCTGACTAACCGGGCAAGCTTAGATTATCTCACAATACATTAGATTTCGTCGACAAAGTCGCCGGAACCCTAGAATTTCTCCGATTGATCGTAAAATCAGGCGAAGATGGGGAAGAAGCAACACAGTAAAGATCGCATGTTCATCACCGTGACCGAGTGGGCTACCGAATGGGGAGGCGCCAAATCTAAGCAACTCCATGCCCCTTTCAAACGGCTTCCCTTCTATTGCTGCGCGTAATTACCCTCTCTCTCTCTCAAATTATCGTCGGACTTTCTTCAAAATTTTCCCTAATCTTTGCTTTTCGATTGAGAGTTTGTTTTTTCCTTGTTCGGTTTTTGATTGATTTTTGAATTGCAGACTCACATTTACACCCTTTGAGACTCCTGTGTGCACTGAGGATGGCTCCGTCTTTGAGACAATGTTAACTTCTTCACTATAACTACTCCTTATTCTTCTATTATTTCAATGGGGTTTGCTTGATTTCCAATTCTGTGTTTGTTGAGGATACTTAGGAGTGAATTTGAAGGTTTTTTGGTTTCCAGTGATTGAAGTTTTGGTTATTGGGTGGTAGGCACATCATACCATATGTCAGGAAGTATGGGAAGAACCCTGTCACTGGAGCACCTCTTAAGCTTGGGGATCTTATTCCGCTTACTTTCCACAAAAACTCTGAAGGTGAGGTCTTTATACTTGATTCGGCTTCATGGGTTGATTCACAATTGTCATTTTGGTGATTAGGTGTATTTATGGCTGGCTAGGTTTTTCCCACCTTTTTCATTTTTCTTTGGGCTTCATTCTTAGGTGTTTCGGAGAAACAAGAATGAGTTTTTCTCAAATTCCAAGTAATTCTTATTGAATCAGAATAGTTCATCTAATCCACGGGGGATTGGGGGGGGGGGAATGTTGATCAATGATTGCTTGGCGTAAATTGCTTCAGAAAATGTTAGTGCTAGATGCTGGAATTGGTTCATTTTATGACTGTTAAATTCGATTATTTGACTGATGATCTGAATGCGTTTTTCCTTTAGGTGAATTTCATTGTCCAGTTCTGAACAAGGTCTTCACGGAATTTACTCACATAGTTGCCGTGAAGACAACAGGAAATGTGTTCTGTTATGAGGTTGGTTTTTTTCCTTTTTCTAATTTGATCTTTCTCATCATATGCCGAACAGCCGAATTAGAACATACACTTTCATGGAGTATGTTCTTGTTTATTTTATCTCTTAAAACTGCACATACACTTTCTGGTAGACATATTGGTTCCGCTATTTAGGTCTCACTATTCACTCTTAAATCTATGGCTGGAACACGGTCTGGCACAGAAAGTCACGTCTGTGTGTGCCTTTCCTCAATGGCTTTTCAAATATCCTACTTTTAGACCTTAACTTTGTTCCTCTTATATAGGCAATCAAGGAATTGAACATAAAAACGAAGAACTGGAAGGAACTGCTCATAGATGAACCGTTTACTAAAGAAGATATTATAACAATTCAGGTGACAAGCTGCGTTGAGTATATTCTTCTGCATGAATGCTGCAGCGCTTCACCGGCTATCATTACTAAGCTATGTCACAATTTTTGGTATCATTGTGCAGAACCCGAATGAACTCGACGCCAAGAAGGCTCTTGACAATTTTGATCATGTCAAAAAAGGCTTGAAAGTAGATGATGAAGGTATCTTATGAACACGCTAATCACATACTTGTGCTTGGCTGGCATTGAGTATTGCTGACATCTTTGTTGCTTTTGGTCAGAACTTAAGAAAATGGAATCAGATCCAACATATAACATTAATGTCACTGGCGATATCAAGCAGATGCTTGCAGAACTTGGAACTGAAAAGGCAAAACAAGCAGCAATGCTTGGAGGAGGAGGTAGCAAGGCACAACAAGAAAGGGCTGCTGCACTTGAAGCTATTCTAGCTGCAAGATCACGAGTTGATGAGGATTCTAAATCAAAGGGAAAGACTGAAAATAAACCGGGTTTTAGTATTGTAGATGCTGCCTCTGCTTCAGTACATGGGCGAAGTGCTGCAGCAGCCAAAGCTGCTTCAGCTGAGAAAACTGCTGCTCGAATAGCTGCTCACATGGCTGGTGATAGAGCGCCTGTGAATGCGAAAATGGTTGGTGGCTTCTTCTGTATAATGCTTGCCTCTTTTCCATCTAGGGATGCAAAAAGAATTTGTTGTAGGACAATATTATTGCGCTATACTCTGTGTCTTCAGCAGTTCAGCTAGCTAAGGCATCTTGAGTTTCAGTTCATGATAATCTTAATACTTGTTGTATCCCTTCTTTTGAATCAAGTAAAATATACTTCAGAATTATATTCATTATGATTTCTGTTTTCTTTTTTGGGGGGGTGGGGATGTGGATTTTGGGGATATAATACAATAGTCAAAATGATGAATGCTACTGAAATATGTAATGGCAGAACTCTGTTTCCCTAGGTATTGTGCATGCTTCTGCCATTTGCTGTTTTGTTGTGCATTGTGTTTGTCTGATTTCCTTCTTCGCTGCCCTCCTTTTTCAAGGTCTCTGTTCATGAGCTTTTCCCGTGTTTTGGGTGTGGTGGGAAGTGAAACTACCCAGCGTATAGATGTTTTACATATGCATGATTTTGTTTTCTAAAAAAGACTTCTGTTACACTTATCTGAACTCAAAAGACTTCTTCTCTTCATTATCTAAACTTCTTTGTCACCATTAAAGGTGATTGTTATTGATGTCATTGCTCAAAATTCTTGTGTGCCTCAGGTGAAGAGCCGTTTCACAACTGGTGCTGCTTCAAGATCCTTCACGTCCACTGCCTATGATCCTGTCACGAAAAATGAATTTGAATATGTGAAAGTCGAAAAGAATCCTAAGAAAAAGGGGTATGTACAGCTTCATACAACACATGGTGATTTGAATATTCAGCTACATTGTGACATGACTCCCAGGACTTGTGAGAACTTCCTCACTCTTTGTGAGCAAGGATACTACAATGGTGTAATCTTTCACAGAAACATAAGGTATAGTAGCAAATTTTAATGATCCTGTTTGTGATTTACTACTAGTTTTCATGAAGTTTGTCCTACTTTCCATTCAAGATGTAGGAACATTTATTGCCCTAAATCTCCATTGCAACTTTGCATTTGACGCACTAATGATATGAAATTTGCTTACTCTCCTTATTTATTGCAAGAAGTTACTTAAGTAGTAACTTTGACATGGAGGGAATACGTACTCGCTATTCAAACTTCAAAGTTCAAGCTAAAGATTTGTTTGGGGTGCCCACAGGAATTTCATGATCCAAGGCGGTGATCCAACTGGAACTGGGAGAGGGGGTGAATCAATTTGGGGCAAGTCCTTCAAGGATGAGCTGAACTCAAAGCTGCTCCACTCTGGAAGGGGTGTTGTCAGTATGGCAAATAGCGGGCCGCACACCAATGGTTCACAATTTTTCATCTTGTACAAATCTGCAAATCATTTGAACTATAAGCATACAGTATTTGGTATGGTGGTTGGTGGATTAACTACGCTCTCGGCAATGGAGAAGGTTCCTGTTGATGATGATGACCGACCTTTGGTGAGTGCTTTGTTTTCCTGGAGTTTTTGTTTTCAGTAACTGTCATCTGGTAGATCTGTGTTGTCACATTAGGTTGTCCACATCACTTCCTGATAGCCAGAAATGCAGAAACTGAGTGTGTCTATTTGCTTGCGCGTGGCACCTAAACCATCCTTTCAAATGGAACTTTCATGACTTTTTGGGTTGGGTAGGGGAGCTGGGTGTGAAGAGAATATGTCAGGAGTTTTGTGCGACTTTAATCTGTATGAGATTCTCGTGACTTTTGAAGATCCACATGTATGTGCATCCATACTCACTTTGGTCCCTTACTCCCTGATGTAAAAAGATTAAGTGGTGGTTCATTTCTGGAGTGCTGCTGGCACTCAGATAGAGTTTTTGTTGTCCAGAGTCTTTGTTGTCTGGCTGAACTATAGAGCTCTCGGGTTTGTGTAGACGGCTTATTGGTCCTTGTTCTTTTCATTTTATCTGTAGATAACAATTGGATTTTCTTTCTGTTCTTCTCAGGAAGAAATCAAGATCAATAGTGTCACTGTGTTTGTCAACCCCTACACTGAACCTGATGAAGAGGAAGAGAAAGAGAAGAACGAAGAAGAGAACAATGTTGTGGATGAAGAAAGTGTGAGTTTCTAGCCCTCTCTTGATCTAGTTGTCTCTTGTCATGAACATTGCTGCACACTCTTAATTCCCCTCTCCAACTTCTCCGTTTTTTCTCATGATATTACCGTCGGAAATCTCAGGAGAAAGTGGGATCATGGTACAGCAACCCAGGTGCTGCAGATGGTGGAGCTGTAGGTGGTGGTGGTGTCGGCAAATACCTCAAAGCAAGGACTGCTCCGACTGAACAGACAGCAGATGACAATAGTATACCTGCTTCAACGAAGAAGAGAAAAGCGAGCATAGTCGGAGAATTCAAAGATTTTTCTGGCTGGTGAATTTTCACATCTTGTTGTAAATTAGAACTATGTATCTGTGTAGGCCTAATTGTAATGTAAAACATTCTAGAGGGCAGAATACGCGCCTTTTTTTGATCATTAGTGATACCGACGTTGAAACAGATTGTCACAGTGATACTTAGGTTGTAAGTTGTAAGCTTAGATCCATTTATCCTCGATATTCAATTTGAAATGAAGGTCCAAATTGTTTTGAGTCATTTTGGAGAACATTTGGAGAGGATTTACAGCAAAATCATGATCGAAAGAGGGAGTAAAAGCAAAAGGCA
The DNA here is from genome assembly GCA_029747015.1 of Carnegiea gigantea. Lineage (NCBI taxonomy): Eukaryota > Viridiplantae > Streptophyta > Magnoliopsida > Caryophyllales > Cactaceae > Carnegiea > Carnegiea gigantea. The sequence continues at coordinate 202,070 of JAKOGI010000208.1, forward strand.
TCAAAAATTAGTCACCCCATCATTACTTTAGTTCGGTGGGGTTTTACTTTTCAGTAATCTGGTGTAAATCATAATTATTAAAAGTAATCTTGTGGGGTTTCTCAAATCTCTCTTTATTTCCGACTTCATTCCAAAAGCAAATTGTGACCAAATTTTCAATTGAGAGTGGCTGGATCACATCATGGAGACATGGCCACATTCCTATTGGCATATATGATGGATGAGGTTTTTTTTTTTTTTTTTTTAATAGTACTCTCTATTAGCATTGACGTATTTATTGCATATTCTAATCCAAATATAAAGGGTGTAATTAGTGAAATCCTCCAATTGCTAACTAAAATTTTTGTCACAGTAAAAAAAATAATTTAGTGTGACGTTATTTCTGACATTATTATTTGTAGTAATGATTTATTTAGGTAACCCACAATCTAAGTGCCTCCAAACTAGTTGTTATAGTAGCAAACTTTCGGCTTAATTTCTCTATTAAGTTATTAAACTAACAGTCTTCACAAAAAGTCAAAATCGGGGTTATAAAAACGTGATCTTCAATCTTCTCTTCCGTTTTATCTATAAAATTACTTAGCGTTGAGTAATTTGTCACTTGTTTTTTTTTTGTTTTCAAATAAGAAATCAGATTAAGATCTTTTTTATTCAAACTCATATAAACAATAATTTTTTAAAACTTAAATCGTAATTATTAGATTAATAAAAATCCTAATGGTTCTTTAATTTTACATCAGGACATGCTTTTTGGTGTGTATATAATGGCAGCATGTGGGTTAAGCGGCAACAAATTATTCTCAAATGCATGCAGTAATTAATTTAATTAACCACAGGCATAGGGCCTGTTCAGTAAAATTTTCGGTTCAAGTAGCGGATAACTGTTCAGGTAACGGATAGCTGTTTAGGCAGCGGATAGTATCTCTAATTTAGCTGTGTAGGTAGCAGATAGCTGTTTAGATGAGCAGTTGAAATAAATTTGTTCGGTAAATTTAGCTGTTGAGTTAGGCTTAATATAAATTGACATAAAAGGATATAGACAATTTCCAAAGATAAAATTTCCAAAGGATATTTTCTGACCAAAAAATATGAAATGCTACTTTTGAATGCCAAACATGAATACTATTAACTTTTCAGAAACACAGCTTAAAACGCTAAACGCTACTTGAAATACTAATTAAAACACTATATTATCAAATACTAAAAATTACCTGATAAGTATACTGACTTAATCAAAATACGAAATACTCTTTCAAAATATTATTACCGAACACACCTACAATCTCACTCGTCACTCCTAATCCTCTCATTCTGTGTCCCACCCACCCCCGAAAATAGTAATCTTTCAAACGTTGGAAGTGGGATTAGGTATACATTCAGTCCTACAGATGATGATCTAGTTATATATAACATAATCTGACTTTTCTTTTTTAAATAACTTGTATTGATGGCACAGAACTTGACATGTTGGCATATGGCATTAAGAAATTAATTAAAGTTGTGGTAAGATATAGATCATTCTTTTTGGAGACATAAGGGTATGGAGCCTACCTATATAATTATCTGCCCAGGTTTCTATCTATCAACAATGATGATAGAGGTGCACATGGCTAATTAGGGCCTAGACTAATGCATACCATAAATTTGGCTAGCCCTTTTTTTGGGTTAAATTTCTATATATTCAGATGAGTTACAAAGAGTAAGACACAATTATAATACTGTTAATACAATAGTGGAGAAAAAAATGAAGGTGGGATCTTCTGTATTCATATTTTCAGTCTTGACTGTCAGGTTAAGGCTTATTTTGAAGAGGAAGAGGTTGCATAGGAATGTATAACCTATAATAAGAGCGTTCTATCTTTTATTAGGTCAACAACTCAACTCGAGTGAAATAACAAATCAAGATCACCAAAAAAAAAAAAAAAGAAAGCTAGATTGCATTTGCATTTTGAGTGGCGTGGTGGTGGGTTTGATGATGATGCTGCATGCACCGCAGCTTTTCTCTTTCCTTTTACCTCTCTTTGTCTGCAAGACCCCCATTTGGCACGCCTGCTCCCACTCAACTCAGGGCTCCCTCTTCTATGTTTTCTTTTCTATCTTTCCAAAAAAAATAAAATAAAATGCAAAGCTAATCCATTGACACTAACCCATTGGTCCCTTTTTCTTATCTGCATAATTAAAGTAATAATATTTTTCTTGTCTTCGTTTTTTTAGTTCCATCCGTTTTAATTTGTCAGTATTTTTAATAGCCATATATACTCCTATCTATAATGAAGGTACCATCTCCAAATTACGTTTAAGATTGATTTTTTATTCTTTAATCTACACTTATCTCCTGTTTGAACCTAATCTATATATGTATGCATGTGTATTTGTACGTAGAATCTCTTTTAATTCTTTGACGTAACTGGCAATTTTTTAAATTGAATTTTTAAACAGTAGCTTGAATTAGACATTTATCAATATTTATATATATAGTTAGAAAACGTAATATTTTGATTTTATTCTATTTGGTTGACTCGAAAAAATTCTTAAAATACTTTTATATCTTGGGAGGTGAGATTTTAATTTGATACTTTTCTTAGACTAGTGAATAATTTCCAACAACCTGCACCACCCCAAACATCAACAATCTGATTGATGTATATATGCATCCCAAGCTTGAATAATAATATCACTAACAACAATAATAGTTTTACCTTGACAAACTCCATAGCAACTCAACATCTTCCAAACCAACCCATCACTATTACCACCATCATCATCATCTGATTCATCTCCACTATCCCATTTACCCCCACCAAAAGGAGCCTAAAGAAAAGCAACAGCAACAATAACAAGAAGAATGCTTGCCTTTTTTCATGGATGAAGAGGACTTCTCTTCTTCCTCTACTTCTTCCCACCACTATAATACACACCACCTCCAATATTATTACCCCACCGATTATAATTCCCATTATACCCTGGACCCTCCCTCCACCACCACCACAGTCACAACCACCGCCTCATCCTCCACTCCCACCCACCATGGCGGCGGTGGTGGGCTTGACTCCTCCTCCCCATCTGCCGCTGTGGAATTATCTTTCTCCCCTGACATCCTCCCCGCCTCCCACACCGGAAAGTGGGCGTCTGACATTCTTATAGAGGCGGCTAGGGCTTTTTCAGACACGAACACCACCAAGCTCCACCAGCTCCTCTGGATGCTGAACGAGCTCGGCTCCCCCTACGGTGACGTCGAGCAGAAGCTGGTGGCGTACTTTAACCAAGCCCTCTTTGCCCGCCTCACTGCCACCGGACCCCGCCACCGCGCCGCTATGCTCGCCGCTGCGGACAAGACCTCCTCCTTCGACTCCACCCGCAGGTTGCTCCTCAAGTTCCAGGAAGTCAGCCCCTGGACCACCTTCGGCCACGTGGCTTGCAACGGTGCAATCATCGAGGCCTTAGAGAGGGACCCACATGAAAAGAGTAAGCTCCACGTCATCGATATCAGCACCACCTTCTGCACCCAGTGGCCCACCTTGCTTGAGGCGTTAGCCACCCGCATGGACGACACTCCCCACCTCAGCCTCACCTCCGTCGTCGTCAACAAGTACGCCGCCGTGAACGGTGGCGAGGACGACGGAGGAGAAGGATCAAAGAGGGTGATGACAGAGATTGGTCTTCGTCTTGAGAAGTTCGCTAGGTTAATGGGGGTTCCCTTCAAGTTCAACGTGGTTTACCACGCAGGTGATCTATCCCAGTTGGATTTTTCTCTTTTGGATATTAAAGATGATGAAGCGCTGGCGATTAACTGTGTCAACTCGCTCCACTCGGTGGACTTTCGGCGCAGGGAGGCGTTGCTCGCGGCGTTTAGGCGGCTGCAGCCGAGGGTGGTGACGGTGGTGGAGGAAGAGGCGGAGCTGACTGAGGTGGGTGAGGGTCAGTTTGAATTTTTTAGGAGATTTGAGGAGTGTCTTAGGTGGTTTAGGGTTTACTTTGAGGCCGTAGAAGATTGTTTTCCTAGGACTAGCAATGAGAAGTTGATGTTAGAGCGGGCCGCAAGCCGGGCCATGGTGGACCTCCTTGCATGTCCCGAGCCAGGTGAGTCGGCCGAGCGGAGGGAGACCGCGGGACGGTGGTCAGGTCGGATGCATGGGGCTGGGTTCGAGCACGTGGGCCTCAGTGAGGAAGTGTGTGAAGATGTGAGGGCCTTGTTGAGGAGGTACAAGGAAGGATGGTCAATGGCACAGTGCACCGTGGATGGCGGTGCCCCCGCCGGAATACTGTTGTCGTGGCAGGATCAACCCGTGGTTTGGGCCAGTGCATGGCGGCCTTGAGGTGGTGACGGCAGTAGTTAATGTTTATTAGTGTTATTCACAAATATCCAACCGAAAAATAGACAATCTAACTTAAAATTTCAGTATTGATTCCAATTAATGGAAGATACAATGTTCTATACTTACCCAATTCGAAAATAAATATTGAATTTTTGGTCGTCAAATATGGATTTTCCTTTAAACTTTTATTTAAAATGAGCAACATATGTATTTATGGAACATTTGAGTCTTGAAAGATGTCATGTAGAACTTGAATTGTAGTTCTTTTAATTGCTTGTTTCTTTTTGATTATTTTTCGATAAGAAGGGGTTGTTTAGAAAAGAAGAACAGGAAAATTGCAATCAATTTTGCATTTTGTTTGGTTAATCAACATATCAATATATATTGCGAAAGAAATATTTCGTTATGGCCCTTGTTGGATCAGGCAAACTAAATTGATTTAGGACGCATGAAATTTGGTTTTTTAATTTGGGTTTTTTGGGGGGAGTAATCTTTGTGTCCTTTTTTTTTGATTATTGGATCCTCTATTTTACTGGAGTCGATTACTATCGCCTTAATAAGGGGTAGAACTCTCCCATCATAAATTTTCTCAATTCAGAATACTCAAATATAAAACCTTACTTAAAAGAAACAATTGTTAAATCACTTGAATCAATTTGTATTGGTTCTTTTTTTTTTTTTAAACGAAAGTGTTTGTACGTTTCATTCTCTATGTGTTGTTCCCCACTTCCATATTATGCGAGATTTATCAGCATGCATGGGCCATTCAATTTTGTAAAGGTATGTATGTCACCTTAAGTCCTTAACTAACTAAACTGACAATCCTTCCTTTCCCCTCCCCCCCTCCTTAAAAAAAGGCTATTCTATTATTAAAAGGTAGAAAATAAAGTCTATTCGTTAGAAATAAAAATCAATATATGTACACAAGCATGATAATCAGCAATTATATTAAGGCAGCATAGACATTATAAAATCATTGAAATATATACCTTGAGAATACAGGATTTTATTGACAAAGAGAAATGATTATACCAATACAGGCTGATTTCAATGATTTGGCACTTGTTCTCCTTAAGCGAGATCTTAGATTTAAGTATTGCAAATAAAGAAAATTTGGTATGATAGAGTTGTACCCCCTTATTGGGCAAACAGCAGTTCTACTCCAGTGAAATAGATAATTCAAAATCAAAATAAGAGAAACGAATATAGAGATTCAACTCGATCGTATTAATGAATGAACTGGATCTTAATTATTTAAGAGAATCCTTGATAAACTTATTAATTAATGGGATGGATCTTAATTATTTAAGAGATTCCTTGATGAACTTCGCTCAAACAAACATGGGAGTGGGAAAAAAATTTTTTTCCTTTTCTAAGTGACATTTTTTTTTTTTGGTTCTCAAGAGGGGCCAAGCCCCTGATCAGCAATTTTATTAACTTCTAACAGTTTGTGGCCAGCTAAATCCTCAAAAAGAATTTGAAACAACCCCGGAGGGGAGCTATCATATAAAACTAGACTCATAACTTGGTTGACACCAATGTTAGCAAGGAAATCAGCCGCTTTGTTTGCCTTCCTGAAGCAGTGATTGACTTGGACATTTCAGTCATCATTTTGGACCAGATTCTGGCACTCATTAAGAATGCAGAAGTAAGCATGATTCTAAATGACATTTTTAAGTAGCTAGTTAATTAACAGACCTGAAAATATAGCATTTAAAATTTTCAAGTAAGCTAATTTTTAATAACACAGGCTTTTCCCCTATAATTTTGTTAGGGGGAGGAGGTGCCGATTTTGGACCTACAAATTTGATAATGGGGCACATGTGAGTAAGATGTGTGACTAGTCGTCCCACTAGCATTACGCATCAACTATCAAAAGTTTGAGGGAGAATCAAGAAAAACCATCCTACTCCTTCACAAGTTGTATGGTCACCTTTCTTTCTTTCTTTCTTTCTTTTTTCTGTTTTTTGGGGTTCCCTACGTACACGAAAGAAGAAAAAAAGATGAGGAAAAGAATATGCATCTGAGCTTAGGGAACATCTGTCGCATGTAAAACCGACTTCATCTAGATCAGATTTTACATCGTATATTTGATGTCAAATTTATAACAAATCCCAAGAATTTAGTATTGTAGTTAGTTTGTACTATAACATTGTTAGTTGTTGCATAACTTTAAGATTGATATCCTACTTGCTATCTTTTTTCATTAACTGTCATTTTAATTTACTGAAAAGAGACCCTTCTGAATGATATTTTTAGCTTAGGAATAAAGAAGAATTAGACAATATAAGTACCTTTTATAATAATCACGATAATCAAGAAATTGGAATAAGAATTTAAATACTATGGTTTGATAATAAGTATTTTTTTTATGTATATTCCTAGGCAAGGAAGAATTTGATAATGAAGTTTGTAAAAGTAATGTTATGAGTGATACAATGGTGGCATTAAAATATGATTAAAAGCATTAGGGCGGCTACCAAAAAGTTTCTTACATGTGTGTGAGGATATGGGCTAAAGTCTAAGAGCTGCTTTATCTCATGGTCAATTTTTTATTTTTATTTTTTGTTTGAATGGTCAATTCTATTTTTTTCTATATTATTATTTTCATGCACTCTTTATTCGTTATATTTTTTTTTGGTTGGGGCAGGGGGATTGGGCCTTTCATTGGGTCCCATTCTGAGGAGTTTGTAGTGGGTTTGTGGCTTTTTGGGCCCACAACACAACTCTCTGACTCTGAGCAGCCTGTACGGGTACTGGTAGTGGGAATGGTGGGATCTTCTTTTTCAGTTGTTCCACTTTTACGTCTTATCTTTTGACTCTTCTTTTAGCTTCCTCGCTTTTTTTTCTTTTTTTTTTTTTAAGGGGAAAAAACACTTGTGATGTCATAATTGTGTAATACATTCCACCATAGGGTCTCATCTTTCTCTAATTGGTAGTATACATTAGGGTTAGGGTTTAGAGTGGCATATTTAAGTAAGTTATTTTTTGATTTGATAAAAAAATTTAGGATAAATTCTTTTTCGTTTTCTTTTTTGTGGGGTCTTAGACTTGATCAATAACCTATTTACGCAATGTTTATGTGTTCTCTTTCTAAGAAATAATATTTCTGTGAAGAAGTATTAGTGAAAAAAGGTAAGAAGGATTAAACTACCTCTTGAAATCCTAAAAATGCATATATTCGTTCAAAGAAAAACAAAGTCCAAGATGCAAAAATGCATGAGTTCAGCATTTTTGCCTTTTGCGGTGACTTTTAAGCTTTAGCATTGTGTGATTCTCTTTTTAAATCTTTGAGTGAGGGGGGAAAAAAAAAGCAAAAGGGATCTTTTGCCATCAATTTTTAGCAATTTTAAAGAATCTCTCCCTCGAACCTCGATGGTGCCATTTTGCAAAACTATTAGGGAAGGTTACATTAGGAGTAATAGATGGAAGCTCTAAGTGGAGTTTATGTTTTGTTTTGGTATTCTTTGTATGGTCTACATCAGAGGCATTCCTTGGTGACAAGTTTGCTCGATGTTCCTGGTAAAGTTTTGATGCATTGGTGCATTCTAGTATCGTATTAGTCGTGGTTGTCTTCTTATAAGATTTTTAGGCTTTTATAGGAGCAATAACTCTATTATTACTAACAAAAAATGTACTAATTGTATGCCAACATAGTAAGATCTATTTATTTTATTTTTTTCATTAAAACCAATTATTTTCATCTGAGTATATTCAGATGATTGTTGTAGGAGTATAGAAAATTAAAGGTATATGAGTAATTTACATCTTTTTAGGTCAGTTTTTTAATCTGTCAAATAATTAAAGAGTTGAATCTTCATTCCATTATCCAAAAAAAAGGAACACCCCTCCTCAAGGCCTATATCATACACTCGAATGTATATACTCTCATATGACACATAAATAATTACATATTAAAATATAAAATATGACAAATACACCCTAAAAAAATATATAAAACATATATGGGAGCACGTGCTCCAGGGCGTACATAATAATGCCCCCGGGCTCCCACAACTGACATCAGGTTTGTTATAGTATGAGAAACACAAGCTTAAACACACCGCTAATGAAATGGGAACCCTGATTTTGTGGTCGCCCTCTTGTTTAGCACATTGACAATCCTTTCTCATGTGTGCTCTCATGCATGCATAATGATGCAGGTTTTTTTTTTTTTTTAATAGTTTAATTATGATATAGGTCTTTGAGTCAAGACAAATTAAAAATTGCTTTTATTATAATAGAACTTCAACATGTCACACAGGTCAATCTATGAAACAACCCTATACTATTGGTATAAACATCCACTGCTATTGTACAGGAGTGCCTAAAACTTCGAATCAGGCATTGCAATTCCTATGAAAAAAGAATTACTGTTAAAGTTACAAATATGGCAAGAAGGAAGCACAAGAAAGAATTAGGCAAAGCTCATATATTAGTATCACACAAAACCAAATCAGTACCTAGTTAGCCATTCCACCTGTAGGGCAGTCTCCACCTCTTGTGCCAATAAATCGATAGCCGGGACCATCTTGGAAACCCAAAGTCAAGCTCCAGAGGCTGGTCAGCGGCTCCCACCACCCTCAGAGGCAGCCACACGTACCTCGAGTCCCTCAAGTTTGCTGGCTTCCATCGATCCGCCATAAGTATAAAGTACCCTGCAAGCCCCTGTAATGGCAGTACAAATGTGCCCTGTGAAAAGAATGTAGTTTCTCTGAATATTTTGCTCCCTCCTATACATGGGTTTCCCAGAGTCTCCCATGGGCCCATTATGGACTCCGATGCATGGGCCAAAGCCTCATTGGGGGCCCAGCCTGTGCAGCCCGATGTGATCATGTAGTAAGTGCTCTCATGCTTGAGGAGGGCAGGTGCTTCACGGTGTTGGCCGATGAGTATTGGTTTCACAGTGTCTGTTACATCAAGATAGTCTTCAGTGAGAGGTCCAATGTGGAGTTCGCTGTTTTCCACAGCAGAGTATATGAGATAGGCCACATCATCATCGTCCTTGAACAATGTCATATCTCTGCTGTCAAAACTATGAGGATTTTTGCTATAAAGGTAGTAGAAAGGGCCGTTTGGGTAGTCACTGATGGCTACTCCTACTCGGGCTTTGGTATAGTTAGCATTGTCAATATGCATCCACATAACATACTTTCCGGTTTTCTTGTTGTACAGAACTTTTGGCCTCTCAAGAACATTGGATTTATGAAGGTCATGTGTCTCATTGGTTTCTTCAGCTGCGAGCACAATACCCTCATTCTTCCATGCCCACAAGTCCTTGGAAGAGTAGCAACCTACTCCGATGATGTCAACCTAGGAAGGCAAATCCATACATTTTCAGATTAGCAAAGCTGATGTACACAAGTAATTTTGCTCTAGCTAGTGACAAAAAGATGGATTTGGTGGCTGGAAATCTAGTTTTCACAGGATATCTACTCCTCAATGTTCATCAACTCAAAATGGATTAACAAACCTGCAGGGAAATCTGAGAAAGATGCACCTCATACAGTTCAGTCTTCACCTATTAAAAAGCTGGCACTTATGTGATATATGGGCCCGTATTTCCCTAGGCGAGATAGCATTTATAACCAGAAGACTGAAAAGGTGATATGCTATCATTCACTTGGGATGAGGGAGAAGCATGAAGCATGCTGATGACTAGGGTCACTGATATGCCATGGATGGCATGAGCTGGTTGCCAGTGCTGTCCTTGCCACTGTTCAAGTGCTTGGGCATTAAGGGTCTTAATTAAGAATCCTAGTGGTTCTCACAGAAAAGGGGGGGGGGGGGGCTGTACACAACTTTCTTCTCTATTCTTCTCTTTTTTTTTTTTTTTGGTTGTGAAGAACGAGAATTTTTTCTTCTCCCTCCTGTTTTAACAGACCAACACCACAAATTAATTTAACTACAAGAGAAGTTCTTATTTCTTTGAATTTGTCGGGCACCTTAGCTAACCTTTCTTGTACATATAAACTTTTGCAGCAACTGCCCAGAAAACTACAGAAAATTCAGAGAACTCAAGGAAAAATCATGAGAACAATGGAAGATTTAAAGAAAAGGTTGGACCCCGGACATGCTGAGAGTCCCAATGTTTTGGGGTAATGGGATAATAAGATGCGCCTGCATCTTCCACGAGATTCGCGGTTGTTTCACACCACCGAAAGGCTATTCAGGACCCAACGAATGATGACTTGCTCAAAAGATGCAAATCAAAGAAAGAATGGGCACCATGGACAATAATGGTTTAGTATCTACCAATTTCATCAGGAACCTCCTAATATCATGACTTATAGCGTTTGGGTAGGCAAGATACAACGTTCAGTGGCTGGTTTATATCCCTTACTCAACGGTTATTAGGACTAGGAAAGGCCAAATGGATCAAAATTTGAGGCATGGGCAGGGCTCACACCGAAAGATATGGCACAAAGACTTGTTTGCCATGGCATTACAATGTAATGCACCCACAGGAAATGGCACAACGCCTATAACTGGCCGCTGGCGGAACTCAAATATAATCTATCATTGCAGCTGAATATTTGTCTATGTTGACATAGCATTGTCTAGCAGCTAGTTGGATCACTGGCTGGACAGGTCATGAAGAAATGCAAAAGTGTTGTGTGATAAATCCCAGATGTCCTTGATGGAGCAATAAGCCTATAACCTCCAACGGGGTAAAAAAGTTTGTAACGTGTGACATTTACTTGAGTGGACACCTATCTAGTAGCTTGTACAATTCCCATCCTGCAGGCTGTCAGACTTTTCAAATCATAAGGCAGCTTTCATGTGTCTGAATGCTCATAAAGGACTTCTGTAAGCCCCCACTCAGCACTGATGCTTCCTGTTCTGCCTGGACACACAGGTCACGAATAAATAGGATGTAATTATAGCAACTAATGTTCCAAATAGATTTTAGTAATAAAAATCAATCTCAGCAGCCGATAGAATAACTAATCCCATCAATGGGAAGGGAGAAAGTGGGAGAGAAGAAACAGACTAGCTCAGAGAAGTGAATCAAAGCAAGCTTACTGCCAAAAAATGTACCAAATAAAGTAGGCAGCATCAAATCGCAATTTAAATTTTACAAAGCAAAAAGCTATCATTGGAACTGAGACCTAAAAAGCAGTGCTAAAGTGGTCACTGTGTTGATTTAGAATTTCAATGGGCTTAAGCTAAGAATAAAAACTTCACAGAATGCTACACAGACTCAAGGCCACTACTCCGTGGGCCACCACTCCGAGTTGGCTATGATACCAATTAATACAGACCAAACAGAAGAACTCAATCCAAAAGACTATCCTATTAGGTGAGAGAGCCCATTTAGTCTATAAACCCCTCATCAGCTGCCCATACAATCGATGTGGGACAAGTTCCATACCTCGCAATTGGTCCAATCCATAACAGGGCACTGTAGATAGCTTGAACCCAACCCCCCCCCCCCCCCCCCCAAAAAAAAGGCTCCATGTTTGAATTCTTGCTAGTATATTTGGACCATTTACATCATCACAAGATTGTTAGACAACTGGCTGATATCCATAACCACGAAGCATTTATATGTAAGATTTTCCTAATTCATCATGCAGTGACATTTCCAAACACAATTACCACAGAATTTCCAACAATCACTTTCATTAGCATAGGGTTTTTAAAAACAGTTCTCAGATACAGTATCAAATACAGGACATGTGAAGGTAAGCTATTCCAAATAGATAGCAATCCTTAACTAGAAACTTGATTTCAATGCTCAATTCACATACTCTGAAAAACTGTAATAATACCCTTCGTGTCTGCATCATGCACAGAAATGTAGTGTGATGCAAGCAGAAAATTTATAGTCTGCCATTTATAACCAACATGCAAAGGAAATGCAGGCACAAGAAAAAGAAATCTCGCACTATCAAGAGTTCAAGACAGTAATTGTATTTTTGGCAGTATTTCAGGATATTCAGAACCCATAAAAAATCCTCCACTAAGCTTCCCTAATGTTCGCATGTTGCCGTGAGAAAATGGATAGGCCATTAGCTCCTATGACCAAATGGCACGTTCTCATATGGATAGCAAGTCTACTAGCTTTGCCTGCACCAAAATTTTTAGAGACAAGGTGCAGAACACATCAGTTTAGCTAGTTTCATTAAGGAAAAATATTTCTAGGAAAGCCCCATTAGACCTTAAGCAACAGAGCAGAAATTTATAGGGCAACAAGAGAGATTCTTGATGTGCACATCTTTCTTTGCCTCTTGAGATCCTATATCATTTTCGCATAATTAGTGTTATCAGTTTCTTGTGTATGCAATGTCTTCACAAGTCTTGCTTCATAATAAGTAATAACCACATCTTAACTTTAATATAGTGAGTTCTAGAAAATTCGCAAAGAGGTTTGGTAAAACATGTTATCCAAAACATTCACATAAGAATTTCCAGTAAGAAACTTACTCGTGCTAATCCATTCTCGTTGGCAATATATGTTGGTCCATCCTTGTACTCTCCATACCAGTAGTATGTCCTCGACAATTCATCATACAAAATACCACCGCCATGAGCTTGTATAGGATTTCCTTCTGTGTCCAACCATATCCTTCCAGGATAGTAGTAGAAGCTTTCATTCACCTTGTTAGGATCAACAGCAGTTTTGATGTCTGGAAAGAAAATGTGCCTGAGCTGAGAAGACTCATCAAGGAACTCATCAATGATGGTAGTTTCCTTCTTGGGTTTCCGTTTTTCAGCACGTGGAGAACGTTTTCTTGGTGGAGGCATTTGGATAATTTCCTCCTCTGCCTGTTCCAGCTCATGAAGATGCTTACTTACTTGTAGCTGTGTTTCCAGACTAAACGAATCCCACTGGGGAAGCAAAGAGTAAAGAAGCAGCAAAAGAAGGCATCCAACCATAATCCACAATGCAACAGGTAAACTGCATCTGCTCCATGCACTGCAACGCAAAGTGGTTGATTTCCTGTACTTGTTCCTCATCCCCAATTTTTGTTCCATACTACTCCCAAGGCAAGGCTGTAGTTATGAATATGCAACCTACGCAAAAGAGGGTCACCACCACAGTGGTGTAAGTTATAAAGCAAGAACATACGGACATTTTTTCACTAAAACTCGCAGCTGTAACAGCAAAGTGCCCCCCCCTAAAAAAAAAAAGAAAAGAATTAAATGCAGATTACATTTGGCATTGAGAATGCACCCGGGGGGATGGGAGCAGAAGTGCAGAACACCTAAGGCAGGTCGTTTCCTCTAAACAAGGACAAACAGACTTCATCTCTTTTCGCTGCGGTCCCAGAGCATTTTTAAACAAAAGTTAAAAACTGGGGTTTGGGGGGGGGGGGGAGCGCTTTGGATTCAATTCTTACTATCAATCTCTCTCTGTTACACACTTACACCCACTTCCTCTCCCTACTGTTTCGCTACTAAGCACAGTCACATCAGAATTTTTTTTGACCAACATCCACCCCTCTCAAAAAAATACAAAACTCTTGCTCCTATGCATTTAGATGGTAGAATATCAAAAACCAATGTGGAACTGTTGGAGTTCCAGTTGTCGTCATGCATCTGATGACTACATAAAATGGGTCAGTGATCTGAATGAGTCAAGTGGTCACTCCATAGCATCACCCCCAGGATTCTGCAATTTTTAGGTATCCAAAGGTTAAACCATAAGCAAATTTTGACTTGAAATAATCGATCTTGTCGAAATACTCACTACATTGAAACTAAGCAACTGTGAAATCCCCAAAAAAATGGTTAAATCTTCTTAAGGGCTCAAAGAGGTGCTTTTCTGCCAGGTCTTGGTTATAGCAAAAGGCAGTCCAACTAATTGCTTTCATGATAGCAACAGCTTCCCACCCATTCAAATGGCAATATTCGAAATGATTTGTTGGGTACTGGTTTGAGTGGATCACAATTTTGCTATGCTTGTTCACTTTGTCAGAGCTACAGATGTTCCTTTGTGGTAGTTTTTTCAGCATGGATTATAGTGGACTATATGCCTCACAGAACTGTTAACTTCTCTTTGGTGAAGTAGCATGCAGTGAAACAAATTTTAATCTAGGGTGGGACAGAACAATCTCTTTGTCATTAAGGACTGCGGTTACCACATCTGACAACAACCCCCCCCCCCTCCCAAGCGCTGTCCCAAAACCTTCCTTAGGCATAGCTCCAGGGTACTGATTTGATCACAGTTTTGATAATACGACATAAAATAAACTGCTTACTAATGCAATAGCATGTTTAATTAAGTAAGCATAATGCTGGAATTCTATATGTTTGATATGGACCTTGACCATAGAATTCAAGATTTAACCAAATATGATCCAAGCCACTGTCAAAGCCATCATTTCACAAATAGGAGATGCATATTTCAGTTACTGGATTTCTCACTGATGAATGAATCATCAGGCATTCAGGACTTGAGAAGTCAGAAACAGCAGAGAACATATCCAATGAAATCAATCAATTGATGGCGTGCACATATGCATTCAAACCAACCAACTTTCTATATTAAAATACAGCAGAAAGGCAAAAGATCATTCCATAAAAGTTAAAACCCAATTGACAATATAAATGGAAACAGCGTCTTAAGTGTAAAATAACAGCATTGGACATTAAATTCGCTCTCATCGTCCGATTCAAATAAACAACTCCTGATCAATCAAATTAGACACTAATACCAACCAGACCATATCAGCATTCATTAAGCTAAAATCAGACAATAACCTACAACCCCAAGAGACCAAAACTAAAGTACAAATGGCTTTCAAGAGGGATTTAACACCAACAAGAAGACAATGAAGAGATGTTCAAAGTAGGGTATAAAGTCAAATCACTTACCATACATGAGTCGAGCAAGCTGCACACTGGATTTCCAAGACATGGGTTTTTCAAACCGAGTAAAACTATGCTCAAATAATCAAAAAATCTTCACTTCAGGTGATCTACTAGCTCAAATTTCATCAGTTCCAGCAGTTCCCCCATCCACAAAAAAAGGGCATTTTTTGTTTTTCAAGGAGCACCCTCAGAAAATCTGCAACATTCACACTATGCAGAATAGGCATTGGGCATTGGAGAAAAGGGGTGCAATGTTAGGTTGTAGAAGTTAACGCCTCAACTCGATCTAATACAGTGATCAGTGAAGATGGCGACGAATTAAAGACCAGAAAGGGATGTGTCTGTGTGTTACTTTCTCTTGGGTTTGAAGGGTTTTCACTTTAAAGATGCTCTCATTGAACAGAAGAAGCAACTGTGGAAGATATGACGATTTTTCACTTTTCCCTGATGATGATTTTGTACGCTCTCGGAGATCTGCCAAAGAAACCTTTAGTTCCTTTTTGTTTTTTTTTTGGTTGGTTGTTCTCAGCAAGTAATGCAACACAAGTCCCTTGTTGTCTTTTCATGATAAGATTTTCCGCTCTTGCGGCTTGCAGTTGCTTCTTGTTCGCCATCCAATGATTTATGGGCACGACATCCATTGGCAGTTCAAGGAAAGATCTTTCATGAATTGAGCGGTTGAGCCCATCTACTATTGGCTTATAAAAACAAAATTCGTTGAAATGATTCAAACATAAACTTTATCTTAAGAAAAATATTGTAAATGTTAAATTATTTGAAATTAGTTTATTTCAAATAGTTTCATGCAGTGGCAAAATTATGAATTTTGGATAAGAGTGTTAGAATTAATAATATACAAAATAAAATTTAACAATAATCATAAACTGAAGTTAAATAACTATTATATTATATCTAATCTAGTTGTCCTTAACTAGATCTCAAATTTTGCACTATTACTCAAGTTTACCAGTGTAGGCCAAGACCGAAAAGTTGAGACTAGTGCACTATTATAGAGTAACACATCTAAATCAATTTGAAATTCGAACCATGTTTTATTCATTTCACAATTCATTTAAACCCCGTTAAAAAAAATATAAAAAAATGTAAAGAACGCACTTTCATTTTTAAGTACCATGGGCATGAGTTGCCTGTATGAAATTTTTTCCCCTTCAGGGGAAAAGAGGGGGAAGCTTGTCACTACAACAGTATGATATTAATTTATTAGTAACAATGAATATTTGGGACTTTGGAAGACTCTGCTTCATTGAGAATTTGAGATCACTAGCATAGTCGTCATATGTCGGCATGGGAATTGGAGTAAGATCTAGAGCATAATTCCTCAATTTATGGTTATCTTGTTTAGTATTTATATTAAGCTTTTAATTTTTTTAATTTTTGCCATATATTAATTTTTTGTTGAAAGGAGTATCGGGTGACACCACCAACAACACACTAGCTTAGGCAGCGGTTTTGTGAACTCTTAAGAACTTCCCTTATGTATACTCCAAGAATTTGATCACTATGGTGGACGCCCACGCTTCACTTGGTCTCATAAAGTCACGATCCATTTTTTTTTTTTTTTAAATCTCACACTTTTAAACTCCACCCTCACGATTCAACAAAGAAAAAAGAGAATCAATAAGGACTGATGGTATTTATTAAATGAAATTTAAAACCAATTTATGGCAACAACAATAATGAAAATGGTATAAATCATGTACATCCTACACATAAAGAGGGTTACACTACAAGTACATCAAATATTGTCACCTCGTAATAAAATGCATCGTTTGTATTAATGTAGTGAACCATGGAAAGAATTTTGAAACATATTTATTCTAAAAGTAATTAAAAGAAAGTAAAAGACGTCATCTTGAATTAGATAACAAAGAATATGGTGCTTAACTAATTTATACCTTCGATGTAACAGGATAAATGCTCAAAGATGAGAGATCTCTGAGCTTTTGACAACTGCAACTGAGTTTCCACATTGTTCTTTTCTTCCTGCATTTTCTTACCTATGTATTTATAATTTATTTCATATTGGTTCCACCATATATATATATATATATATATATATATATATATATATATATATATATATATATATATATATATATATATATATATATATATATATATATATATATATATATATATATATATATATATATATATATATATATATATATATATATATATATATATATATATATCAGTGTATGCTATTGCTCAAATCAACTTAAAACCATTGACTAAAGATACACCAATATTGCAAATTGCAATATCGATAGGTAATTCAAGCTTCACAAAGTGTTCTATTTTTATTTATTTTCAGTAATACTAGTTTTTTTTTTTTTTTGACAAATACCAGTAGCTTATTGGTCGATCCGCAAATTCGACTACTACCAATGTGATTTTATACGTGAGTCATGTAGGAGTTAAAAGTTATGGATCTAGAAATTGTAATGAGTGTCTTATTTTAACTTTTATCAAATTTAATTAGTGTTAATGTGTAATTCATTTTCATAGGCATCATTTGACAGATTTTTTAAAAAACATTTAAAGTTTTTGCACACCAGTTCCAAAAAAATTGGCCACCAAGTATCTAGTGCAAAAGGGCTTACAAGTCAATGCGCCCTCGGACGGAAACGAAGCAGATTGTATTGCAAAGTCAAGTAAAATGAAGGTCTTGAAGAGCAATTTTAATATTAAATAAGGGAGATATATTGATGCCAGTTTTGGATCTACATAGTTTGAAAGGAAAGTCACAGCTACTCCCGCAAAAGGTTAAGAAATCGTCTTGGCAAGAGTTCCACTAACACATTAGCAATTACAATAGACACAAAATCATTTGGAAGATACCGGCTTTTGTAATTGACTTACAAAACTATTGTGACCATAATATGCAAGCCATACAATTGTTTGATTAGCCTCTTGAAATAAATGGCTAATTGGCATCTTCCCCCCAGGAAAATAAATGGGTTCTATTTTTATTGAATTTAGAGAGATTTACATGCCGATAATTTCATCTTTGCAAGCACTCATGCAGAGATTAACAACTTCCGACCCAATTTAAATGACTAATAAGAGAGGGTCAGTATTAGCTCAGTCCAAGGTAGCTAGCCCAATAATCTTAGGTCCATAGCTCAATGGAGCACTAGCATTTCCAACAGTTGACAAACTAGTTTGGAATTACCCCAAAACTTATATCCTATATTCATACTCTTACGAGCATATACTCATATAAATCACATTAGTGCCACATATTAAAATTTATCGCGTTGAAAAAATATGTATACTTAATAAATGAAAGTACATCCCCTCATGTGCATGATATATATCACCGGAAAATACTTGGTAAGTAGGTCATGGTTGTCCTATACGTGGCCGATTCTGTCCACTCCCACTGTCTTCTTCCGCGCGTACCATGCACCGACCACACAAATCTGCACCAACAAATGCACGTGGACCTCACCCTCCAAATCCACGAGTAAGGAATGGCTCATCTTCTGTTGGACCGAAAACTCAAGCCCGATTGTTTCCGGTCCTGGAGCCCATAATTGCCATTCCCGGTTGTGCTTTATCAATTGTTTACTTTCCACCAACCAATGATATCACTCCACCTGTCCTCAGCATCAATCATTTCATTCCCTTCTCTTCTTGAGGCTCTTTTCTCTGAATTTTATTACAATTAAAATTAAAAATAAAATAAGTTCTGGTAGTATTCATATCGATTTTTTCCTTACTTCTGTGGTTTTTTTTCCCCTTTAATTTAATTTTCTGCGACTGAGGAGCGTAAAAAGGTTTTGGAGGACGAGAGATTTTCTGAGGAGATTGCCAAATTCATAGATCTCTCTTTCTCTCTCCTAATTATCGAGCTTTCTTGGTGATAGGTTGTCAGCCATGGGTATCTGGGAAGCTTTTCTCAATTGGCTTCGCAGGTTTCATCTTCAATCTTCATCTCAATCTCTCTCCTTTTCTTTCCTGTGTTTGTTTGTTTGTTTGTTTTTTGGTTCTTGTTTTTGTGGCGAGAATTGATTCTGTTTTTCTGGTATTAAGGCATTGTGAAGGATCATATTGTGCTTTTTGCGATTTTGGCTGTTAATTTGGAAACTTGTGCGTTTTTTGCCGGGAGTTTGTGCAATTGAGCTCGAATTTCTGCTTGTCTAGATGCAGGAGTGGTTGAAACGTGTAAATTAGTATTAGAATTTTGTGAATTATGTTTTTGATAGCGATTTTGGGTTTGTATTTTGATTTCAATTGAGGAGAAGCATGAGCAGCAAATTCAAGCATGAGAGAAACATGAAAGAAGGGGCTTTGATGGCAAAGGAGCAATGAAAGGGTTAGGATTTTGTCTGATTTTTGGTTTGATAAGGAACATATAATAAAAGAGGAAAGCAGAATGTGCACAATCATCCAAGGTTCCAGCTTTTGCCAAATTGATGAAACACAAAAACCCTAGACAATATCAACGGGAGAACGCCCCCAGGAAAGAAGAGGAAAATAGAAAGAGGGAGTGGGGGGATGATGCCTTTCCTTTATACTAAATTTTGAAGGATTATCATTGAGTACTCAAGTCCATGAGTGCCGAATAGAGAGTTAAAATAACATGTGTTATGAGTCTTATGACTGTGGCTTCTATCACTTTTGATCACTGTTTTCAAATGGGAAACGGGAGGTTTTAATAGTGTGAAGTTGATTTGTATTGAGTACTGTTGTTCAATGATGATCGATCGTCCATCCCAGCCCCATGGACTGATGACGATGAAGCTTGTTAGATGGATGTGATCAGCATTCAGAAATGAACTGTGGTGTGCTATATTTATGCTCTTTCTGTCAGTATGAAGGTAACACATGACATCAACGCGGAAAACAATAGCGATAATGCCTCGGACACTTTGCTTCTAGCAGGATGTACACATAGTGGATTACACTGGGCTGTGACGAATGGGCTTTTTCCTTTTTTCACCTGTGATTGACCTAGTACCCATGACATGAATTTTATTTGGTTTGGACTCATATTCATGTCATGAGTTTAATAAGGCTTGGTTCTACTCTCAAATTGACTCTGGCGTTGAGAACAATTGCAACCCTTTTTCTTTTACTGTCAGTTATTCTTTATCTGTGGTCCACCACTTCTTTGTCCCCCCATTTTCTGGATTTCTGCTTCCGTTGAAGTTTTATTGTGATTTTGTCATCAATTTACATACGTTGCTATGTGCCGTAGCACTCTTGATGTGCAATTAACGTTCCTTTAGTAGTAGCGCCATGAATTATTTTCATTGATTACCGCCTTCAGTGGTAGTGCCATGAATTGTTTTCATCGAATTGACGCTTGGGAAAAGAAATATCTTGGCATCCTCTTCAGTTTTCTGCGCAAAAAGAAACCTGTGGATTTCACCAACTTGATTTCTTGTGCCATTACGTTTGTACCTCCCATCCCAAGTGAACATGTTTGTACGTTATATGAACTAGTTACGGCTGGAATTGGTGTGATAGTCAGAATATGGGATGCACTTCATGCATATCCATTCTTGCCTTTGTGGATGCCTTTGCGGATGCCTTTGCTGTAATGAGACAATCCCTTCAGTCGAGCCGTTCAGCCCACCTTAGATTTTGTTTATTGACATTGTGGGATAGGTTAGATGAAATGTATCAAGATGAGGTTTTCTAACATAACCACAGTTATTTGTCAATGGTCAAAGGACCCGCTCCCCTCTCTTCTCTGTTGCTCTTTGCTGTCCTTGTTGTGGATTTGTTTTTAAGGCAGCTTTCTCCATTGTAGATTTGTGAGGTTTGAACTCACAATGTTGTTCATTTTCTTACAGCCTCTTTTTCAAGCAAGAAATGGAGCTGTCTTTGATAGGCCTTCAAAATGCCGGGAAGACGTCTCTTGTAAATGTTGTAGCGACTGGTGGATATAGTGAAGATATGATCCCCACAGTGAGTATCATGTTATCTAGTCCTTATGGAGCCTCTTTCATTCATTGAGTTTACCTGTGCTTGAGAGGCCATGATGCATGTTTTTTTGGGCAGTAAATCACATTCACCATTTGGGTTGCATTGATTGCCAGGTTGGTTTCAATATGAAGAAAGTAACAAAAGGGAATGTGACAATAAAGTTGTGGGATCTTGGAGGCCAGCCAAGGTTTCGCAGTATGTGGGAGAGATACTGCCGTGCTGTTTCTGCAATTGTGTATGACATATTCTCTTGCGTACTTATCTTTGTCTCTGAGAAAAATTTCTTGTGGAGTGACCTTAGGCTGTGGACTTTATTTTTAGACGTGCTCCATCTCTTGGTATTTATGTTGTGCTGTTTTTTTTTGGCCGCATGTCTATGTTGTGCTGTAAAATGTTCGGAAGAACCCTAATCTTTTTAGTGCATTAAGCTGGCCGATTTCTGTATCTGCGATTGTGCTTCTGTTGTTTGAAAACTGAGTCGCTCAAAATTCATGAATTCTAGGCTGTGCTTGTGTTCCTAAATGAGAGAAAGCATGTGCGGTCCAGTATTGACATAAATGTGATGTTATAATATATCCATATGTTTAACATTGGCATTCATGTAGGGAAAGATGATTAATCATCCATTCATCGTACTTACTGCCTTGTAGATGGTGCATACCAGATAATAGGCGGAGGGACTATTTCGTGAGGGAATCAGTTGAGAGAATTGGGAAAATTGATTACAAATTATAATAGGCCTGTTTTTTAGTTAGCTGTAGCATGATTAGCTTCATCCTGTTTTTGTTTTTTGTTTGTGTTTTTGGTTTTCCCTTTAGAATCTCTGAATCGGGTGTCTTGCAGTTATGTAGTTGATGCCGCTGATCGTGATAACATAAGCATCTCAAGGAGTGAACTCCATGATCTGCTTAGCAAACCCTCTTTGAGTGGCATCCCTCTGCTGGTTCTTGGAAACAAAATCGACAAGCCTGGAGCTCTGTTGAAAGAGGATCTTATGGATCAAATGTATGTCACTGTACTTGCATTCAACAAGTAGATTTTCTTTTTGGAGTACCATAATCTTGAAGATTTAAAACTCCATGCAAGTCTTACATCTCCATGAGATTGCTTTCCTGTGCAGGGATTTAAAATCAATTACAGACAGAGAGGTATGCTGCTTTATGATTTCATGCAAGAACTCAACCAACATTGATGCAGTTATTGACTGGCTTGTGAAGCACTCGAAATCAAAGAGCTAAATAGAAGGCCGCATCAACTGCATTACTGTGTCCTTGTTTGTTGAGAGTTTCTTTGTGGAGGATGAAGCTGTGTTCATTGAATGAGTGAAAACTTTTGTCGTGATTGTGTTGATATCCCATGTGTATAAGTTACAGTGCTGTACAATAGATCTTCTTGGTTTGAATCAACTGCTGCTGCCGCGGCTACTTATTTTTCTCTCTGTGTACGCTTATTTCTATGGCATCGAAGTTCATGCATAACTGACACTGTAACGTCCAAACAAGAGGTAGCATACTCGGTAACATGAGCCATTATATACATTTGAATTGCTACTTGCTAGGGTGAAAAAGAGAGATTGCTCTATGCCAATTTCTGAAGTGTGAATATATATATATATATATATATATATATATATCTGGCAGCTGGTTTGGCACAGAGACATCTACCGTCAACATTGTCCAAATTTAGACTCAAGCTACACGCCTACAATGCCGTCTTGTAAAGTTGTAAATAGAATTTGGTTAACCAACAATATAGAAGTAATTTACCTGCTCAGGTTAGAATGTTAAGTTGCTAGAAGATTTGTTTGGATTCATCTGAGTTCTTTAATTATCTCCTTGGAGAAAATTGTAGGATTTGTGAAATCCTAGATCATGGCCGCTTGATTACTTCACAAAGCACTTTAGAAATTGAAAATTGTTAGCGACTTTTTATACCTTCTTTAGACATAGCAATGATTAATATTTTTTTCCCCATGAATTAATTATTACCATATGTTTGGAGAAACTATAAGAGAACGTAGTCAGAAGTTCTTTTAAAATTTATAGACCTACTTCTAATATTAATCCAACATTTTTAACAAGAATTGACGTATTGACTCACTTTTATGAGCTTCCTTAGAGCAAGGGCAC
Organism: Carnegiea gigantea; assembly: GCA_029747015.1. NCBI lineage: Eukaryota > Viridiplantae > Streptophyta > Magnoliopsida > Caryophyllales > Cactaceae > Carnegiea > Carnegiea gigantea. Next base: position 225,300 of record JAKOGI010000208.1, read on the forward strand.
CCCATGCCCCAGGAGCCAAAATTTGGGAGGGCCGAGGCAGCGGATAGCCCACGCCCGTGCATTGGCGGGCTTCGGCCAGCCGACTCGCGGGGCGGCTGCCTGCCGCAAGCCATCCCCTTCTCCTTTTTTCTTTTTTTTTGTTTTTTTAAAGTTTTATTGTTATTTTATTTTTTTTTGGATTTTAAAAAAGTAGTTGTGTTGGGTGTGGGTTCATGGGTATTATTTTTTTTGGTGAGCCAACTATTGGAGAGGGTGAGGCTTGTGAGCCAAAAAATTAAAGAGAGAGTTGATGTGACAGTGGTATGCTTCCACCGGTGAGCCAAAAAATTGACTCACGATTATTCTTGCTCCTTCTCCTATCTTGAAATATCTAAAAGCTTTTGTGTCTTTTACCAGAAATTTAAATATTTTCAGAAATTTAAGTACTTTTCATCTCAAGTTGAAAAGCCTACATTTTATTTTATTTTATTTTTAAAAAGGTGCGGATAAGAATTAAGAAGTGCAAAACCTTCAGCCTCAAAACCTCCATTAAACCCCAAGCACCACCTAGCTAAAACTCAGTTCTCTCTCCCATTTCATCAGAGCAATGGAAGCCTTAGCCGGAGCTCAACCAGTTCCTAGCCCCCACTCCATCGACCCACTTACAGAGAGAATCAAACAAAGACTTCTCAAAAAAGGGGTTTCCCCAACTCCGAAAATAATCCACACTCTGCGTAAGAAACACCTTCAAAAATCCCTCCGCAAATCCAAACGCCTTGCAGCTAAATCCCCGGCAGAACCACTAACTCCATCCCAGAAGGAGGCTTTATCCGAAGAATTCTATTTCCAAACCATATGTCGAGAATACAAGGAGTTCAACAGAGCCCTTGATTCGAACCCCAAAAGCTCAAATTTGGTGGGCAAGCCATGGGAACCATTGGAGAGAGAGAAATTGAGGGAATTGGCAAGTGGGTATGAGGGAAAAGAACCAATTGTTGGTGGGAAATTGAAGTCTGAGCATTTGAGGGAATTGGGCATGATTTTTGAAGATAGAAAGATTGAAGCTTTGTCTTCTTTTTTGGATGACGACATTGAACTTGAAGAGGGCATGCTAGAGGGTGAACGTGGAAAATGGGCGCCTCCTAGGAGACGTATAAGTGACGCTGAGGCAATTCGGATCCTCGTTGACAGGTTTGTCACTGAATTTCATTCAGGGTTTTGTGAGTTCATTCCTTTGGTTTTGATATTTGAGATTAATTTTTGTTTTTGTTGGTCTAGGCTTAGTGCCCGTGAGATAACCATGAAGGATTGGAAGTTTACAAGGATTATGAAACAGTCAGAATTGCGATTTACTGAAAATCAGTTACTTAGAATTGTTGGAGGGCTTGGTGATCGAGGCTCTTGGAAGCAGGCAATGGCTGTGGTGGAATGGGTGTACAACAGAAAAGAAATGAGTCACTATAAGAGCAGGTATGCTGTTTGAAACCCTCATTGAGACTTTGATGATTGATGGTGATGAATATGGAGCTTAATGAAATGGTTAATCTCATTTATTCGGCCAAATTCAGCTGATGACTAACTTCTTAAAATGTAGAAAAAAAGTAAAAATACAGGAAAAGAAAAGGGAAGATTTTGGTGACTAGGAGCCGTGCGTTATGAGTTTTGATCTTCTGACTTGCTGCTTTGCTCTGCCTTCCCCTGTGCTGTAGGTTTGTCTACACGAAACTCCTGGCTGTTCTTGGGAATGCAAGAAGGCCTCAGGAAGCTCTCCGAATCTTTAAGCAAATGCGTGTAATGAGAATTTTAATTCTTAGATCAAACGTTTAATTTCTTCGAAAGTTTGTATATTATAATTGAATGAGGTCTTCACTTCAAGTGCCTTAGGGGGATTGCCACATCTATCCTGACATGGCTGCATACCATAGTATTGCTGTTACTCTTGGTCAAGCTGGTATGGTGAGGGAGTTGATGAATCTCATCGAATGCATGAAGGAAAAGCCTCCTAAAACAATTAAGAATATGCATCGACGGAACTGGGATCCTATTCTTCAACCTGATATTGTTGTATTCAATTCTGTAAGAGAAATTATCTCTATAACAATTGACTCTCCATTTTAAATCTTCTGGTCTTTAATGTAAAAATAGAGCGAGTCAAGTTTCTTAATGTACTCTATCAGGTATTAAATGCATGTGTTCCATCTCATCAATGGAAGGCAGTCTCATGGGTCTTTGAGCATTTGAAGAAGGGTGGTTTGAAAGCTAATGGTGCTACATATGGACTTGCAATGGAGGTACTTGGAATTCTCTTCTCTTTATTTTTAAGACACCCCCTCAAAAAAAGGGAAAAGGAAGTGGAGAGAAAAAACGCCTAGGATGCAGTTCATCTATCTCTGCTTAGTTCTTTGTTGATGCTTTGGATAAATCTTTCTTTCACAGGTAATGCTGCACTCCAAGAAGTATGACTTAGTTCACGAGCTGTTTGAGAAAATGAAAATGAGTGGGGAATCTCCAAAGGCTCTTACCTACAAAGGTGGTTGACCGACCTTGTTCCTTCTGCCCCATTTCCTATAGCAAGCACAGCTTAGATGGTTGACTCATTCTTGTTCATTAATTTTAGTTCTTGTCAGAACTTTTTGGGAGGAGGGCGAAGTTGATGAAGCTATTCGTATAGTTCGGGAGATGGAACGAAGGGGAGTAATTGGATCACCCAGTGTCTATTATGAACTAGCATGTTGTCTCTGCAACAAGGGAAGGTGGCAGGAAGCAGTGATGGAGGTGAGCCTAGTCGTTTACTTTGTTGTTGCTCATGAACGTGGAGCTTCTGTTGCACCTTATGGGCAATATTCCATGCTTAAATTCTTAGTCACTCTTTAACTTTGCTGCAGATTGAGAAGTTGAAAAAACTCCGGCATTCAAAACCATTGGCTTATGCCTTCACTGGGATGATCTTATCTTCTATGGACGGTGGACATGTCAATGATTGTGTATCTATTTTTGAGCACATGCAGGACCATTGTGCTCCAGATATTGGGGCAATAAATGCGATGCTAAAGGTTTATGGTCACAATGACATGTTCTTTGAGGCTAGGGAGTTGTTCGAGAAAGTTAAAACATCACTGAGTGGAAATGGAGCTTGTTTTGTTGACGGTGACACTCCTCTTGCTCCAGATGGATATACGTTTGGTTCAATGCTTGAAGCATCTGGTCATGCACACCAGTGGGAATATTTTGATTATGTATACAAGGAAATGTGTATTGCTGGATACCATCTTGATCAGGGTAAACATTTAGCAATACTTGTGCAAGCATCCAGAGCGGGCAAGGTAAAGGCATTTGTTCGACTATTGATTACTAACCCTGATATGGCATTTGTTTTTACCTCTTGTTTTTGTTTGTTAAATTGCTTGTGCAGTGGCATTTGCTGGAACATGCTTTCGACACAATTTTGGAAGCTGGAGAAATCCCACATGTAGCACTATTCTCGGAAATGGTCTGTCAGGCCATGATCCGGGATGATTATCAGAAGGCGGCTACAATTATTAGTGCAATGAACCTTGCCCCATTCAGATTGAACGCAAAAGATTGGGAAAGTCTTTTTGAGAAGAACAAAGATAGGATCACTGATAAACACCTTGGGAAGTTATCTGAGATGCTTCGCAATCATGATGTGCCAGAGGGTTCAACTGCCTATGAGCTGCTTGTAGCATTGAATTCTATCCGTGGATGTGTCCCATCTGATAGCGCCTCTGGCCAGGTCTTGTATGTTGGTCCAAGCATTGTGGAGGAAAGACTGCAGGATGAGGACTTTGATTGTGACGATCTCTCTCAAAGTCGATCTGATGCTGGGTTCGTTAGCAAGGATGACCTCCTCTCCTCTCAAGACTATGATTCTGATGAAGATTACACAGCTAGCTTATTTGACAATAAGTCTAGTTTTGTTGATAAATCTTTTGATGAATCTCCTGATTACTTAGATGAGGAATCATTACACACGCTGTTGGACTTGCCTAATGCTTCTGATGAAGCACAGCCACAAGATGTTTCGGATGGGGAAATAGATGAAGATGAGGAATCTTTACCTTCCGCACATGAAATATTGCAATCTTGGGAGGACATGAGGATCAGAGATGGAATATATTGAGATGCATGGATGGCTGCTCGTCGGTCCCCCCCCCCCCCCTTTTTTGTTTTTTTTTTTTTTTTTTTGGGGGGGGGGGGGTTGGGAATGTTTAGAGCTATTTATTGATCAACTGCCTTGTATATTACTTTGTTCGTGTTTCTTCGGAGCCAATGTTGGCTGCCCTGGTGAGAAATGAGCAGTTTATAGCTCATGATGTGCACCTTCACGAGTTTATATTGGAGTCTACATTTGCTCACATTGTAATTTTAGAGTTCAGTTTGGGCAAAGGTTGCCTGAATATGTAGGCAAATAGTAGGCCAGACCATACAAATGGACCAACAGAAGTTGTTAGTCTTCGGTAGTCTCAGATCATCCATCTGAAAAGTAGCAAAGCTTAACAATGGCCATTTACACTGAACCCATCCAAGGAGGAGAAAATTTGCCCAGGCATTCATTAACTAGGGGAGAATAACAGTTACCTTGAACAGAAGGTGAGAAGGAGAGCTAAGGGGCTTTACAGGCAGCTCCCCCAAACGACCTTAGTCTATTCAATATCCAACATCATGGAAAGATGCGTTTGATCTCTGAATGTTGTACAAACTGGCCCACAATATTCAGCGTCATCATCATCAAAAGCCAATTCAGCCCTCTGAGGAGTTTGCTATGCTAAACTCAACTCGAAAATGTTTCTACAAAATTGCATTTGGATGACATCCGAAGCAGTTAACTCAGCAACTTTCATGATAGCATCAACAAGACGAAGGACAACACCTTGGTCGTCATGTGAAAAGAATCATCTAATAGCAATCCCACTCCTGTCTCGAACCAGCTTCTTCATATAGTACTTGGAATTGCGAGATAAATTGATCCTTTTCTTTCTTTCTTCCGGTATGCAATCAATGGAACATTCTGAAAATCCTCGCCTTACAAACCTGTAATTTATTACAAATAGCAACTCAGCAATATTGGACTCCTGTAGTACTGGAAATTAGATTCATACAGTACAACTCAGCAATATTGGACTCCTGTAGTACTGGAAATTAGATTCATACAGTACATAGACTCCAACTTGATCCCCTTAATTGGCAAAATACTGAGACACTCCCTGCTGGTTACCAACCTAGCAGAAATCAGGATCAAGAGGATACGCCAAATTAATCCAAATCCAATACCTCAAAAAATCCCGCCACCAGGTGCGATATGGGGGGTATGATGTAGCAACGTTACCCTTGAATTGCAACTATAGAGAGACTGGTTCTGTTAGACTCTATGTTTAAAAACTGTAGACCACCTACTAGTCCATAGAAGTAGAGCAGAGGAAGTTTAGAGAAGCAGTTTGCTTTAGTCTGCTACAATCCAAGCTAAAAAAAATAGTGCAAACTCTTCTTTTTCAGCTATACAGATTACGAACAAGGTAAGCCAAATTAATAAGTTTGGCTTAAAGGCACCCTCTTTTTCATTGTTTGATTCAGATCTTGGACATTAATCCAGGTTAAGTTTGCTTGATGCGCTGAGCTGCTAACTGCAATTTTGCCGACTGATCTTGTCATTTCCTGATAAATTGATTTCCCCCAACCCCCCCCCCCAAAAAAAGAATCATTTTCTACATTAGCAACTACCCCTTCATTTATTTTCATTGTTCCACACTCTAGAAACAAAGTTTGCCTCCTTATGGCAAATAATCCGTCTTGGCGAACAGAATATGATCAAGCTCACATAAAATTTTCCTACTGTTTGTAAGCCCATAAGCAGCACATAGCACAATTAAAAACATTCAATTACCCATTTATCTCAGCTGAAATCGAAGTTCCCAACGCTATTGCAACTTTGCACAGATTCTATTTGTGTTGGATTCTTTGAACACAAATGACAATTCTATTTGTGTTGGATTCTTTGAACACAAACTCAGATCTCTGCTTGCCTGAAAAATGAAAATTGGATCTTTTACAAACATAACTGCCCACCTTCTCGCTCTGTCTCTCTCTCTCCCCCCCTCTCTCTATCTTCTTTTGGGGGGGGGGGGATCATCGTTGGTAAAACACACTGACACTAACATCAACAAATTGATGAACTAAAGAAGATGACATATCAGCCAAAAGTTCATGCAATTCAAAGTCGGGTTCAACGCAAAGTCAGAGAGCAGGGAAAAGATAGAACTTTACCAGTCCGCAGTGCGCGTCGTCAGTAGGAAAAGCATTTCCAATCTAAGGGATGATGCCTTCTTCTCTATATAATCTGCAAGTATTTTTTTTTTTGGTGGAAATGCTCACCAATGGCAATCAGATAACTATTTTTACGATAAGGATTAATCATACAGATAAACTTCTTTTACCATTAGATGACCATAGGTACATTATTAGCGTCAAAAGGACTATCAGTGTCCATAAGAGTTTCAACAAGGTTACTCAGACAACCTTGCTTGCAAGGCCTTCCCAAAAATTTTTTGGCATTTATTAACATTCATACCGCATGGAGCAAGTGTCTGATGCTCCGTGCTGAACCTATCATACTTCACGGTAAAGACAAATAGGTGGATGCAAATGAATGAAGATACTGAAGACTTACCAAGTAACTTGTCACCCTGCCCTTGTCCACGACATTCAGGAGAAACAGCAATAGCAGCAACCTCGCCACATTTATTCTCAAAATACGGGAAAAGGGCAGCACAAGCATGATCTGTCCTTCTCTTTCCACAACGATGAAGGAGTCTATTTGTTTAAGTAACTACATCCATAAAGTAAGCAAACTTTAGAAAATTATCAAAAATACTAGAGATAGGAGGCAAATAGAAGCCTCACTTTGGTACAAAAAGAAAATAAGGGCAATTAAAAGGAGTGTGCACATAGACCTCTTCATCAGTCCGCCGGACTAATGTGCCAGCATCTTCTAAAGGTTGTATTATTTGTCTTATCCCAGCAACATCTGACTCTCGAGCCATTCGTGTCCCCTCATAAAGATCACTGCAAAGAGTAGAGAAAACCAGTAAAAAAAACAAATGAGAAAGTTGCATTAATAAGGAAAGGCATAAACAATCTTCATATCAGTGCGACAATATCTGCCTATTGAAGCCTTGGCCAAAAGGCTATCTCTGTGTGTGTGTGTAGGAGGTACTTTTTTTTCTTTTTTTTGGGGGGGGGGGGAGATTTCGATTCTGTATTTCCCCCTGGACTCCAGATGGAATAGTAAGTCTCCATGTTCATTCTGCAACCCAGACTATACCTCAAAGGTAGCCATAGTCCGTCCCCAACAGCACAATTAAGGTTCACACCCATTTAGTTTTGGGAGCATATGCACATTCAGAATAGCCAAATTATCAAAATTTGGCTTTGGTTGAAAACAGTCTCCAGCTAGGGCATAAGACATTTCTAGGGCATGCATCCAATAAACAGACACCATATACCTTGTCACCATAGTCCCCACTCCATCTCTTTGGAACAATTCTAACAACAGAACCCCTCCAATTGTTCCATCCAATAGATGAACCCTTTGGACACCTCCCTGAAAGGAAAGAAAAGGAAATGGCGGGAAATCCTCTTATTATTCTTTCCATCTGACGAGGAGAAGATATGAAAAATATATATAATATAAGCATTCAAAAACAAGTTGTTCTACAGCATCAACATTATATGTGTCAACTACACCAGGAACAAATATTGCATGAAAGTGACTTGCCCTGACAAGTACGTTGAAGCTTTTTGGTAGAAAAGAATAAACTATCATGACACAAAAACTATTCTCTGCTACACTTAGATAAATACCCCCCCCCTGCACTGAGAATTCTAGACTTTCAATAGCAAAATCACCTAACTAGATTACGTGCAGACACTTTTCTTGAGGATCGAGAAAATTCTGAAATCATAAATACTGGTTTCATGAAATCTTACTTCCAGACAAGCTTAAATAAACCTGTGAGAAATTTAGCAATGATTGCACAATAGGAAGGCTTGAATTATAAGCACTGCACCCTTTAAAAAGTTCATGCTAGCCCGACGCTGCTGTCCTAACAAGCAACAGAAGATGCTGCAGTGCCAATTTAAGAGAAGCCACCCGGCCTGCATGTTCATAACTTACGCTCATACAAGCTAATCTCAAATCTTTACAATGGCAGGCGTATGATTGGAAAACTTCACTAATACCTCTGGAAGCCAAACTTAACTAAGTGGAGGACTCAAGACAATGATAAAATATTAATGGATCAATCAGGAACAGCAAGAAATATTTTGACCACGCCATTCTCTACGACACAAAATTAAAATGAATCGAAAGCCCAAGGAAGAACATAAAGGAGCCAATTAGGTCAGCGCAGGTACCCTTCTCCAACCAGCAAAAAAAAAAAAACAAAGAATTCCAATAGCAAAAGAGAAACTAAGAACATACTCTGCAAACAAAAGCTGCAGCAGCCAATTCTGAAAGGTAGCCATTTAGCCTACTGAGCCTCTCTTGACCACCAATAGCAAATCCCTGCTCACCAAACCATAACCCATTGCCATTGTCAAAACCAAGACCATTCTGGAATTTTGCAGTGGGTTTCCCATTCAATGCCGCAGGACTGGTCTCTGCATTAGGCTTCCCGTTTAATGCTGAGAGGCTGCTGTCTGCGAACTGATAATGCTCATGACTTTTGAGATCTTGACTAACAGCTTCAACATAGTTAGCAGCAACTTCACTTTGCTTAGCCCGTTGACGAATAAGCTTGTCTGCATCATGAAGGCTGAGGAAGCGGACAAGACGTCCAGAGTCGTCCAAAATAGGTCCATCTATTATGCAAATAAGCTTCTCAGCACCAAGAGCCAGTGCGCATGCTGTAGCCACCTCGTACGTACTGTTGTTCAAGAAAATAAAGTAAATATAAATCATCAATTTCATCTTGTTTTAGCTTTAGTTTTATCCTCGCAATTTCTCCGTCATACACTCCATGCCAACATTCTGCTGAAGATAAAGTGAAAAACAGAAGTACTAAGGAAGTCCTACTCCACGCTGATTTTTTTTGGGGGGGGGGTCAAAGTATATGTAGCATACTTGCAATTCAGCACTTCACCGGAACTGGAATAACCCAAATTACTTAAAAGTACGATGCAGCCTGCGTCAAGCCTCTCACGTATGCGAGCAACATCTACTTTCTTTACTTCGCCAGTCGCCCCAAAATCAATTCCCTTTATGACTCCTCTTCTCTGCATAAGTCAGCAGGTTGAAGGCAAGTTTAAACTACTAAAACCCATACTCACATAAACAATGGACAATCAAACCAGAAGATTGCCAGCAATGTGCAGGGTGCAGTTCCCTTGGCAGCCTATTCAATGAAGAAACACCATAACAACCTTGGCACGTGAAGCCATTTTAAATGTGTACTATATATGTAGAATATTCTGAGCTGTTGGAAATAAACCTGAACAGCAGTGGTATGTCTGCACACGCACATGCACAAAACATGCATCCAGAGACAGAGCTTAGAATTTGTACCTTTGCTGCAAGGAAGTTTCCACTGGCAACACTCACACCAACATCATGCCATCTGCTATTGTCACCATGTCTGCGAATATTGCACAAAGAAGGTCCAGGAGCTAGTTTTGCCTCTATCATGATACGGATTCTTCCAGCAGCCTCCATAGCTGCCTCAAGAGAATCAGAATCAGTAATTCTGTATGGTCCAACATATTGAGCTTTGCTTCCTGCAAGAAACGTTCAGGATGATTTCAGCAATATGATTAAATTCTTGAAAAGAAATCTATTTTGTGACAACCAAATAAGACTGGCTTTGTAAACAAACTTCATGAATTTCAGTTAGAGTCAGTGATTGTAGGTGCTATTATCATTTTGAAGTGCATTCACTCCACGAATTAATTGAGATAGGCCCCTGTGCATTCATCTACATAGGTCTTTTGAGACCTGGTTGTCGCCTTTCCCATAACTGACAAAGAAACCAAACATGCTGGATGCAAAAAGGTCTTACACATATAGAAATGGAAGTTCCTTACTGTTGGCAAGGGCATGTCACTTCACAAATCCATGGGCAAAGGCAACTTTGATTGCAACTCAGGCAAATTCCCCCCCCCCCTCCTGGCTGAAGGTTTTTCTTGTCTTTGCAACCAACTGACGCAATTAATGGAGTACACCAACTTCCAAAAGTAATCAAAATACTAAATTGTTTGGTTCGACAGAGTACTCAATCTGAAGTAAAATCTGTAATTATTTTAATTGTCCTAATGAGAAAGAACTTATAGATGCACACTCAAAGATCAGTACTTTAGAGTTGACTTCCTCATGTATGAAGTTTGACAGCTTCCTTTCCAGGTCTCTACCATTGGTTTTTCCAAAGAAATCCCAACAACGATGAAATTAGATCATCCAGCACACCATACTGCGCCCCGCCCCCTAATTTTTATTCTTTGGATTCCTGTTATCCTATACCTTTCAGAGATGAACCACTTGCTGTATAACAACCAACAGCATAGGAAGCTAACCAGTTTCACTAACCTCTCTCAGCCAAAAGCTTGTCAATGTGCACATGTGTACCAGGAACAATCACGAATTTGATTCCCAATCCATGAAGCAGAGAGACGTCCTGCAATTCAATAGCATTGAAAATTGTTAACTAAGGATGAGGAAACTGGGTGGCCTCACATTGCATTTCAGCAAAAGGGGTCCTAGAAAAACGAAGAATCAGTCCCAATTGCTAGACTGAAGGCAGAATCTGGGGGAAAGACAACCTCTTATGTACTAATATACAAACAACCCAATACAACATTAACCCAATACAATATTAGCTTATTACGATAGCTACATAAACTAATAAAAGGCGAGCGTGCCTTCAAGAGGGGGTCGAAGAAATCACTGGCAACAATCTCACCAGAGACAATAACCACAAAAGTCCCATCCCTATGAGCGGTGAAGTAAGGCCAAGCCTCACGGAACCATCTCACAAACTGCTCATCCTTCACCCCAAAACCCCCACTTTCTCTCTCCTCCCCGTCGACTCCCCAGTCAGTCTCATTGAAAACTTGGCACTTCACCGACTTCTCGTGATCACCACAGCTACTTCTGTCGTTCACCGAGACCGAGATAGGCTTAATCGTTTGGAATGAGGAAGCAGTGTTGGTGGGATTGGAGCTCCAAAATCTGGGTTTGATTTGGGTGTCGTCGCTGTTGGTCGGAGCGGATTTTGAGGGGTAGTTTTGGAGCCAAATTTGAGAAGTTAAGCAGGAAGTCGCCATTTCTGAACCTAGGAGAGAGAATGGAGTTTAGGGGTTCAGAGACTGAGACGGCAGTTGTCTGAAGAAGCGCCAAACTCCCTAAGCTCAACACGCCGTCGTTTTGGTTTCAGATGGATTAGTTACAGTGTATGTGCACGCCATAAGCGACGACCCCACTCCACCTAGCGCCTCCAATTTCATCTATCGTCACATATTTTTTCTATTTTATTAATTTCTTGTCCTGGGATATATTTTCATATAAATATATAATAAGACACTGCTTTTAATACATGTTTTTTAATTTATTTTTGCTCAGTTTATTTAAATTGAACTTGTCTTATTATTTTTTTTTTTTTCTAAATTGAGTTGAGCTGACTTATATGTTTTGTTAAATTCGAAACTTTTTTTGTTAAACTAAGTTGAACTTATTTCTCTTGAATTCTGAACTTAGTTTTAGTGAACTAAACTTATTTTTGTAGAATTAGGCAAATGGAACTTCATTTTTTCTGAACCGAACTAAACTCAACTTATTTTTTTAAACATAACTTAAACTTAACTTACCCCCCAAAAAAAAAATTGAAGAAAACTTCATGCATATGAAAATTTGGGAGGGGGGTCTAAACTACTGGAACACTAAAATAAGTAGCTTAAATGTTACACTAGAGTTGTTCTTCCACTGTCAGTGAGTTGCGAGAAAAGTATGAAAAAAATTGAAAAAATAAGTCCGTTCTATAAGAATTTTAAATAGGTTATCAGTTTAGTTAAAACTTTAAAAAATTCGAAGATGTAAGAGGAAACTTGAATGAAAAAACAAAAGAAAATAGGCCAACAAGAACAAATAGATCAGCAAATTAACAAGAATATACTCTTAGAGTGTTTGTAAAAGTAGAATTATAGTAAAATACAAAGCACTATTCATTATATTTGTTTAGGAATGTGAGTTTATGATTGACATTTTTGACAAGAGATGAAAGAGTACTATCGCATATAAAGGACAGACAGACAACGGAAACAAAGGAGATCACCATGGCAAGCACTCGGAACACACAAAGCAGGGAATCTAGGGATCGAGGAGTGGAGTTGACACGACCGTGAGGTCTAGGGATGGATTTGTCAGTTGTCACCAAATAATTAAAGCTCTCACAGGGCTATAGAAGAACATCATTCAATTCAGCAGTGCCATCATGCCATGATTAACTGGTGTTCTAATGAATTCATCAATTAATCTGCTTTGCCAAACTAATCTTAGGCCTTCTTCTCCTCCACTTATTTTTTTGAAGTTCATAAATTCGTTCTTAATAAGTTCACAATAAACTCAATAAATAACTTCAGACAAAATAAGTCAAAGAAAACAGAGCCTTAATTTTAAAGTTGAGTTTATTCTGATCTAAACTCCCTAGAAATCAGTTGAAATGATTACATTATACTTTAGAAATTAGTTTAATGGCTCCCAATCTACCTTTGATAAACTTATTTTTGACATGATTTATCTATTATATTTTTTTGAGAGCAGTCTTTTAGTCAGGGATAAAATAGTCTTTTAACTAATTTAATATTATAATCAAACTAAAAGTGTGGGCTGAAAAATGAAGTAAACAAGTTCACCAATCTTATAATTAAGAGATGAACGGTCTAAACACTAAAGTGATTTGGAACCGAAATTGGCTCCAATCATTAGTTTTTAAAAATCATTTTATTGGCGAAGTAAGTTTAATTTTCTATGAATATAGGTTGATTTAAGTAGTTTAATATTTGTTCTTCTTAAGTAAGATTTTGAGTTCGAGTCTTGTGAATAGAAAAAATATGTGATGGGAGAGTTGTATTCTTTATTGGACTAACAGTAACTCGATTTTAGTGAAATAAAGGATCCAAGCTAAGCCCTCCAAAAAAAGAATCTAATTTCCTGTATGAAAATCAGAATAAAACAAAATAATGTGACTCTGGAAAAAAAAAAACACACACACAGACATAGTTAATTAGCATCATTTAGTTTAATCGATAAAATATTTGAGTGTTGTCATCAAATTAAATGCCCTTTTCAAATTTATTAAAAAAAAAAACAGAAAAAAGAACACTCGATCGAGAGACAAATAGACAGAGAGAGAGAGAGGACCTGGAGAAGGGAGTGGAAGCGAAAAGGGGAATCAACAAGAAGAGAGGAGATGACAACAACGAAAGTAGAGCCTCTATGAGCTTGAAGATAAGGCTGAGCTTCTCTCATCATTTTCACAAACATCTTCTGCTGCTCTTCCTCCTCCTCCTCCACCTCATTCCAACAGTTACTCTTATTATTGTAGTACTCCAGCTTGTACGCACCGTTAGATGAGGACAACGACGACGACGACGGCGACAACGGTGATGATCTAACCAACAACCGCCGTGCACACCTGCCTAATCTAGGCAGAATAAGCGGGTGGGGTCCGGCGGCTGAGGTGGTGGGTGGTGGTGGAGGCCGTGGAAATGGGACTGCCATTATTGAATTGGGAAAGCGAGTACGGTGGTGGAGGAGACTAAGTTGCCAAGCTCGTAAAGCAAACTAAATACAGCAGGCGAGGGTAAAATTGGCAAATAATGAAGGAAGGTAGGCCCCCACCAAAAACGCTGCGACACGACGCTGCGAGGTGTGTGGTGGCACTCGCTGGTATTTTTTTTATTAATTTTTGGTTTTGTTTTTATCTTAAGTTGGGTACGATGAACGAGTGAATTCGATAACTATGATTACGTGTCAATGACGGAGAAAAGTCCGTTGCTTCTACTACTGATCAGAAGAAATGCTGGAGGCCAGAGCCACGTAAATGGCAGTGCTAAAGGTCGAGTATGTTGTAATTTACTAGCCCTGTTTGATAATTTACTGCTAACTATTAATTATTAACTAATTTTATTAACCGTTAGTTGACTGTACTAACTATTTTACTTAGTTGGTTATATTAGCTAGCTGTTTTTAGAAAAATTAATGTAAATAATTCTTTACCCAAACACTAATACTTCACATAGTTTTTTGACCAAGGTCAAACAGCTAATAGTTTAAAAAAAATTTTTTGGGGACAAAATTTTTTTTAACCAAACAGAGTCATTAGTCTGTCTAGATAGATCTTAGATGACATGCTCGTAAAATTTTTTGACAAACACAAATAATTTGAATAAAAGGCATGGGGAAACTATAGTGACTTAATATCTAATTAAACATTGGGACTGTTAATTTGCTTCGAAAATTAAAGCAATAATAATGGATATGGAGCAGTTAGGATTGAGTTTTAAGAACTGTGATAAGCAATTAAGAGTAGTATGAAATGGTACACAATTGTATATATATATACATGTGTGTGTAAAAGAATAGTGACCAATTAATTAACTAGTAATCTAATTAAATATTGAAACAAACCGGACGTAAAAAGAAAAAAGAATTTACATCTTAAATCCACATGCATGGTGAATGTATTCATATTATTATTTTATTGTATATATTTTTGCATTGTAAATTCCTGTAGTTGGTATAATTAAAATTAATTACATGAACTACGTGAACAATAATTTCCTCAAAGCATGACCTTCTTTCTTCCTTTTTCTCGAGTCCACTACACTCAGTCTAATATTGGATTGAAATATACGTTTTATATCCACCACTTTGTCGTTAAATGACTGATGAGACACCATCTTTTTGTAAATCACAATAGGGCGCTTTTTGGAAATACACTGTAGTTAGTAGGCCTGGTGGTGAGGGGAAAAAAAAGGATAGATATTAGATGAGACCAAACAAATCGAATTGTGTCCTAGCTTCATCAATGAGGGCTTTTCTTCTTTTTTTGGGGTGGGTAGATTGGTAAATAGATTATTCAATTCGGGTGCGGATCGAATTAAATTTGAGTCGGATTATATTATGGGTCAAGCGATATTTTGGATTAGTTTGGATTGGATCGGGTGAACTTTATTTTTTGTTTAATAAACTTATCATGTAAAAATAAGCAACTTTATCGGAAATTTCGGATCGGGTATGATTCGACTTGGGTCAATTCGGATTTTGGGTGAGCCTATTTCGCATGTCGGATTGAGTATGGATCCGGGTCATTCGGATCGGGCTTCAAATCTTGGATCAATTTTGTCAGACCTAGGTGGGGGGTTGGATTGAGAGGTGTTCCATCCATCCTTGAATTCGCCAAACGTAACTCACCCTAATAGGCAGAGTACAGATGTGCAATGATAATGCTTCTGAAGTTGATCGAGCTCAATTTGGCACAGACCAAGGACCCCATGCATTTGCCCGGATGCCTGCATCACAATCACTTCATCTTGAACTTGGACTACATGTTGGCATTTTGCATGCATATTGACATCTACCAATTAATCTACCTTCATACCGCATGCCAATTCAAGGCCGCTGAGCTTTGAACTTAATTGGTCCCACTATTCAAGGTAATCTGGTGAAACAATTGAGTCTAATGTTGAGGGGGTAATCAAGATTTGCCCGTGAAAGTTCAAGTTCAGAAGAGCCTCTTACTTCCCTGCAAGATCCAAAAATTGAACCCTCGATTTACAATGGGAGGAAGCGGGTAACCACTAGGCTAAAGCTATTGCCCTTTGGTTAACACGAGTTAACTGTGTTGATCATTAGACAAATTTTATTCATCAAATTTGTATACTTACGTACATCTCCGTTTTACAAATATTTCCACAGCTAAAAAATTATAAGATAAATTCCATATAAGTAAGTAATCGATCTTATAACCCTTTTTTTTTTAAAAAAAATCATATTAAACAACCATAATAAATGAGAACATTTGAAATAATTGAAAGTAAAAATGGACCGCCCATTGACTAACGCATAAAAAGCATACATCACAGAGTAATGAGCAAATATGTGCACCAGACTTGATGTACGACAAGATAACGTTCACCCTTTCGCTATTGCCGGGATCGATGAGTATAATAAGTACTCTAATGGTTGTCTATATCAACTATGAAATGGCCCTCATTTACTTGTGGCTATTTCAATCAAATAATCAGCCATCAATCTCAAATCTCAATCCCATTCAATTTTGCTTGTGCAATTTTTGGCATCGCCTAGTCTCACGAAACTTCCAAAGATACTCTCTTGGAAGAGTTGAGAGTTGAGACGGACCCGTAACTTCCAAAAGTAAAGCACATATGTTGGCTCTGGCATGATTTACTTCTAACCCTTTTGTTTTTGTAATGAACCAGATAGTGCAGCCAATCCTAGAATATTTCAAACAAGATTATGGCAATCCTCTGATCTATATGTATGAAAATGGTTCTCTCTATTTCCCCCCTCTAGATAGTAGATATGCATCCGCACAGGCATACATCGTGCATGTAAATTGGAAACTGAAGCCATATTTGCACAATCACCTTCGCGATGTCTTTCTTATTTATCATTTCGAATTGGTGCTAGGTTAGCGGATGCTTTGAGATGCATGACTCAATGATACACCCAAGGATTACGTATCTGAACGCTTCTATCGGAAGCGTACTTTATGCCATCAGCTATATGGTATATAGTTAGCATGAATGATCATGGACACTTGCAGGAATGGATCGAGCATACAAGGTTATTTTACATTGTCATTTTTGACATGCTCAAATTTGGTGGAAACAAACGGTGGATATTTGGCCTGTATTATGTCGATGTGTATGATCCAGCTTTAAAAAGATAAACCAAGTCTTCTGCATATTGGGACACCTTTTTGGAGTGAAAGTTCATAAGGACAGAAATTATCTAATTGACTTGTCTGAAGGCCAGCAGGTTCTGAATGGAGCTGGACCTAGATTTCATTTGCATATGTTGTACTAACATCCAACCATTCTTAACATTGTCAAATGTTTACCTATCATGCAATAATCTGCTAGTGCAGTTTGAGATGAGAAAAGCTTAATCATTTGTACAGTTTTAGCTCTTTAAACTGTCAAGAAATTTTGTAGTCAGTAAATATCCCATTTCTCCTAGTTAAACACTCTTTTCATTCCAGTTCTTGAACATTTGGATGGATAATTCAACTTTTATGATTATGCTTGCAAAATCTGAGGAGAATATTTTGAGCAGTGCTGCTCCAATTGAAGCCATTTACGCAGCTTGGCTCAAGTCCGTTTGACGCGATTATATCTGAAGTACAGTTTCATGTGTCGCTGGATGGAATATGTGTACAGTAACCTGAATATTATCCTAAATACTTTGCTGTCTACTCATGATTTTGCGCTGTTAGAGAAAATGAATTGATGATGGGCATGTAAGTTGAGAAACAATAAGGAGTCTATATCAAGAAGAGTTTCAAGATCAATTTTGTATACTATGTATGTAAAGATAGTAGATACATTAAGTGATACCTTAGTCAAATATTTCTAGGAGCCTCAACTTCCTTCATGAAGTCCTCATTGGGATCTTTCGTAATTCATGTGTTGCTTACATACAATTCGAATAACTATAAAATATAGGCGGGGAAATAAGACCATGCACATACAGATTTACATACGTAGTGATGGTGTGTGAGCCTGAACACGACTAAGATTCGAGAAGAAAAGGTTCCTCTTTATATAATCCTATGCTACTCCCTTCGGTAAAACCTTGGCTGTATCAGATCTTTCTAAAAATCAGTGAGTACCAATGCTTTCTTGGTGGGATTTTCGGGTCTTCACTTGTATTGTCCTGCCATGTTTGTTGTTGGCAAGCACACTCGTTCTTGTTGAGTTGTGAGACCAAATCCAAAGGGGAAGAGAGGGTCATAGTTCTTGTCTCCAACGTTCATGGGTAGTTGATCCACGGTCCTAAACCATGTTCTTGGTAGCTTTCCAGTGAAAGTATAGTCACCAAAGAGCACGTCAGTAACACCTTTGCCTTCGGTACCAGGCAACCATGCTGCCACTAAGGCATCAATGGAGGTCAAGTAGGGTTCCATGACTAAGGGTCGGCCTGATATGACAACAACGACACACTTAATGGCAGCACACACTTCATTGATTATGGATGGGCCTGGTTCCGACATAGTAAGTGTTTCACTATCTCCTCCTATCTCCGCATAAGGGAGCTCGCCAATGACAACAATGGCATGACTGAAATTGTTGGACCTGACAAATTCTTCATCTGGATCCTCCTCATACACGACCTCTGTACTAGGATCGACACTGGATCTTACAGCATCCAGGATTGTAGTTCCTGGTAAGTAAAATAAGTTTTGTTTGTTCAGATAAAAACTTCTGAGATTCATCTTCCTTTAATTCGACTTTCCAATTTTGATAAATTCAACCATTCAGGTTACCTGTTGTGTCAGAATTGCCAGAAAATCCTTGCCAGTTAATGGTCCATCCACCACATTGATAACCCAGATTATGAGCATGGGTACCTGCTACTAGTATCTTTGATGCCTTTTTGGGAAGGGGCAGTAATGGTCTATCTCCTTCCTTGCCATTCTTCAGCAGCACAAGACTTTTTCTTACTGTTTCTCTCGCCAAGTCTTGGTGTGCCTGCAATTACAAAGAAGACGCAACTCAGAACACAGAAGACAACTAATCAAAAGCCTTATTCAGAACCTGAAATGGTTTAAGAAACCATTGGAACAGTTAGCTAAATCGCCTCACCTGGTTCCTGAGCGGATTAGCTGGACTAGGATCAGACATGGGGTTTTCAAAGAGGCCCATAGTAAACTTGATGCGCAAAATCCTCTCAACGGCATCATCAATGCGCTCCATATGAATATAGTTCCTCTTGACCAGGTCAGTAAGAATGTGGATGAACTCTGTATAGTTGTAAGGGACCATAACCTATTATTGAAAACCAAACCAACGTGTTATTAAAGGTTAGACGTGCCGAGAAGGAAACTATAATTAATAACCACAGATTAACGAGAAATTAGAGAGAACAGTTTCTCACTTTGTTAGGAACAGGGATGAGGTCAAGATCTCCTAAACCGAGTCAATGTTGATGTTGGGAAACATACTTAAGAGTTACGAGGGAAAGTCAACTAACCATGTCCACACCAGCTTGAATTGCGACCAAGACCGAGTAGGTGTAATTGGCATGATCTGGAGTAGTTATCCTATCAAGTCCCAGCCAATCCGAGATTACAAACCCCTAAAGATTCAGGGTAACAACAGTTAATTTTTGATAAAGATTGTAGACCAAGCCCGATTGGTGGAAGTTAAAACTCTGAGAAAATTAACCTTGAATTGGAGAGTGTTCTTGAGAAACCCAGTGATCAGATCATGATTGGCATGCATCTTTATTCCATTCCAGCTAGAATAGGAGACCATGATTGTGGACGCCCCCTTGCTGACAGCATCAATATAGGCAGGCATGTGGATTCTAAATAAACCAGCTGCATCAGTTACCGTATTGCTCCTGTCTATGCCTCCCGTGGTCCCCCCATCTCCTACAAAGTGCTTGGCACAAGCTGCAACCTTGTTCCTTTGTTTATATGTAACCATTTAACGTATTAGTGCAGGTTTTAAATGGAAAACAGAGTTGCCCTTACTGATGTTGAAATTGAATTTCCATATATATCAGTGTGGTCACCTCCTAATTATACAGGTGAGAGTGTGAGACCAAAGAAGAGCACACTTTTTTGCTCAAAACCAGTACAATACAAACTGTAATACATTCCTACTTAAAAATAGTATATCTGAATTTATTGAAAAATAGATGCAATATTTTAAAAAAATTTTAAGTTATATGGTACATACCGTCCACCAACATAAGGAAAGCCATTGTGGGATCCTCTGGGGTCTTCCCCTTGTAAGCCATAGATGATATCGGTCATCTCCTGGACAATCCTATGATCCTCACTGTAACTCTCATAACAACGGCCCCATCTTGGATCTCTGCAAACCTAATTGATGTTTTACCAATCCGTGTCAAGAAACTGTATCAAAATTCAGACACAATACTACGAGACAAAAATCTTATGGACAGGTACTGACTGCAATGCAGGGAGCAAAAGTGTAATGGATCCCTGTTGCTCTGACTTCAAGGGCTGTGGCAGCACCAATCCGTCTCACAAGGTCAGGATCTCTGGTAGACAAATACTTAGAAATTAGTTTCGGCAGTGGCAGAATTTGAAATAGTCATGCATACACAAAACCCAGCAAATCTACGCAGATTAGGCTAATTAATGATTAAAGCATAGCATAAAGGAATTAGGTAGTCCAATAAGCTTGTGAAGAGATTATAACCAATAGTGGTCAACTAAGTGAAGTTTGGTAAGATTTGATTTTGTGATCGCGTGAGTATGTACTGATATACTTAAGATTTGAGTGAATGGAAGGTTGTTACTTGCCTAGCAGCTCCGAGACCAATGTTATGGGGAAACACAGTCATATTGCGGATAGTGCTATGGCCATGAACTGCATCAATTGCATAAATCATTGGTATCTCCAACCTGGTATACAGAGCTGCTTTCTGAAATTCATTGACCATCTTGATCCAATCCTGAGCTGTTGTCCCATTAAAACGTGGACTGTTAATTCCGCTCAACAAACTCCCTGCATAGGCATGACCATTTCACAAACTCCCCTGAATCAGGATCAACAACCATCAGGGCTTTCTCATACATGTACAATCGATACAAAATCGATAGAACACGAAAATACCAATGTAGTACTTCCTCATGACATCAAAGGAGGCGACAGAACGATCAATTTGGGTCATCTGTCCAATCTTCTCTTCCAAAGTCATCCTGCTCAAGAGGTCTTTGACCCGAACTTCAACTGGTTGAGTAGGATCCTTGTATTTCACATATGTTTCTGCCACTGCCATCAACCAAACAGGCAGAAGGTTGACCAGGAACCAGGCAATCCTCGGACGAGCCATTATTAGTTACTTGAAAGCTGAATCTTGAGAAACATAGTCCCATTCAGAAAGCAGTTTGTGAATAAATTAAGAGTGCTTAACAATAATCCAGAATTTCACACACGTCTAACTTCGAATCCCGGTGCCTGCAAATCCTCATTGGCACTACTACTGCAAAATATCTATCCAGCAACTCCAAAAACAACAATTTAAAAAAAAAAAAAATCATGGAGGATCCTATAGTGATCAACGATTTAAAAGGCCTAAAAAAAATCTAACCCCCCCCCCCCCTTTTGGAAGGATTCCCAAAATTGAATGTTAAATTCAAGGTAAAAAGAACCTCTAACTCTCCATTTAGCTCGTATTACCTTGATCAAGGCAGCACCTTTGAGAAAGCAAGATGATTCCTTAAATGCAGAATTGGAGTAGTACTTTCCCTATCTCTCCATTTAGCTCGTCTGGGCATAGTTTCCCTGTAAATATCATGGTGCTCATAAGCTCATCCGGAAGCTCCATTACCTCCCCCTTGATTTCTCTCTCCTCGATCTGCCGCCCTGCAGATGCAAACCCAGGAGCCCTTTGACGAGGAGTGGATTGAAGGATGAAGAAGAAGAGAGGATCGAGGGTTGATAAGTGCTCACAGGATCTCAGCCTGTTTGCTTAGCAATGGAAGCTGAATCTAAACACAATCAAGGAGATCCAAGCGAAGAAGGAAGATGGATCTCGGGTTAATAGCCCAATGAGTAATGTAGCAGCAGTAAATTTAGAGAGTTTTTAGGAGAGGATTTAGGGAGTAGGAAGAGGAGATTTCTTCATTGATAGACTGTCACCCATGGCCGTCAGTTTAGGAGGATGTCTCTTTGCCACATTTTCAAAAAAACAAAAAACAAAAGAGGATAAAATTAAGACACTTCGGGCCGGTTCTTTTCATAGGTCAATTTTAAAATATCAATCTCAACCTACTTCAATCTACTTCCATCTACTTCAATCCACCTTCACTATTTTAACCAAGTTTAATTTATCACCAAAAAAAAAAAATCAACCCACTTCGGGCCTGTTCTTTTCGTAGGTAAATTGGGGTGGGTAAAATGGTGAAATAGATTGAAGTAAGTTAAGGTAGGTTGAGGTGGGTTGAAATAGGTTGAAGTGAGTTAAATTTTGTTTTGTGATAAATTGAGCTTGATTAAAATAGTGAAAGTGAGTTGAAGTGGATTGAAGCAGATTGAAGTAGGTTGAAGTGGATTGAAGCAGATTGAAGTAGGTTGAAATGGATTGAAGTGGATGGAGGTTGGTATTTTAGAATTGACTCACGAAAAGAACAACCTTCAATGAACTTTAACCTATTTCAACCAACCTTAATATTTTTCAACCTACTTTATTCTTTTAACCATGAATAAAACAGCCCTTCGAATGTATATTTTTAGAATTGGCTGCTGAAGTAACGAACTCTCCATGCTGACTCGGCACCAAAAATTCTATTAGCATGCTATGATGACTGACCCTGCTAACCCTACTTATTTGGGGTGGGGTGTGCATTGGTCCAAATCTGATACAGATCGAAAACTGAAAGCTCTTAAAAATATGGACCGAGTAACTCTTACTATGTAAGGTTGTCTCCTGTGGCTAAATGGTGGATCTCCTTTTTTGTCACAATGCTGACAAAGGGGTATTTTTCTTTGGGTCTTTATTCTTGCTTTGGGCCTAATTGCTTGTAGAATTTTTGCTTACTTGATGCCTGTTTTCAAAAATTTTCTTGCCCTTCCCTGCATCTTGATGCTTAATGGCAAAGCTCAACAAGCCTGTTTGGAAAAACACAGTGTAGACAATAAGAAGATTTCTATTACTTGTTTGTCTAAATCTGAACTGTGACATCAAGGACTAGGACATTTACCTTTTGATCAGCTTAAGAATATTGCCCTACCTTTTTGTATTGACAGCAAACATGGTGTTTGTCAAGTTTGTCCTATGGCTAAATTGCACAGACAACCATTTCCTTTGAGCATTAATAAATCTGACTGTTGTTTTGAGGTTTTACACATTGATATATGGGATCCTTGTCCATACAAAACTCATGATGGGGCTATTTATTTTTTTTCAATTGTGGATGATAAATCTAGAGCTACATGGGCGCGTTTAATGGCAACAAAAAGTTCTGCATTTCCTTTAGTCAAACATTTGTTACATATGTTGAAAAACAATATGGAGCTACTGTCAAGGTCATTAGAACAGACAATGGCTTGGAATTTAAAGATTCCTCAGCCCTAGAATTTTACAAAACCAAAGGCATTGCACATCAAACTACTTGTGTAGACACTCCATAGCAGAATGGAATTGTTGAAAGGAAACTTCAACATTTGCTACAAGTAGTAAGAGCTTTAATTTTTCAATCCAATGTCCCTAACAAGTTTTGGGAAGAAGCACTTTTAACTGCAGTTTATTTGATTAATAGAATGCCTTCTTCAATCCTCAATAACCAAACTCCTTTTGAGGCTCTGTACAAAATCAAACCAACTTATCGTCATTTAAGGTCTTTTGGTTGTCTATGCTATGTTGCCACCCTAAAGAGAAACAGAGATAAACTACAGCCCAGAGCCAATCCTTGTATTTTCATAGGGTATCCTTTCAATCAAAAGGCTTACAAACTCTTTGATCTCAAAACCAAGAAAATTGTCATATCTCGAGATGTGATTTTCCATGAAAACACCTTTCCTTTCCACTCTTTACCTCACTCCTCATATACCCCTTTACCAGCTGTATCATATTACATCCCTGACATACTAGATATGCCATTTGTTAATTCTGATTCATCCAATATTGAGTCTACCACACAAACATAAGATGTATTGGACATCCCTCATTCTGATTCCCCTTCAAACAGTTACAATATCTCCTCACATCCACAAGAACCTACACACCAACACAACATTTCTTCACAGAACATTTCCTACCCATCTCACCAGTCACTCAGAAGATCACAAGAATACACAAGCAACCTGCTCATCTAAAGGATTTTTTTTGTGGAATGGTTCAAATTGACAATTTTTTTGCAGATTTCCATGCCTTTCATACTCAATTATCACAATATTCTGAGCCTAACAATTATGAAGAAGCAACAACGAAGTCTGAATGGGTCCAAGCTATGAATAAAGAGCTTGAAACCCTGAATAACAACAATACTTGGGATTTAGTAAATCTCCTTATTGGAAAGAAAGCCATAAGCAGTAAATGGGTTTACAAAGTAAAACTGAAGTCTGATGGCACTTTGGAAAGATTCAAGGCCAGGCTGGTTACTAGAGGATTTACACAGCAATATGAGGTTGATTATCAAGAAGTTTTCTCTCTAGTGGTGAAAATGACAACTATCAGAAGTATCATTGCACTAGCCACATCTAAAGATTGGCCTCTCTTTCAGCTAGATATGAACAATGCCTTCTTGCATGGGGATTTGGACGAAGAAGTCTACATGGAAGTTCCTAAAGGCATTCACAATCCCTCCAACAAAGTGTGCAGATTAAGGAAATCATTATATGGCCTCAAACAAGCAAGTAGACAATGGTTCTCCAAGCTCAGCCAAACTCTTCTTTCTCTGGGATATCGACAGTCCAAACACGACTACTCTTTGTTCCTCAACAAATCTTCAACTGAAATCAGAGTAGTTGCAGTCTATGTTGATGACATCATGATCACAGGTTCTAATCTCTCAGAGATTACTCACCTCAAACAGCATCTGGACACTACATTTGGCATAAAAGATCTTGGCCAGCTTCATTATTTCCTTGGTCTAGAAGTTATTCATACTTCAAAAGGTATTATTTTATCCCAGAAAAAGTTCATCACTGAGCTACTCAAAGAATGTGGTCCTCTATCCTCCACTACAGTCTCAACTCCTTTACCTTTAAATTGCAAATTATGCCCTGAAGATGGTGAATTATTCCCTGATCCTCTCCTATACAGAACTCTAGTAGGCAAGAATAATTTTCTAACTCACACAAGGCTAGATTTGAGCTATACAGCACAGACACTCAGCCAGTTTATGCAACAGCCTAGGACATCTCATTTCAAGGCTCTCCAGCATACACTCAGATATATTTAGGGCACTATTGGTGCTGGAATTCTACTTAGAGGTACTGACAAACTGATTCTACAAGCATACTCAGACTCAGATTGGGCAGCATGTTCTGCCACAAGAAGATCTATTACAGGTTACCTGGTTTTGTTTGGGAACTCTCCTATAAGTTGAAAAAGCAAAAAGCAGGGCACTATATCTAAATCTTCTTCAGAGGCTGAATATAGGGCCATGTCTCAGGTAGCTTTAGAGGTCACCTGGGTTGTCAGATTATTAGAAGAACTTGGAGTCATTTCACTTAAACCTGTGACATTGTATTGTGACAATCAATCTGCCATACACATAGGAAAAAATCCCGTGAAAGGACAAAACACATAGAGGTTGACTGTCATTTCACCAGAGATAAAGTTCTTGAAGGCCTTTTGCAACTGTCATACATGCCCACTAATGAGCAGCTTGTTGATATACTCACCAAGATTCTACCTTCTCCTCAACAAAACATCATTTTAAGCAAGCTTGGAATGGTGTCCCACCCTTCCAGGTTGGGGGGGGGGGGATAAGGATAATAAAAGTCAAAAGGTCAGCTAAAATTAGTTAGAAGGCTGTTAGCATAGAATCAGGAAAGTTAGTTATGTCAGAACAGTCTTAATATATATTTCCCTTTCATGGATTGTAAGAACAAAGGTTGTTGTATTCATTTGACACATATTACTGAATAACAGAACATACATCTTCCACCCCGTTATTGCTCCTCTCTCTCTCTCAAAGGCTCTTATGGCATTCCACCATTGATGACATGAGGCTTCGTTGTTCTTGAGCCTGCAAGGCATGTAACAACTCTGCCAAAGTAATCTCGGATAGATCCTTCATGTTCTCCAACAGACTTATCGGAGCTTCATAATGTTCAAGCAATCTATCTGATTGTTCTTTGATCGTCTCGAACTCTTTGATATTTTGCAATTGAGTTTCGTTACCAAATTGGGCACTTACATGCCTCTGATCCCCTTATCTCCAACATATTCATCTTTGAGATAATCCCATACAGTTTTTGTTGTTTTAAGAGACATAAACTATGGTTGCCTTTGACTTCTTAGATCTTTTCTCCTTGTTGCTTTTGATCTAGGCCATGATGGGAGTGCCTTGCAGAGAAGGAACTACATAATCCTCTTCCGCTGCTTCCCAGAAATCTAAAGCCTTCAGGTATGCCTCCATCCTCACTAACCTTACTGCCCAAAACTGACGGTTTTCTCCATCAGAAACTGATGGAGCTATTGATGAAAGATTGGTTTCAATATTCATCTCCTGCGCCCCCCCCCCCCCCCCCAAAAAAAAAAAAAAACCACACAGATCCCTTAAGAAAAAAGGTCTAATACCACTTTGTTGTATTGAAATGTAGAAAATAGAAGTGACGGGGAATGAATATTTGGGTATGCAACAAAGCGGATTACACTTCTCATTCAGTAGCTTGCATTTAAAGAGCTATGGATTTGGACTTGATTCGTGGTAACCACTCAGACATGACTCCAAACACGTAAAACAACTCAACCAACTAGTAAACTACTGTCCTAGAGCCTAGCACTCTTTATCTAGAAACAAAACAAACTAAATGACAAAAATATCTTGTGGAGATCCTTAAGCAATCATCTAACAAGGTATCCCGGCCCTTCTCCCAAATAATCCTTCCTGTCGTTGAATATTTCACCGGATACTTCAATTTTTATGATTTTATCCTTGCTAATGCTTAAGAACTTTCTGGGTGCGACTGCTCTGTTTGAAGCAATTGCACAGCTTCCCTCAAGTTCCATCTGAAGCCAATACTTCTGCAGAAGGTATAATTTCATGTCTAAGAGGATGAAGCATTTGTGCAGTGGCCTGAATATTCTCCTAAATCCTTTGTTGTATGCTTTATGTGATTTTGCGCTTTTAAGGAAAATGATTTGATGTTGTCTAAGTTTAGAAAGGACGAGGAGTCTCTTTCACAAAAGAGCTTCAAGGTCAGTTCTGTGAATTATATATGTAAAATATAGTATATATACGCTAACATGTTGCTTGAACATTTCCAGGGACCTCAACTTCCCTAGATCCTGCCTTCACGGGATCCACATTGGGACCAGTCATGATTCATGTGTTGCTTACATATGATTGTAATAAACCAAGAAACATAGGCGAGGAAATAAGACAATATGTAGAGAGTCATATACAAGATGATAGTGTATAAGCCTGAACATAACTAAGGTACTGGGGAGAAAGGTCCATATGTCATCCTAACAATGCCCTTTTGGTCTCGGCCATATCAGAAGTTTTTGAAGGTCAAATGGGTACCGGTGCTTTCTTTGTTGAGTTTTTGAGTCTTTTCACTTGAATTTGGGTGCCATGTATGTCGTTGGCATGCATACTTTTTCAGTTGTGAGACCAAATCCAAAGGGGAAAAGGGGGTCATAGTGCTTGTCTCCGACATTCATGGGGAGTTGATCCACGGTCCTAAACCATGTTCTTGGTAGCTTTCCGGTGAACGGATAGTCACCAAACAGCACATCAGTAACACCTTTGCCTTCTGTACCAGGCAACCAAGCTGCAACCAAGGCATCAATGGATGCAATGTAGGGTTCCATGACTAAGGGTCGGCCTGAGATGACAACAACAACACACTTCATCGCACCGCATGCGTTATTGATCACAGAAGGGCCAGGTTCCAGCATGGTAAGTGTTTGACTATCTCCCTTCATCTCTGCGTAAGGGAGCTCTCCGATGACTACAATGGCATGAGTGAAACTGTTGGACCTGACAAATTCTTCATCTGGGTTCTCCTCAAAAACTACTTCTGTACTTGGATCAACGGCAGATTTTACAGCTTCAAGGATTGTAGTTCCTGGTCAGGAAAATAAGTTTTGTTTGTCAGATCAAATCTTCTGACATTGATATTGCTACTTTCTGTTTTCGCTGGATTTGCCAATTCAGGTTACCTGTTGTGTCAGAATTGCCAGAAAATCCTTGCCAATTGATAGTCCATCCACCACATTGATAACCCAAATTGTGAGCATGGGTGCCAGCTACTAGTATCTTCAAAGCTCTTTTGGGAAGGGGCAATAGTGGACTATCCCCTTCTTTGCCGTTCTTCAGCAGCACAAGTGTTTTTCTTACTGCTTCCCTTGCCAATTCTTTGTGCGCCTGCAATTACAACAGAAGATAAAACTTAGAACAGACAACATAAATCTAATCAACAGCATTCTTCTGAACTGGAACAAACCATCAGAACAGCTAGCTAGATTGCCTTACCGGGTTACCAAGCTGGTTAACTAGGCTAAGATCAGGCATGGGGTTTTCAAAGAGGCCCATTATGAACTTGACGCGCAAGATCCTCTCCACGGCATCATCAATGCGCTCCATACGAATATAGTTCTTCTTGACCAGGTCAGTAAGAATGTCAATGAACTCTGTATAATTGTGCGGGACCATAACCTGTCATTGGAAAACAAACCCATATGTTACCCCAAGGCCAAGACTTCTTCAGAGGAAACTATAATTA
Organism: Carnegiea gigantea; assembly: GCA_029747015.1. Taxonomy (NCBI): domain Eukaryota; kingdom Viridiplantae; phylum Streptophyta; class Magnoliopsida; order Caryophyllales; family Cactaceae; genus Carnegiea; species Carnegiea gigantea. Next base: position 253,971 of record JAKOGI010000208.1, read on the forward strand.
ATAACCTGAGATTTGAGAGAAATTGGAGATAAATACAGCATCTTTGTTTCCCAGGAACAGGGATGAGGTCATATACACAAGTAACACAATGGTCTCCTTATATTCAGCCCTCAAGTGAGACTCATACATGGTTGATGTTGATGCTAGAAAATGTGTTTAGAGAGGAAATCAACTAACCATGTCTACACCAGCTTGAATTGCAACCAAGACTGAGTATGTGTAATTGGCATGAGGTGGAGTAGTTATCCTATCAAGTGCCTCCCAGTCTGAGATGGTAAAGCCCTGAACATCATATCCATCGTGATGACAATTAAATGTTAGATTAAGTTTGCACTCAAAGCAAGATCAACTTGTGGTGATTCAAATTGAGGATTAATCTACCTTGAATTGGAGAGTGTTCTTGAGAAACCCAGTGACTAAATCATGATTGGCGTGCATCTTTATTCCATTCCAGCTAGAATACGAGACCATGATTGTAGACACCCCCTTGCTGATGGCGTCAATATAGGCAGGCATGTGGATTCTGAACAACCCAGCTGCATCAATTACTGTGTTGTCCTCGTCTTTGCCTCTCACCGTTCCACCATCTCCCACATAGTGCTTAGCACAAGCTGCAACCTTGTTCCTATGTGCATATGTTGCCAATCTTGACATTAATACTAGTTCTTGAAATTGAGTCTTCATGTATATCAGTGTGACAAAGTTCCTACTATACTAGTCAGAACTAAAAAGTGCACTCTGTTTTGCTCAAAATCAGGACGATAAAGAATTGTGATACATCCCTAAATAAAGCTGGTAAATCTCATGTTAGTGAAAAATCGATGTTTATCTTACAAATTTGTAAGGTATATGGTACAGACCTTCCACCAACGTAAGGAAAGCTATAGTGGGATCCTCTGGGATCTTCTCCCTGTAAACCATAGATGATATCTGTCATCTCCCGGACAATCGTATGATCCTCGCTGTAACTCTCATAACAACGGCCCCATCTCGGGTCTCTGCAAACCTGATTAATGTTTTACCAATCAGTGTCGAGAAACTGTATTCAAATTCAAACATACTAATGCGGAGTTAAAATCATATGGACAGGTACTGACTGCAATGCAAGGAGCAAAAGCATAATGAATCCCTGTTGCTCTGACTTCAAGGGCTGTGGCCGCACCAATCCGTCTCATAAGGACAGGATCTCTGTACACAAATAATTTGAAATTACTCTTGGCGATGGCAATGTTTGCAAATGCGGATTTGTTCACAAAATTTAGCAAATCTCTGCAGATTAAGCTAATTAATGATTGAACTTGGGTAATTAAGTACAGATATGCATAAGCTTTGAGTGAATGTAAAGAAATCAGGTGGTCACTTGCCTAGCAGCTCCGAGACCAACGTTATGGGGGAACACAGTCGCATTACAGACATTGCCATGTCCATGAACTGCATCAATCCCATAAATCATAGGAATCCCCAATCGGGTAGACAACGCTCCCTTCTGAAATTCATTGATCACCTTGATCCAATCATGAGCTGTCGCGCCATGAAAAGGGGGACTGTCACCTCCGCTTAACACACTCCCTGCAGAGCCATGATCAGTTCATAAACTCCTCTGAATCAATGATCAATAAGCATCGGACTTTCTCATACTGATCAATACAGAATCAATAAAACACGAACTTACCAATGTAGTACTTGTTCACCACATCAAAGGAGGCATCAACACGATCAATCTGGGTCATCTGACCAATCTTCTCTTCTAGAGTCATCCTGCTCAAGAGATCCTTAACTCGAACTTCCACCAGTTGATGTGGATCCTTGTACTTCGCATATGTTCCCGCCATTGCCAACCCCCAAATGAACACAAAGTTGAACAGAAACCAGACAATCCTCTGACGAGCCATTGCTGGTTACTCAAATGCTGAATCTAGAAAAGCTTAAGAGAGCAATTTATGAATAAATTAAGAGTACCCCAACAATAATCCAGAACAGTATATGCTTTGAACTTTGAATCCAGCTGATAAAATTGAAAATCCTCGTCGTCAGTACTGCAAAATGTCTATCTAACAACCCCAAAACAACAAGAAGAAATGACTGTGCTACGGATTTAGCATATCAACTGCCAACGAAGAAAAATTCATCCTCTAATATGGGAAATATACTGGAAATGTAAATAAGTTTCAGTTTACCTTACGAATAAACACAGATTAATTAAACTCACAACGTCAAAGAACGCATATTTTAGAAAATGACGTGAAAAGAGGACTGAATCAAACATCATCGGTGAAATTAAGTAGGAAGTAGCTACATGCTATTTTCTTTGTGTACGTTGCTTGAGTGTAAAGCAACTACTGATGATTGATGAAAATGAAAAAATTCTAAATGGGAATATAAGAATTAATATAGTAGAAATTAAAGGGGATCTCTCTCTCTCTCTCTCTCTCCCCCCCCCCCCTTTTTTCTTTCCCCTTTTTTGGCCTATTTCTCCTCATTTATTAGTATTCTTATGAGGTGGGGTGCAAGGGGGAAGCGTGTAATATGATGCAAAAAGGGAAATACCCATCTCTATGATTTTTCCCTTTCAATTTTAAATTGAGAAATGAAACGATAGAAGATTGATTTCTTACCACAGAATGCATGTCACCAGCAATAATGATGTCCACTTTTGTTTGGCAAAATTAATTGTTCAACTAGTCGATAGTTGTTTGAGTAGTTGATAACTGTTGTAATTTAGCAGATAGTTAATAGCGGTTTAACTAGTTGTTTGGAAATAATGTGTGCGGTTAATTAGTTGTTGGATTAACTTGTAAATACTACTTCTATTATCAATTTATCAATCTCATTATTATTATTATTATTATTATTATTATTATTATTATTATTATTATTGCCACCACCACCCCTACTTCCCTCCCCCCAAAAAAGTACAATAGCCAAATTAATCAATCAATCAATCAATTTTGAAGTTCAAAACTAAATGGACAGTGCCTATATGCACAATAGTTTTCCTAATCATTTAAGGAAAACTTCATTGCACTGAACCATCACACCAAGCAAGAGTTAGGTAAACAAAGGGGTACGATTGGAACGCAAGGATTGAAACGCCAATAAGCAAGTTCAAACATTAATTGGTCTACCATTTTAAAAACGTTGGTGAAAATGTCATTTGCTACTACACACCGGTAGTTGTTGAGCAGTTAAAAATAAAGGAATAAGCGTTTTACCTAGTCAAAATACGATACCTCACTTCAAACACTGTTGTTGAATATAGCCCTAAGGTGCACCTTGTCATTTGCGGATCAATCTTAAATGACATGCTTGATCATCACACTATGGTAACTTCTGTAATGGTTCATGACAAACTATAGGGTGCTTCTAAGAACAGACTGTTTATGTCCGATTTATGACAAATCAACTCATAAGTGAGAGTATAACTCTTAGAAGTATGATGTAGGAATTGATGAAAATTGGATAAAATAATCCTTTATAAGACAAGCTCGTTGGTCTTACCATCGACGTATCACGTATAGATTTGAATAGGGTAGAAATACCTCTGCATGTAGCCTAATCTACTAGCAAAATAGCGTTCACCGGTCTGATAAGGTCTTGCTCTTGCAAAGCTATTGAAGAATCAATGATTAAAAATGATATTGAAGTCATAATTTTTGTTTTTTATTTTTTTTTGGATAGCAACCGAAGTCATAATCATGATCGCTTCATGTTGAAAAACAAATTGACAGGGCTCTCCAACGTGCCATTGTTGTCAAATAAAAGTTCCAAACACGTATTTGAAATTGAAATTACAGTATTTGACTGTGTACATTTCCTTAATTATTTCCAAATCCAAAATCAAAGTCGAAATCAAAAGATAGAAAGTAACATGAAGACGGCATTTGGCAATTTAATTATGGGTAGAAAAGTATTCAAAAATTGTCCTACGCCTGTATATATCTTGTGATGCAAATTCAAACGTACCTCATGTTTTTAAAGTATTTTTTTAACTAAGATGACATTTTATAAACCTATACACGTATGTATATTATCTTGCAAAGAATAAAATTGTACGGATGAATCAAGTGAATCAAATGGGTATTAAGGGCATGTTCTTTTCGTTGGCCTTTTTTAATTTACCAACTTCAACTAACTTTAACTCATTTCAATAAAAAATACCAACTTCAATATATTTCAACCCATTTCAACCAACTTCAACTCATCTCCTTCAAAATTTTATTTTCATTATTTTAACCAACTTCAACTAGTTTCAAGCAATTTCAACCAACTTACTTCACCCTTTTACCAACCCTAATTTACCAACGAAAAGAACATGCCCTAATTAGCAGATTATTTTGTCAATGATATGCATGAGCCACTATATATGCTAAAGACAATCTTAGTAGCTTGTAAGGATGTGCATGTAGACGATTTTGTTAAAGGAAAGCACTGAAACAATAGTAGATGAGTTTGTTATTAAAGGGTACAACCAGATGATGCGGTAGTTACAGAAAATAATCGGACTATAATTCCATCAATGGTTGACAATTTGATACGTTATCTTACTTCATGAATACAAAAAAACGTCACACTCACTGTTGAAAAGATTGATGTCTGTTGGTAGATAGAAAAGTTTGCACTGGAATTTGGGTATAAATGACATTCTATAAGCCCTATTTCCCCTCATTCATTAGTCTTCTTATAATTCAATGAGGTGGGGTGCAAGGGGGAAGCGTGTAATTACTGTAATATGATGCAAAAAGAGAAATACCCATCTCTATGATGTTTCCCCTCCAACTTAAAATTGAGAAATGAAACCATAGAAGTCTGGTTTCTTACCGTAGAAGAGATTATGCATATTACCAACAATAATGATGTCCAGACATGTTCAGCAAAATTAGTTGTTCAACTAGTGAATATTTATTTCAGTAGTAGGTGGTTGTTTGAGTAACAGATAGCTGATAACTGTTTAACTAGTTGTACGAAAATAATGTGAGCAAATAAATTAGTTGTTGAATTAACTTGTGAATATTATTATTATTATTATTATTATTATTATTATTATTATAATACTACAAACCACCAAGAGCAGGACCATACTTCCCTTTCCCAAAAAACAGTACAGCAGCCAAGCAATCAATTCTGAGGTCCAAAACTAAATTGACGGTGCATGCAACAGTTTTCGTAGTCAATTAAAGAAAACTTCATTATAGTGAATCATCACACATTCACACCAACCAAAAGTTAGGTAAACATGAATTAGTCTCACGTTTTAGAAATGCTAGTGTAAAATAGACATGCTTGATCATCGCACCATGGTTGATCATCACACTATGTTAACTATGATATGCTTGATCATCACACCATGGTAACTATGATGGTGATTTATGACAAATTAGATGGTACTTGTAAGACCACATGGCAACAGTAGATTGTTTATATACGGTTTATGACATATCAATTCATAGGGTGAAAGTGTACCTCCCAGAAGCATGATGTATGAATTGATGAACAGTGGATCAAATAGTCCTTTATAATTTATAAGACCAACTCTCACTGACTTTACTATAGATGTAGCGTATCACGTATGTATTTGAATAAGATAGAGATGCCTATATATGCATGCAGGTGTAGCCCAATCTACGAGCAAAATAGCGTTCACCGGTCTTAGAAGGTCTTGTAAATAAAACTACCAAAGAATCATCTACGATTAAAAATAATACATAACAGTATGGATTCCTTAAAAAAAATTATAATGAGTTACTTGAAATGGAAAATCTGTATTGTATAGGGAATACCTGGTGGGTGATGGAAATGAAGTTTGAATGATGTCTTGGATATATGATGCATGAATAAGCAGAAGTTGGGAAATGGGTTTGGGTATTTATATAATATATTGGCTGGTTGAAAGAAATGCAGAACCGCAGAAGTCATAATCACGATCGCTTTATGTTGAAAAACAAAATGACAGGGCTCTCCAACGTGCCATTGTTATCAAATAAAAGTTCCAAACACGGATTTGAAATTGAAATTATAGTATTTGACTCTGTACATTTCCTTATTTCCTTATCCAAAATCGTATCAAAAGATAGAAAAGTAATAACAGTACGGCATTTGTTAATTTATGGGTAGAATGTATCTGGTGATGCAAATTCATATATATGCCATGTTTTTTAAGTTTTTTAAATTAAGATGACATTTTATAAGCTTTTACGTGTATGTATATTATCTTGCAAAGAATAAGTTGTACAAAACTGCAGCCGAATTTTGACATAAAGTTGATCCGTAAGAAATTGATGGAAATTTTGACTGAAAAACAAGGATTTTGACTGTTTGTCAGTTGTGCGGATCTCAATGTAATTTTTAATAGGCTGTCAGTCAGTCAAAATATGGCTCGTTGCAAATTCTGACCGGTTGTTAGGCCATGAAAATCAGTACGTCACTAATTTTGACGGGTATGTTGAAAAGTCAATTTCGATCGGCGATTTTCGACGGTCATAAATTGATTCACAAATCCCCCCATAACGGTTATTTTCCGTCAAAATCGGTCCAAATTTCCGTCAAAAAATCCGTCAAAATTCGACCTTTTTTTGCAGTATATGCAGATGATTTGCCAAGGATATGAACCACTACGCTAAACACAATCTTAGTACACAGCTAGTAAGGGTATGTATGCAGATGATTTTGTTAAAGAAAAGCTACACTGAAAAAATAGTACATTAATTAATTATAATTTTCTAGGTTGACTGATAATTTGATTTATTTAGTAAAAATAATAATTGGTAAGGGCACACTACTTCATTGGACCCTTATTTTAGAGATATTTGGGGGTTAATTTCGCAATCCAAGCGGGAACTGTATCCAAGGCCCATTAAGGCTTAACAACATGTACATTTCTCAAGCAAGAAAAATGTGCTTGGCCGTTCACGTCAATCGAACTGTAATCCATCAGTGACTCATAATTTGATCACGTCATCTTATATCATCAATACAGAAACATGCATTTGGCATGACACTTACTGCCGAAAAGATCAACGTCCACTAGTTGATAGAAAGATAAGCATTACACAAGGTTTTACTGGAATTCGCCGCCCTTGCCAACGACCACTTGCCGAGCGACGGTCTTCCAATAAGGCGGGAAAACAAATACAAGTTTGATTTTAATATTCCATTTGTTTCGGGAATTATCTAAAGATTAATGGAGGATTAGCGTAGATTTTGAATTCTGATAAACTTGCTCCATCATTCTTTACTCTGCGTTATCCATTACTTAATTTGTCCATTTATGTCTCTAAAGTTGTCATTACTTGTACATTACGTTTGATTAATCGGGACAAACCCTCCCCCCCAAAGGAAAAAAATGTGATGACATTTTCTTTCTTAAATTCACCATAAACAATTAACCACTGCACTTCAAGGAAAATGGCGCATCTCCATCATAACGCGAACAATGGCATAGTCGCAAATATCAAGGTTTCCTGTGACTTGTGATACCTAATTGAGTCTACATATTCAAAGTCTCGGTGGTGTACTGTACTGTTTGCAACGGTTCGTTATCCTCTCACAAATTATATCATGACCGTTGTGCTACTGAATATGATGGTCGAACGAGCCGCACCATAAGATAGTATCCTAGTCAACTTCATGTGACCGTTGAATGGGATAAATGTCGGTGAAATGTTTGGATCACTGTACATGATGATCAATGACAAAGATACAACAATTGTTTATTGTCACCCTTTGAGGGAGCTTAGGGTAGCCCATCGGACCTTCATGTGTAAAAGTAACGCACAGGATACTTTTGTTGACTACTTGTTTTCATTTATGGGTGTAACCGATCATATGCTCAAGATCCAAAACATTTGAGGGGCCACACACTCTTCTTTGGGCCAAGATGGGCCAGGGTAGGAACCCAAGAAGCATTAGCAAGAAGGTCAAAGGTTGGGCCCACTTCATAATTTTAATAATTTGTAAGGTGTCATGTGAGATTAATCAATTTTGCATTAAAAAGTTCACTATACTACTTTTTGTAAATTATCGTACTTTGGAATTGTTTTATTTTTGTATTTTTGTATTTTTTTAGTTTTTTATTTTTAAATTTTTAAATTTTTAAATTTTTAATTTTTTGTATTTAATTTATTTATTTTTTAATTTTTTAATTTTTAATTTTTAAATTTTTTGTATTTAATGTATTTATTTTTTAATTTTTTAATTTTTAATTTTTAATTTTTATTTAATTTTTATTTTTTTCTATTTAATTTTAATTTTATTTTTTATTTTTTATTTTTTATTTTTATTTTTTATTTTTTTAATTTTAAATTTTAAATTTTAAATTTTTAAATTTTTTACATTTCATTTTTTATTTCATTTTTTATTTTTTTATTTTTGTATTTTTTTAATTTTTTGTATTTATTTTTAAATTTTTTATCTTTTTAGTTTTATTCCCAACAAAAGCTACAGAAAATTTCAACAAAATAAAAAATAAAAAATAAAAAATATAATTAAAAAAATAAAATATAAGAAATAAGAAATAAAAAATTAAAAAATAAAAAAATTAAAAATTAAAAATTAAAAAATAAAAAATAAAAAAATAAAAATAAAAATAAAAAACGAAAAATAAAAAAGAATAAACAAAAATTTCACAAAATTTTGATAACTTCATAAATTATCACATATTAATTACATTCTCATTATTTTAACTCACTTTAACCCACCACATAAAAAATATACCAACTTCAACCTACATCAACCCACTTCAATCTACTTTAACCTATTTTAACCCACCTCCAAAAAAAATCAACTTCAACCCACTTCAATCCACCTCAACCTACTTCAGCGTACTTCATCCTTTTACCCACCCAATTTACTCACGAAAAGAACAGGCCCTTAGACTTCCATTTTTCTGAGGAGTTCTACATGTGTTGTTTTATTAAAAGTTATGAATATCGTAAAGTCATCATACCATTTTTTTCACTGGAACGAGATATACCGAATTTATATACCCTTATACTGGGCTTGTACCGTTTTGAATTTCCAAAAATTTTGAAAATTAAAGTACAAAAATTTGAAACTTTAGTGTATCGGGCGTTATTTGACTGAAAATACAGGTACCATTTGGTACTTCACGGTACAGAGCGGCATTAACTGGTACAGTACCAGACAATGGCTTTACTATTTCAGTATTTCTTGATCGGTACGGTATAATTTGGCCGATATCAGACAGTATGATACGGTATTTATAACACTGATTTTACTGCTAATGTAATATGCCTTTTGCTATTGAACGTTTCCACAACGTGCCCTGTTGGAAAATGAAAATTCTCTCATAATCCAACTATAGCAGTAAGTTATACCCCCAAAAATATTACCATTGTGGATGTTTAGAAGTACCGAACTAGCAACATAACAGAAGTTCCACTGATGTATGATACAGACGGGCACAAAACACTAATCATCTTGAATCCTATCCATGGCTACAAAGCGAAAATGAAATCATTCTACCAAATTAAGGTGTTACAAACATGGGCGAAGCAACAAAGCATAAACCAAGGAAGTCGAGGAGCGAAGGCAAAGGTTGGATTCATGAAGTTGCAGATTCGGCGATACTTTGCAATGCCGGCTTCCATTGGCCTCTGCCAGCAACAAGATGCCTGCCTACGCCTCTGCCACTTCCACCATTGATACTCGGGCCGCCACTCCCTAGCCGCTGAACTACCTCATCTATCTGCATGTTTTCAGCATAGATTTAGCACCAATCATAAAGAACATATATGGAGATATTTTCTATCAGACTCTCGCGCCTAAAGAATCATAAAATACGCAAACCAACGATAAAATAATCATTTTATTTGAAAATCAGATTGATAAATTTGTTCATGTAATCTTTTTTCTTAAAGGAAGTTGGGCCATCAATCTTTTTGCTAACATGTAGCCTGGGGAGCTTTTCAGCTACTCCATTGACAAACCAGGCTTCAGCACATTAGCACAGTACTTAAATCATGACCAACAGTGGAACAAATTTTTTCAACGCCGATTTTTCACCCAATCTTAGGGGGGTTTTTTCTCAACGTGGACCATACCAAATTAGATTACCCCACAGCCGCGTTAAAATCAACCCAACACACCCCCTTGCATGGTTGAAAATTAACTAATGATTAACTGAAACTTAAAATGCATAAATTTTATAAAATAACAGTAATTAAATAAATTTTAAAAAAAGGGCAGAGATTGACCTTGGTGTTCAGCTGGGATCCACACCCATCGTCCATCTTGTGCGTTCTGTCATCCCCAATGACGCCACTTTCTTTCAGCAATTTCCCTAGTTTCACCGATTTCTTCGCCGTAAACTCCTTGAGCACATCTAGCACATAACAAGTTACATAAACACGCACGTATTAAAACTTGTTTATAATTTTACGTGTTTTAAATGAGACTGTCTCATTTAAGAAAAATACTGGAACAATAAGATCGCGGGTTAGCTAGGCCACCTTCAAAGGAGATAAGCCGATAGACGCGGCCAATGTGCAAGGTGTCATCAGGCTTGAGGAGCTTGAGCTGATGCCTGGTGGGCGGGCCATTGGGCTGGGCCGGGGAATCCAAAACTACAGCAACGTAGTAGCCAGGGTTCGAACTCATGACCTCGTTGGCACTTACGGAGTAGTAAATTCTATCCACCCTGCCTTGGCCATTGCCATTGCCGTTCCCATTCTCAGTTGGATGTTGAATCACCACCGTTGCTGCCTCCGCTGCTTGACAATTCCCCATTTTCTTTCCCCTCTGTTTTAAAGATTGAATTGAAGAAGAGAGAATTTCTTGCTTCTGTGTTTTACTTGTGGGTCTGGCTAAAAACTGCAGAGGAGTAATTGTGATTTGCAAAGGGGGAAGAGCTTAGCTTAACTGTGTGTCTAGGCTAAGTGGGAAGTGGGAACCAAAGTGCTGAAAAACAGAGGAGTTGGGTCATTTTGCATTAAATAGAAGGGGAGGGGGGGAGTCTGGTGTTAGTTGAAAGGGGGGCACTTTTTTTTTGGGCTCGGTGGGGAGGGGCCCGAGCATGCTATATTAATTTCAATTAGAGTTGGAAAAGTCTGATTCAATACGATAACTCGACTCGAATGGGACCTGAAGTTACTGAGAGAAACACGAACCGAATCAATTTCGATACGAAGCCGATATTATTTCACCGTTTAGCTTCAAAACATATTATTTTTCGATTTTGAGTGTACACAAACTATTTGCAAGGTTGACACAAAACTGACCTGTTTATTAAATGGGTCAACTTGAACCGACCTATTATCCAGCTCTAATTTGGATTGGTTCTTACAAATTTTGAACCTTTTGTGTATTATTGTTGGATTGTATAAAAGTGGGATTGTCTTGACAAATTACAATGACCTTGAATGTATACATGAGCAAGCTACTTCACCAATTTGTTATCGTTTTGTAATCGATTTACTGCTAACTATTTTCAAAGGCTCCGTAACATCTTCAATTGCTCATTACTGCTACATGTATATATAACTTAGGATCAAATTGCTCCTAACCATTGCTAACTGCACTATATCGCTCCTAATCACTGCCAACTATTGACATCTATATTAATGACTCCTAACTACCCAAAGTGCTAACCACTAGTCTTGATAGTTGAAACAAGCCGGTCTAAAATAAGATTGTTTTAACGTGAAACATACAAATATAAATAACAAATGCAGCGTGTATCTTTCATGACATTCGTAAAAATATCAATGGACACATAATGTGGCAATTGCATACTAATTAACATGATATTTTTCATGTCTAATTCAAAATCTAGAATCAAAGATCAAACGTGCATATATATTTCAATTTGACAATTTGTCTGAATGGTGTTATTACATAGTTTAGTTTGTCATAGTAAGTCTGACAGACAGAGTAATATAGATCTGATCCTAAAATATTGACTGTTAACCCACATTACTATTTGCAAGTAGAAAAATACCTAATTAAATTTCTCAACATTTGGCAAGGAGATAGAGAAAGAGCAAATTAAATTCGTACATGAAGAGTTAGTGGTTAGGTCAATGTGGAAGAGTATGTGATGATACGTCAGACGTCCTTTAATTGCGTGTAGTGGAAACTTTTGAGGTCCAAAGTGCATTTAACCCAACAATCCCCTTCCATATTGACAGTACGGCGCTGGAGAAGAGACGGTCCGCATTGTCAACAAATACTTACCACACGAGGAAGCCACTTTGCTTTAGCCTAATTGTGAGATGGTGACACTTCAGTGTGGTATACAGGTGAATTTAAGGGAGAGCATTCATGATCGAGTTCTTTGCATGTCTCTTACCCTCATTTTTCACTTTTAAAGTACCGTGTACTTTTTAAATCACTACTTGTATGAAAAATTGACAAAATGTATTGTGCAGTTGATTAATTAGCGAAGTATAGTCTGTTAATTTTTTGATCAATTTTAAGTCCCAAGTTATCATCCAAATTTTCCAAATCCTGTATGCAAATTCACCTAATCCTTAATGAAAATATGTAGTTTTAGTTCAAATCCTTCCATAGCTGTTGTTTATGATCTACCAACTATTGAGACTTGCATTTGCATATGATTTCTATGTGCGTGCTACTAGAACTGTGTTGCGTCTGAGAAACGCTACTTTGTCTTATTGTAATTGCACCGTATTTATCATACTGCGATTCAAATCCTCTTCTTTTTTTTCTTTTTTTTTTTTTTGGTTATGTGGTTTCCATTTTACTAGCATCAAGCTGTTGTCGATTCATTAAGGGGTAAAACTCAATCATCACAAATATTCTTCATTCACAAGTCTCAAGCATGAAATGAAGGGAACAAATGACAAACTGTTTAAACTAACTTGTGTTGTAAGGATTTTACTAACTAATTTTTATGTCAAACCAACTAAGATTTTCAAAGTTTCTCGTCATGTTCATGTAATATTTGTAGGGATGTGTTGTTCAACACAAATTTATAGTTATCTTTCGATATTAACAAAGAATTCCCCTTTATTTGAAAGGCAAACTTGCACGGAAAAGGAAAAAAAGCTATGACAGAGTCAAGCTAATGATGCATTTTTTAAAAATTGAGATCACGTAGTTAACTCGTTTCTTTTCTCGTTAATAATGTTTGACAAAGTTTGATGGCATTATCACATCCATTTTTACGTGTTAACTAAGAGAAACTAAAATTCTATCCCACTGGGCTTAAAAAAATTTAAAAAGAAAGCAAAAGTCAAAAACCTAAAAAAAGAGACTGTAAATTTTTGAGCGATAGTGAAACCATCTCACAATAGGTATTGTAAGACAGTCAGTATGATGCATAAATGTAGAGTTTTATGAGAGTTTTCATGAAACATTTTCACTTAAAGACGAGTTAGATTGGAAAAAGAGCGATGATACTTCTTACTTTACTTAATTGAAAGTGGTATATGCTTTAAAACCATTGAATTCCGATCAGTAGCCACAATTAATTATTAATTGTGAGGCTTTAATATTCATTGGCTGTACTGACAAATGCAATCGATGCCACAATCAAATTAGCTCTATTCACAAATAGATATTATGGCGCGTGATTTTATAATAGTGAGTTAGATCTCGGATTTTCGAACAAAGTTTGAATCAATTGATTGAACCTTCATAGCCGATGGCAACGCGATCACGTGAACCACGTCCTAGCTGTCTAAGCTCCAAAATTTAGGTAGCAATTAATCGTTATTAGACGTTTTAATGAGTGACAAATCCCAGAACGTCAAGCAAAACAAAGAAACAAAGAAAGAAAACTGAGTTTAATTAACCCAACAAGAAAAGAGGCGGCATTCATAATTATTATGGGCTCGCATCTCTCTAACGCACTTTACATTCTGATTCCCAGAATATCTTCTCTCTCCTTCTCTTCTTTTCCCGGCGCCCATCACCCTCTGTTTTGTTTTTGTTTTTTTTTTTTTTCCCCTGCTCTTTGAATGTCTCAATTTCTGCTCTGCATTTGCTTAATCACCTTTCCATCTCCTAATTTGGGAGGTTCTCTTCTGGGTTTGTATAATTCCCAGTTGTTTGGTATTTCTGCTGTTCTACAAGTGCATCATTTTCTCTTAACTTTATGACCGTTCATTGCTCTGTTTTCTTGATTCAAAATCAGGGGTGGTGTTGTTCTTTTTTTCCAGGTATACAAAATCTGGGTCTACATAATTCCCAGTTGGGTATTTGAACTTCATCTGCTCTTTAGGTACAGTGTTTGCTATCATATTCTGTTATGTGATTGTTCATTGCTCTGTTTTCTTGATTCGAAAACAGGGTATTTGTTTTTCAGGTGGGGAGGAAATGGGGGTTGAGACAGTGGAGAATGAGAGAGTTGGATGTTCAAATTCGAAGAGAGGAAAAGGGAAGAGGTTATGGAAGAAGGTGAAGTATCAACTGGTGGAGTATCACTTATTGCCTGGTTATTTAAAGGATAATGAGTACATCAAGGGTTATTACAGGGCTAATTGGCCATTAAAGCAGGCTCTTTTCAGCATTTTTTCTATCCACAATGAGACCCTCAATGTCTGGACGTAAGACCTATGTTAAATTTTTATATTAATTGGGCTTTCAACAATGAGTCATGCACATAAGCTCCAATGAGGTTCCATCCCAAAACCAATTGGCAATGGGTGGAGTAACTCACAAGCTTATATACATGCTCAAGCCCTTTAATTTCATCAATGTGGGACAACACCCACTATCATATTCTTTGAATTTTATCAATGTGGGACAATACCTACTTTTATACTCCAACACGCCCCCTCACGTGTGGACTACTAACAAGGCCCAACACGTGCACACAATTTTAATCAAGCAGGGGCGGTGTCAAATCAACATCGAACAACCCGCTCTGATACCATGTTAAATTTTTATATTAATTGGGCTTTCAACAACGAGTCATGCACATAAGCTCCAATGAGGTTCCATCTCAAAACCAATTGGCAATGGGTGGAGTAACTCACAAGCTTATATAGATGCTCAAGCCCTTTAATTTCATCAATGTGGGACAACACCCACTATCATTTTCTTTGAATTTTATCAATGTGGGACAATACCCACTTTCATACTCCAACAACCTATCAAACCAGCATTTGATTTTCTGCTTAGATTGAGATATGATGTTTTGATAATCACAGCAACTCTGTTGATGTTTTTCTGGGTTTAATGTGACTTGGTGATGTCCTGCTTCAAATAGCTTGGCTAAATTTGCTTCATAAGTTGAAACATCACTAACTGATGTTCTGTTTATGATTACTTACATTGATTACATTCATTGCTTCAAAGTAGCTAAAAAATGATGCTGCTAAATTATTAGATTAGTACCATGCCTGTGATATGGAGAATTTAGTGATCATTTAGTATCTACAACAATAATACCTGCCCCATGGCCTCGGTTGTTGATGGTTAAATGTGGTGTAGTAGTACAAAAACTGTAAAAGCTTGATATCTTGTTGAAGAACAAGGCAATCACAGAGTGCCACAAACTTAATCAGCAGTTCATAATTTCGAAAATGCCTTCAATAAGCCATACTTGCTAACAAACTAATTTAATTTAAGGAATCCAAATAGTATGTGGTTCACTCTATATGGGTTTCTTTGGATTTCTTGATCAGATGTTTTTATTAAAATCGCATTGCTCTTGACATGTCGTTCCCCGTGTTATACTCCGATGCAGCCATTTGATTGGATTCTTCCTCTTCCTTTCGTTGACAATATATACTGGAATGAAGGTTCCCAACGTTGTGGATCTTCAACATCTTCCTGATAATCTCTTGACCTGCCTTTCTTCACTACCACACGTGTGATCTCTATAAGCTCCGAGAAGAACTCAAGACATCATTGACAACAGTGGATCCTATGCTTGCTTCACTCTCTCGATGGCACATTTCCGAGCTCCTTTCTAGCAGTTTGCCTGAGCGGTTTTCCACTGGAAATCATACCAATTTCTGTGTCTTGGTAATTTTCTATGTTAGTACTTAATGTACATAATATATTGGAAAAACCAACGCTCACGTGCCTTCTAAACTTACATGTCTAATGCGATTCTGCAGCGTAGGATGACAGATGAATTCGCAAACATAGTAGCACTCTTGGCTGTGAGACCAATAACTCGTTGGCCATTCTTCGCCTTCTTAGGTGGTACTATGTTTTGCTTGTTAGCAAGCAGTGCATGCCACCTCCTGTCCTGCCATTCAGAGCGCTTATCATACATCCTACTCAGAGCAGACTATGCAGGGATTACAGCACTGATCACGACGTCCTTTTATCCTCTAGTGTACTACTCATTCATGTGTTACCCCTTCTTCTGCAATCTCTACTTGGGTTTCATAACCATTCTGGGGTTCGCAACTATTCTATTCTCCCTTGTCCCTGCATTCCAGCAACCGGAGTTTCGAAATGTACGAGCAGCTTGGTTTTCTGGGATGGGTTTGTCCGCAATCCTGCCAATCTTGCATAAGCTAGTTTTGTTTTGGCACCAGCCTGAAGCACTCCACACCACTGGGTATGAGATGTTGATGGGTGCATTTTATGGGCTCGGAGCATTGGTGTATGCCACCCGGGTTCCAGAAAGGTGGATGCCTGGCAAGTTTGACATTGCCGGGCATAGTCACCAACTCTTCCATGTATTGGTTGTGGCCGGGGCATACACCCATTATCGCGCTGGATTGGTGTATCTCAAGTGGAGAGACTTGGAAGGCTGCTAGACAAACAAGCAAGCTGATTTATCGTATGACGGATTAAGCAACGATTAATTATCGCGTCAAATGGGGGGACTTGGAAGATTGTTACACAATTATTATAAGACTGTATCATACAAAAGTTTATGTTCTGTTACTTATATTTAATTTGATTAAGTTTATGAGGTATGATCTCTTGGCCAATATCAATTGTAATATGGAAAATGGAAGAAAGAAGATTGTAACTTCAACCTCATTCAAGGATTCGTTCTATGTTGGGTCTGAATCATTTTATGTAATATTTGATGCAAAAATGTTCTTTTTTTTTAAAGTCTTTTTGGATGTATACATTTCAAGAAGTCTTTGTGTCCCCAACACACGCTTGTCATTGTCTTTGCGTCCCAAAATTTAGTTCCATTTTGTTGCGTCCCATCAACGTATATTGATTTAGCTTTAGCATATAACCAACAGTTGATCTAATGATCAACGAAGAAATTCAATTATTTCAATTGTGATTGTAACAGAACTACCCCAAACATGAGGGCAAGTTTGGCTCAAATTCGGATTGAGCTAATTCATACCTACAATATTAAATTTGGATTAGTTGCACCGAGCATGAAGATGTTTGGCTTTTTGCTATTCTTTTTGGCCTTTATTCACCTATTTTAAGCATAACTGTGGATAATTTAATATTTAATGTCGGCAGTCGAAATTAGATCTAAACGAGTTTAGATTCGCCAAATTCACACCTATAATCTTCATATTTTCTTCACATCATTCTTGAATTCTTAGTCTAGTCCATACTTCAACAGTTCAACTTCAAACTTAGTGTGTAATTAATTAGAGGCCTTTTTTTGGGTTTTTGGGGGGTGCACTTTGAACAAAGCTATGTACATCTGAGCCTAAATTTGATGTATTTTGAGCCAATCCAACCGAGTAATTAAGCTAAGTCCAAGCTTAGCTTGAGCTGGACTTAAATTTACACATGATAAAAGTTGACCCAAAATTCAAAACGAATGATCTAAATTTATAATTGACTCGACACTCGAAACAGCTAACCTGAAATAAACTTGAAACATCTAGTGTCTGAAACCAAGCCAATTCTAAACTAATAATCCCAGCTAATGTTATTTTTCTTTGCAAAATATATATATTGGATCAAGTATCAATCGACTTGAAGTCAAGTTAAATTACAATGTAATTTGATTCGAAACTGAAATCAAATCAAACCCTCTTTTTCCATGGCTCATTGTGGAACAAGCCAAGCAAACAATACATCAAAGCTCCAAAAGGCGAGTAAGCAGTAACAAGCAAGACAAACCATAAATCAAATCAAATCAAATCTTTTGTCCAAATATAATTCAACCTGAAATTAACACAATTAGAAATAGCTCCGAGTGATTCTTGGTTTCAATTTGATTCCAAGTTGGATTCTTTATTCGCTCTGGCTGGCAAAAGAAAACGGAATCGAATTCCCCTGTTCAGTTCTTGAGTCGTTTCTACAGTGTACTGCTTCCTTCTTCCTTCATCTCTCCTCTCCAACAAGTCAGAGTTAACGGCGTTACCTGTATCTCCCTCGTAAATATCTCCTCTTTTTAGCCCCATCTCCTCCTCCTCCTGATCGTCTCCTTCTCCACCGCCTTCTGCATTTCCCCATCGCCGCCGTCATCGCCGCCTTCTGGGCCTTCCTTACTGTGGCCCAGAAGACACCTCTTCAAGCCGCTGTTAAAAGTTTGATCTTTACCCTTACCCCTTTAATTTTTGTTGCTAATTTCAATTCTAGACCCTAATTACGAAATTCTGTTTCTGGGATTTTGAATAACTTTCTTTTAGGGTTTTCATTCACCCTTTTGCGCTGGTGGTATCTAGTTGATTTCAATTTTCTTTTGATTTTTTCCCCTTAATTATCGCCCGTTTGCTGTGATTATCCTATTTTTATTGGGTTGTTGTGATCTTCTTCTGATTCAAATTGGGGGCTTTTTTTTTTCTTTTTTTTTTCTTCCAGCAGTAGGAGGAAATGGGAATGAGAATTGAAGAAGAAAAGGGAAATGTTGAGAAGGTAGAGAATCAGAGAGTTCAATGTTATAACGAAGGAAAAGGGAAAAGGTTGTGGAAGAAGGTGACATATCAGCTGGTGGAGTATCACTCTTTGCCTGGCTATCTGAGGGATAATGAATACATCAGAGGTCATTACAGGGCTGATTGGCCATTAAAGCAGGCTTTCTTCAGCATCTTTTCCATCCATAATGAGACCCTCAATGTCTGGACGTAAGAACCTCTCCATCCCCCAAATTTATTCAGTTATGTGTTTATAGGCAGCCACTGTGTGAAGTCCTTCTGGGTTTAGTGTGATCTGATGTTTCCTGCTTGCTTGGGTGACTTGGTAAATTGTTTTTCTGAATTACCTTGATCTGCTCCGAAAATGGTTTGTTTTTTATTCGGCAAGCTGAAAAATGGTTCTGATCACTTATTGGGTTACACGTTTATGCATCATGTCCTAGTTTCATGAACGCCTTTGATTCTTTGAGCGGACTGAATTTTAAGCCCTGGAATTCCTCTAGTTGATGAAGGGTTTTTGCAATGCCAAGATCTTTCATTCTCTTGATCTTATTGGTCTCTTTGTAATTACTTCCCCATGTGATTCAAATGAACGTAACGCATGTGTGATGTTATCAAATTCCTTGGATTGATGTGGTGTAAACCAATGGTCCATCACTCCATCCTAACAAGCATTGTATTTTGTTGGATTGTTGACACCCCCCCCCTTTTTTCTTTCTGGGGTGAAGGAGGAGATTTTATATTTGTAAAATGGTCCTAAAATAGACTCGAAGGCGGTGAAGCCTGTATCTTCGGCTATTATGCATAGAGATGTTGGAAGTGTTAAGAGAACACTCTAAGCTAATGTCCGTGAGCTCATGACCTTTTAGCATTGTTGTGGTCCACCTTTCACATCCTTGTATGTGCAACAAATGTTGCATTTCTGGTCAAAATGACTTGGTGCCTGTGCCACAGGTCGGCTCTCTGTGCATCTTCTTGTGCTTATGTGTTTGATGTCCTCTAGCAAAAATGAGCAAATGCTCGAAAGTGAAGAGGATTTTAATTTGACATGATGCCAATGTCGATGACTAAAGACTAGAGTGGTGATGAGCCTGTGCTGCAAAGAATTGCATCTCTCTTTAACAAAAAGATTACTTGAAGTTAGTTTCAGAATGTGGGACATTAATAGCTCACATTGCCAAGGATCAGCTAATGTGGAATTGCAAGGCACTGGTCTCCTGATTATTTTTTCTTTGGATTTCTTATCCTGATCATTCTTACTTTAGTTGTCCTCCTCTTGACATAGCCTTCACTGTTTGTAATGTGATGCAGCCATTTGATCGGATTCCTCCTTTTCCTTTGCTTGACAATATACACTATAGTGAAGCTTCCCAAGGTTGTGGATCTTCGTTCTCTTCAACATCTTCCAGATGATCTTTTGAGCTCTCTCCCTTCCCTACCACACATGTCTGATCTGTATAAACTTCGACAAGAACTGAAGACATCATTGCCTTCGATGCATATGCTTTCATCACTTTCCAACTGGCACATTTTGGAGGTCCTTTCTAACTGTCTGCCCGAACGTTTCAGTGGAAACCATACTGATGTCTGCGTTCTGGTAATTCTCTGTTTTAGTGCTTTGCATATCTTCTGAAGGCATACTAAATAATCCTGGATGTTGCCTGTTTGATAAATGATGATACATTTTGTGTTAGTAAGACTAACATGCCCTCTCTAAACCGTTCTTTATTTCTTTTGCCATGGATTAGTAATTGGTCAATGGTTTTAGAATCCAGGAACCTGACAGAAACAGTCTCTCTGCTCTGCAAGGGTAAGTAAGGCTTTGTGCATTTGACATCCAAAACTGTGTTTTGCTTTGGGTCGCAGTGAAAGATCCATTAATGGATGATGACCAAGAGTGCTTCTAATTTTTGATATCTATTCTTTCTTTATAAGCAAGAACTCTGAGTTTGCATGTTCTATTTGATGCAGCATAGCATGACAGACGACTTGGCAAATATGATAGCACCTCTGGCTGGGCGGCCGATAACTCGTTGGCCATTCTTTGCCTTCTTAGGTGGGGCTATGTTCTGCTTGCTAGTGAGCAGCACATGTCACCTCTTGTCCTGCCATTCTGAACGTTTATCAGACATCATGCTCAAGCTAGATTATGCTGGCATAGCTGCACTTATCACGACATCCGTTTATCCTATGGTCTACTACTCATTCATGTGCTATCCTTTTTTCCGCAATCTCTACCTGGGTTCCATAACCATTCTGGGGATCGCAGCAGTTGTAGCCTCTCTGTTCCCTGTCTTCCAGAAGCCAGAATTTCGAACTATCCGAGCAATGCTGTTTACTGGGATGGGCTTGTTTGGAATTCTACCAGTCCTGCACAAAGTGGTCTTGTTTTGGCACCAACCTGAAGCGCTCCACACAACATGGTATGAAGTTTTAATGGGAGCTTTTTATGTACTCGGAGCACTAGTGTATGCGACACGGATTCCCGAGAGGTGGATGCCTGGGAAATTTGACATTGCTGGGCACAGTCACCAACTCTTCCACGTACTAGGTTTGGTGTATCTGAAATGGAGAGACTTGGAAGGTTGTTAGACGTTACTACAAGCTATGTTGTGGTGCCCATTTCCAGTACTTTAGCTGTGTATATCCTTTTAGCTCTAGTGTAGTAATGTCAAACTGTGTTTAGTGATAACTAGAATCGAATAAAGCAAATGGCAGCACATTGGGCATCATTCTTCATCTTTATCGGAGATGCTCAATGCCGAGCCTTTGTGTAATGTTTGAATTCACCTGCCTTTTGTTGGCTGCAAGTGCTTCGCAAGAAAAATTATTTGTTGTGTCTGTTGGGTTAATGGTTGCATGTTTTCTCAAATTACATTAATCAAGGACGACAATTAGTCTTCTCATTGAGGTTTGAATTCAAAATCTCATTCTATAAATTAAATCAGGAAATTGCTTATTTTACTTCTGTTAAGATTCATATTATATTCCTGTCTAATTTGCATAGATAAGAAAGTTTGATCCGACACGATAACCCAATCGAATCAGACTTGAAGTTACTGAGAGAAACCCTAAATTGATACGAACTGAACCGATTTTGACCTGAATCCGTTTAACTTGAAAACACGTTATTTTTCAATTTTGAGTAGATCTAAATTATTTGTAAGACTGATATAAAATTAATCTGTTTATCAAATGGATCAATCCGAACTGACCTGTTACCCATCTCTACTAATTTGTTATGCTACATTGATAGAAGTCTTATCTCATAATAACTTAATAAGTCACATAACTACGTAAACATACACATTAAAACTTGTCCATAGGAAAATATACGTGGATTAAAAGTGTTCATGCCTACCTAATCCTCGGTATTGATTTTTTTAATGCCGTATTGTATGAGGAACATCCTCTTAAACAGAGTTCATTATCTTTTTAATCACTAATTACAGAGTTGGCAATCCCGATGGACCCAAACCACCAAACTGACAGATTGTAGGCATGAAAAAAGGCTTGAAGCCCAGAAAAAGGCGAACCAATGACTAATTAGCCACTTAATTGACCAATCAATGGTGTCGGTTACAAAGGCCCCAAAAAAAAGGAAAAAAAGGTGCGTAGAAAATCCTAACCGTCCGTTTCTACGTGTCATCATCTCGGCCTCACTCCCCTTAATCTAAAGGCCCACAACACTATTCACTTACTGGGCCCCAGTACCTCATTCAGTCCGTTCGTTCACACTCTCTCTCCTCCACAAGGATCCAAAGTCCAGACCCCCACTCTCTCTCTCTCTCACTTCATTCCCGCACTGCCAAATCGGAGTCCCCAAATTCTCTCTCTTCCCCCGCAAGCAAATACTTCAAACCCAGAAGGGGGAAATGGTGATCCCACATACGCCGCCGTCGGAACCACCGCATATGTCGAAGCTTTTCGTCTTCCGGCGGCTCAAAACGGGATCGACGTCCTTAATTTCCGACGCCGTCATGTTCCTCGGCGGCGCACTGGTGGCGTTCCTCCTCCTCTGGTCTCTCTGGTCCTTTACAAA
Source organism: Carnegiea gigantea (assembly GCA_029747015.1). NCBI lineage: Eukaryota > Viridiplantae > Streptophyta > Magnoliopsida > Caryophyllales > Cactaceae > Carnegiea > Carnegiea gigantea. The sequence continues at coordinate 276,744 of JAKOGI010000208.1, forward strand.
CCCTTCTTCTTCCCCCGCCTCGAACCCCATCGCTAGTCACACCCCCACCAAACCCGAGACCCTTACCCGGACTGACCCGACTACCTTCTACGACGACCCGGACCTCAGCTACTCCGTGGAGACCGAGGTCCGAAACTGGGACGAGAAGCGCCGGCAGTGGCTGGCCCGGAACCCCTCTTTTTCCGGGCCCACCGAGCGGGTCTTGATGGTGAGTGGGTCGCAACCGGGCCCGTGTAAGAACCACAACGGAGATTACTTTCTACTGAGGATGTTTAAGAACAAGGTGGATTACTGTCGTATCCATGGGTATGATATTTTCTACAATAATGTTCTGCTCCACCCGAAAATGTTCGGGTATTGGGCCAAGTACGCGGCGATTCGGGCCGCGATGGTCGCCCACCCGGAGGCCGAGTGGATCTGGTGGGTCGACTCGGACGCGACCATAACCGACATGGACTTCAAGCTCCCATTGGACAAGTACAGAAACCATAACCTTGTGGTTCATGGGTGGCCTCATTTGGTGTATGAGAAGAGAAGCTGGACCGGGCTCAATGCCGGGGTCCTCCTCATCAGGAACTGCCAGTGGGCCATGGACATCCTGGCCCGGTGGATCAAGTTCGGGCCTCAGGGCCCGGACTACGAGAAGTGGGGGGAGGTATTGAGGTCCATGTTCAAAGACAAATTGTACCCTGAATCAGACGACCAAACAGCTTTGGCGTATTTGCTTGTGGAGGAGAAAGATAAGTGGGGGGACAAGATATACATGGAGAGTGAGTACTACTTGGAGGGCTATTGGGTGGAGATTGTGGGGACGTTGGGTGACGTGGCGGAGGAGTACAGGGCGGCGGAGAGGCAGGAGCGGCGGCTGAGGCGGCGGCATGCCGAGAAGGGTGGAGAGTGGTACGGTGGGCAGTGGGAGGGGTATGTGAAGGGGGTTGAGGGTTGGAAGAGGAGGCCCTTTATTACTCATTTTACGGGGTGTGAACCATGCAGCGGTAAACATAATGAAAATTATAGAGCGGAGGATTGCTGGGATGGTATGATCAGGGCCTTGAATTTTGCTGATGATCAAGTCTTGAGGAATTTTGGGTACTTTCGGCCTGATTTGAGCAACTCTTCCATCGTTCAACCCTTGGAACCATTTGATTGAAGGTACACTAGGTTTTATCTCGAAACTTATAATCTTTGTTCGATGATAAAATGTAACCTTCAAGATACCACAGGGGAACCTCTATATCATATACCTTAGAGTACATACTCGTAAGAGAAATAGAAATACGCATCGATAAAAGAATCGTATGAGGACAAGCATGAAATCTAGTCCTTCTCACCCATAGGAAGGAACAGACTGAGACAAAGTAGAATCTGAAACCTCTGTCAAGTTGCTGCGTGATTGAAGGAGAACACACCAGAAAGCGACAGTGTCTTTAGACTTGAAAGTTGCTGTTCCTCGAACCGTTTTTTAGGACTGAATAATGTTAATGGGGTTCTTTTGAAATCATTGTAGGCAATGGTTCAATTATTAATGCAGAGAAAAGCTTGGTAATGCACATCCACATAACTTCAAAATTAGTGTGCTTGTGGACTAGTTTAGCACTCGCATTTTTGTGTCTTAATCTAATAGCACTCATGAACTCCTTGATTAATTTCCAGTATTTTGCAGGATCATCATTGTGCTAATGAAGATCCAGGACGCACCATCTACTGAGATGCGAGATTGCACTGCATCTCTGATGCTGCTGTGCCTGCGATCCAGGGCGACATTTCTAAGGAAAGCATGGCCTGCCGAATTCCTTTAGTTAGTAGCTAAATATATTTGTACTTCGAAAATAGAGACAGAGAGAGAGAGGCAGTGCTATACTCAGCATCACTAATGATATACAGAGTTATAGCTGGAATCCCTTTTAGTTGTTTTGTACCCCGTGGCCATGGATGAAGTGGTTGATGAACTTAAACCTTCTGAGATGTGCATATTATAAGTATAGAACATACATAATGTTATACTTGAAGATCTCACAGCTGTTTAATTTTTGGTAGTACCTAGTTTTCTTTAATCTTCCTTGGCATATTTATTGTGGGCTATAGAGATGCAACTATCAACTGTCAGATATTCACTCCACATGACCATGACCGTATAACGATCGGGACAGTGGGATTAATAATAGCTTGTGAGATTCATAACATTTGTCTTCCGTGCAGGGCACTGTAATGTCGGCACTTTTCCATTCTCTGCCTTCTTCTTTCTTTGCTGTTATAAAATAAAAAAACATACAATTGTATACTATATGCACATCGTTTCCCCTACGTTGCGTCAACTCGGAAAATAAATCATGCTCCTGCATCGAAACTCGAAAGAGACAACAAACGGCAGCAGAACACAATCATAATCTCGAAGGCCTTAAGTACTCGATCATTACCATTTGTCAGAAAAGGGTTAGCTTCCAATTTCCTAGGCCTAAAACTGAAAGATAATCACAAAAAGATACAGATCTTCCTTCAAATACCACCATAATTCCAAGTCACCACCATGTTTTCTCTCGAGAGTCTACATCGAAAAGAGCAGAGCTTACATCATGACACCATGTCAGTAGCTTCATCTCCATTCATCTCCCCACCTGGAACCTCGTTGAACATGTATTGGCTTTGATACTCCATCAAGTACTGGGTCGACCTCTTCACATCCAGGAACAGCTGATACACTCGGCTCACATCCTCCATCTCCACGACTTTTCCTTTGCGTTTTTGGCAAGCCAATGCAGATGAGTTAATAAGGTGGATTGCATACCTCAGAGATGTCTCCACTGCAATCTTTGTCAAGAGAACTTTCGCCTCCTCAGACATCTCTACATCCTCCTCCTGGCATCGGATGTCCAAGATCTTGCGCATCTCGTCTTCCGAATAGGGCTGTGTGGAGATAATGAGCAGACGATCAAGCAAGTCAATGGGGATGCCATGCGGAGACTTGTAATTGGTGCCTCTGATTCTTGTATGCCCTCTGTTTGTGGCAACCACCAATATTGGGGCCATCTCATTCTCCAGGGCACGGTTTAGGAAAGAAAAGCACTCAATGTCCAACATGTGCACCTCATCAATAAACAGGACCCCTGGGACTATCTCTGCCTTCCCTTCCTCCCTCCACTCAGCGACCTTTGTGTCTATTTGCTCCCGCACTTCAGCACGTATTTCACCCGTATCCCCAGTGAAAAGAGCCAGGAATCCCTGTGTTCTGCAAACGTACGAGACAGACAGTGAGATAAGGAAATCACTGTTGCACAGATATGGCTACTTTCTGGATCAGGATGCAGCATTTAGTGCAGTTGTCTTTAAGTAGGACAGCTGTTTGGTTCAGCAGGAAATTAGTTTTAGAAAATAACAGAAAAGACAGTTCTCGCAGATGCGAAAGAGGAGGATTACCATCATAACTAGCAGTCAGCTGATAAGTGCAAATGGTATTTACCCTTTTACATACAGAAATTATGTCAACTGATACTAAATCAGATCCAAAACAAGACAGGTGAACCAAAATTCACAGACATCTGCAAGGTCGCGCAAACAATGGGATATAAGAACACACTCCAACAAACACGAACCTGCCAAATTCGTTCAGACATTGAGAATTCCCCACCAAGTACGCAAATTTTGAAGTAGTCAAGTCAACCAGAGCACGAATAAATGTTTTGGTTGACAGTTTGCTCAGGCTAAAGATGATGGCCATCAAGATAGGGGATAACAAAAATGATGGAATCTTTCCTGAAGGTAGTAGACAAAGTACATGGCTCTAATGAGCAGTCAGCAGTCTTTTGATAATAGAATGGGGGAAAGGAAAAGGCTTGGCCCACCCTAATTGACACAATCCAGCTGATTCAGAGGAATAGCCAATCCTTGAGTAAATCAGACCTGACTGTCGAGAATAATCAGAGGCCATCAGAAATCCATGGGGATAGTGACAGTATTATAAGACTCTGGAGGAAATTAAGCGATAGAGGGATGTTTTGCCTACGTTCTGATAAAGGAACTATCTAAAACAAAGCCTTGGAAATGATATTTAAGTAGTAGCAACATCTACGCATGTTCTGCAAAATTCAGCTGCAGAAGGAAAAGAAGGGAGAAAGACACAGCTGATAGAGAAAAAAGAATGTCAAAACACAGCATCCACGTCAGACCACAAATGCCATCAGAATGCTTCGTCCAAAATAGATAGCAGAAGCAAAGATCTTCTCATTTTCCAGAAAGTTTTCTTTATAGCAATTCCAAGATGTCATAGAAACAATTACACTCTTTCAAATTCTTTAAGTGTTATGTCCTTGGAGCTTTTGAAATAAAGGCTATTATCCACCACTTTCATCTATTTTGGAAAAATGCCGAAAAGCTTGTCAAAAGGTCAATATGTGCTACTACTGACCTCCCAAACCATTCTACTGTAGTTTACGTCAATTCTGGATAGTTTGAAGCACATTCCATACGCCATAATACCTGTATTTGTGGTGTTCTAGAATCAAAGCTTGAAATCCACAAGATGGGCCAATGAAGAAGTACGTGACTAAAATTGTCTATGGGAGTACTTGTGACATCATAGGCTTCAAATATAGGATGTTCATACCGCTCAAGACCAAAAGAAAGAGTCTATACTATGCACAATTTTCAGGATTTCAGAAAAATTGCCCAAAAGTGTTTCAAATGATAATCATATGTTCCTCAAACCCTTCCAATCTTTTATTACAGAAATTTAAGAGTATTCTAAACAATTTAGAGTATACCGTATATGCTAATAATGAATGCTATAGGAACCTAAGATTACAAAAGTTCAAGGCGCACAAAAGCGCAAAGGGTTATGGGGCCCGTGCATGGTTATTAATACCGTCTCGTACCCCCGAGATATCGGTGAAACATACCGCTTTGGCAGATATCCGGTACAACTTAGGCACCGAAAATGTACCGCCGAGACTGGTTCTGTACCGACTTATCTCGGATCTATTAGTCCGGATTCGAGTATACCGGCCGGAAAACTCTTCCTACCGACACGGATTTGTTTTCCGCGACAAATAATAAGTGATAGAGGAGAATCGTGTAGAAGAAAGGCAGACATCTAGGGTGAGAAGTAGATAAAGATGGGTGATGTGTAGCTTCAAGCTCCATGAGAAGCAAGGAAGTAGAGAAAAAGATGATAGAGAAGCAGACTAGCAGAGGAGAGAGAAAGTTGAGAGAGGGGGAAGGGGTTTAGGTCTTAGTTTAAAAAAGCCCGCCTGAGACACGCCTAGGCGCACCTCGGCGTGAGGCTACCGGGTCAGCGCCTCGGGGGGGGAATGGGGAATGAGGTGGGCCTCAAGGATGTGAGGTTGTATGTTCCCTCTTTTTCTTATTTTTCTTAGCCTTGCCTTTTGCCTTTTTTCTTCTTTGCCTTCCTTAGGAGCTAAAAGGTGAGCTAAACTTGTACCATGAGCACGTGCATTGGAGAACTAGATGATAAGATAACACATCTTAAGGTTATTTGCGGTGTTAGTAGTCATATTGATGTCTAATCACATTTTTAATGCATTTATCTAATTTGTTTATGTAAAATATGCTTTGTGAAATAGAAAATACTTTAAAAAAGTTTTGCATAGAAGTGTGTCTCGCATCCATGATGCATGCGCCTTCGCCTCATGTCTTACGCCTCACGCTTTGGGACTCTATGCGCCTCAGCGCGCCTCGCGCTTTTTAAAACTAAGGTTTAGGTTGTATCCACCGCAGAGACAAAGAGCAGGGTAAAGGGGGTCTTGGGGCTAGGTAGACTAGGGTTTTTGGTTTCATTTTCTCTTTCTATTTGAGTGAGGGGGGGGGAATAGTATGGGCTATGCTGTGGCCCTTTTGGGCTTGGAAGCTCCATGAATTTATCCTTTTATGCAATAAAAATGACATACTATTAGATTTCTATTAAAGAAACGATATTATTCATCCTTTTTTTCCCACTTAGTTGAGGTCAGGTACGAAAATTTCAGTATGATACGAGACCTACCATTTCACTAAAAAACCGGTACATAGTCCGGTACGATATTTATAACCTTGGGCCCGGGGCGTGGGCTTCGAGCCGAAGGCACGAGATTTTTGGAGGTGAGGCGCCCTTTTATTCAAAAAATGCTTGAAAATAATTCCCAAACCATATTTTTGACAAATAAGTTAGATGATATCATTAAATAAGTGATTAGACATCATAACGGACCATACTATAGTATCTTATATTGGATTCATCAATTCTAAAAACATTTTAGGAAGGAGAGAAAAAAAATGAAAGGAAATAATATTTGACAGCATATTACGATGGAAGGTAAGTATATTCTTTAATCCTTCTTTCCCGATGATTGGCGTTGGCGGCACCATATTTCCCATCTAGAGATAGGAAGAAGCCGATGTAGATCGGCCGTAGGAAGAGAATGGGAAAAAATTGGTCTAACTATATCTTTATTAGAATACTGTACAAGCCTTCAACTATAGCCAACCCTCCATCCAAAAATTAGGGTTTTTAAATTAGGGTTCTTCAATTTAGTTTATACTCGAAACAATTGCATGCAATTCGATAAGGGTTTCTACCTAAAATTGAATAATATAGCAAAGATAAGTGTCAATCTAAAGGTATTTATGTTTTTTCATGGTGTACATTCCCTTTTCTCTCTCTCCCATTATCTTTTTCCATAAAGCGCAGGCTTGAGTCGTTTTGAGCCTCAGTCTGAAGCGCAAAAAAGCGGTAAGCTTTTGTGGGCTTAAAGAATGAGTTGGGCTTGACACGTTGCAAAGCGCAACAGGTCGGACTTTGGGCTATTGTGAGCTTTTTTTTAAACACACATAGGAACATCAGAATTATCGTTTAAAATTTACAGCATAAGGATGGTTCCAATGTTCCAACAGAGTCATCATGCTCACTGATATTGTTTTGAGGTTTGCAGTTTTATATAGGAAGAATGACAGAGCCCCCCAAGCCCCTCCTCCCCAAACTTTTCCTTTTTGTTCTTCCAGCTAAAAGAAACCCAAAAAAAGAAAAACAGCCATTAAGACTAAAATGGATCTCTCCAGTCACGAAGCTGGCCGGTAATAGACCTAATTTCCTTACTTGACCCCACCGCGGTATGCGCCAATAAGACCACCAAAAGCCTTTGTATACACTATAGACAAAGTACATTCTAATCACTTTTGATATGGAAAAAATATCAAAGTAATAAATATCTAAGTAATGAGTATGTGCCACCTCAATCCCCCCGTTTGGGCATTTTAATGCGTTTAAGACAACTCTAAGAGAGTTACAGATGGTATGATGCACCACCTTAACCCCCCATTTGGGCATTTTTGTGCCACAATTTAAAATCTACAATGGTACAATATCAAACTGGTTGAAATTGTATATGAAGATATTCAAAATGTCTTAGGATGCTTAGGTGGTTAAATGGTTAGAGCTTTTACATACTCAGATAATCAGACAAATGCTAGTACACATATTTCATAACTTAGGGAAAAGTCCTGTGAGTTGGCTTCTTCCTTTTTTCTTTTTTTTTGGGGGGGGGGGGGGGGTTAACATATCCATACTAAATAGAGACACCTATGGCTGCAAGAAAAATGCCCACTGAGTTGTTAAACCGCAACTATGTTCACCTTTTGGCGTCTCAAAATACTTCAGAGTGTTCTAGAATAATTGTTAGTGATTGATTGTGTACTGTATCACCAAGCTGCCTTTGTTTTGGCATCTTGGAATCATGCTACAAAATCAATAAATAATAAAATGCAGTCATGATTCATGAAGCCCTTGCAAATATTCAGATTCCTTAAGGGGATATTTGGAGGATCTTAATATGTTCTGAAGATAGAGTGCTGAGCGCCTCCCAAGATCCCCACAAATGAAGGTTATTACCAACGGTCTACAGGAATTTTTCCCCCAGGGTACAATAATGTGAGAGTAGTTACTAATTGAGGACTATATGTCCTACTAGCATCTTATGCCATCATAATCCCTCTCTTTGGGCATCGTCGAACCATGCTTCAAGATTTACAAAATTAAGCTAATGAAGACATTACGCCTATCAAATTGTTTCTGAGGGCTGTCTTGGGCATACTAATATGGAGAAGTAAGAGCTACAAACACTTAAGTTTCAAAGGTACAACGCAGCAAGGCACAAGGGAGCCAAACGCAACTAGAATTCCCTTTCCAGACTAATCTGTAAGAGATTAACCACTACGGGAGTTCTTTTGGGTGGGGGGATCCTCTGTAGTTCATAGCCTCTGAAGTACAAAATCATTTTCAAGAATGAAGGAATATCTAGTTGGTGCGTCACAATGGCTCTATGAACACTGCATCACCCTAAAGCCCTTCATTTTCAACCCTCACATTCTCACTTCCTAAGAAGAAGAAGCGCAGAAACACGAAGAAACAGTTCAGCTAAAAGCTAGACGTCCAAGAACCCAAAACAAAGCAAACGCTGCTTCAGTGTACTTTCAATCTGAAGTACACAATAACCATCATATGCAAGTACTAACTAAAAATTCACACTGAAACCCTATCATGACAGAAGAAAGTTCTAACCATAGCCAAACCTAAATTCAGTCCTGCCCATCTGCATCAAGCAGCAAGTGGAAGCTACTATTCCCACAAGAATCATTTTCCAGCTACTATGTTATTGTTAATCTCAAATAATGAGCCATCCACTTACATAGTTTACTTTGTTCTTCAATTTTTACATCCTAAAGTGCTCCCAACGCAAAAAAATATCACAACTTTATCACCGTAGGCAAATGCAAAAAGTCGGTGAAGGAGTACCTGCTGTTGATAACATCAATTTCATGAAGAGTAACACAATGCACAACCTCCTTCCTCTTCTGCAACTCCCCTTCAGGACACTGAACAAACTTGGTATGCGGCCCCATAGCATCAAAATCCCTAGACCTAGAGAAAGACCTCCCAAGCTTGGTAATCTTTCCAGAAGCCTTATCAATGGCAATAACATCCCCACTCTGCACCTTTTCTTTCCCCAAAGCTTCAATCATCTTCGCCCCGAGGTCATACACCGTCTCCATATCCGTCGTCTTCAACGTCAACTTCCCCGTCTTCGACGCACCTCCGGCCACCGCTGGACGGTCAATTTGGATCTCCACCACCTCACCTTCAATCACCTCCGCCTCCTCCTTGATTCGCACGCCAATTGCTCGACGAAATGCCTGCATTAGGGCTTCAGTCTTGGACATCTCAAGAGAGAAGATTTCAGACCCAGAGAGCATGGCGAAAGGGGTTTCGTGACCTAGTGACTTAGCGAGGCCCATAGCAATGGCGGTCTTGCCGGTGCCGGGGTGGCCGGCGATGAGGACACCACGGCCGGCGATTTTGCCATCCTTGATCATCTGGAGGATGATGCCGGCTGCTTTCCGCGCCGGAAGTTGGCCAACGAGACCCTCCGAGACAAGGCGGGGCTCGAGGGAGGAGTCCAAGCCCAGGCCGCGGATGTGGGAGTGGGCTCCTATGCGCTCGATTCGGGTTAGGTCTTTGCTCTCTGATAGCTTCAGCTCGGCCATGGCTGAATGGTTCGAAGGCAGGCAAAAGGAAGGAGGAGCAGAGAAGGCTGAGAGTGTACAGGGCCGGTCGGGTATGGAGAGGGTTTTAGAAGGGGCTAGGTCACTCAATCCAGGTACTTCTATTTCTATGAGGAGCGATTCATCAGAAAAATTTGGGAGCAATTAGCCAGGGTCTTTCTTTGGTGAACTGGTGATCAAGGAAGCCCTCAATTAAGTGGTTAAAATTAAGATATTAAATATATTAAATTTTAAGTTTGATTTTTCCTGTACTTATTATATTGTACTATTTTTATGACTCATTTAAACCCAAAAAAAAGAAGTCTTTATTTGTCTTTTTAAACTGAAAAGAGCTTAGTAAGTGGACTATAAAAGTGCAATTATTGAAGGTGAGAATATGAAATTGACGATGAACTTAAAAGTATTGAAGAGGCAAAAAAAATATTTATAGGTCTTTTAATTTACGAGATGTTTCACTTTTCTCCATTTCGATTTAATTTTATAGTCTTATAGTAGATAAAAAGGAAATCACAATTTTCATTGCTTTCAGCATAACTTCAAATGTTTAAATACGGGATGAGATCATATTAGATACAAAGGATAGTAATAGGGCCACATTGGTATAAGGGATGTTAATGGACACCCAATTTTTTAACCCACAAAAAAAAAAAAAAAAAAAAATCTGGGCCAAGATTAACAATCATTTTTCAATTTGTTACCGAAAACGTTAGCATGTGTTGCTTAGTGCAGTGGCATGTACATTGCTTAGTGCCTAACACCCTATGGGTTCTTGTTGCGAGTTCAAATCCCAAGTGTCATCATTATCGTTTTGTTTATTAGCTTTTTGGCTACTTAATTGATTCCCCCCTAATTTCCAAGTATTGTATTTATTTTAGTAATTCTAGTCAAATTTGTGTCTAACAATTATACTTAAAGCTAATCATTTGCTATTTGAACTTATTGGGTTAGTGTTTGATGATCTAACTAAACTACATTATTTAACCGCTATGCTTACACGTCATGTTTAATATGTTATTATTTCCCATTATCTCTACGATGGGCATGGCCTTAATGAATCAATATATTAATGAATTGGTTACTAAATCTAGAATTTGAGAAATGAAATTTTAATTGTGCTCATGGAATTTACCAGTCGAATTTAGAATATAGAAATATAATTTTGAAAAATGGGAGTGGACTTTCATCAAGTTGTAAATTTGAACATTGAACTTGAAAGTTTAACAATGGAATTTGGTGAAATTTAGTACAACTAGCTTTATACCCTTGCAGTGAAAGGGTTTGAGTTAAACTTTAGTTTTATTTATCAATATTGCAGCATAAATAAGTTGTTTAAAGCACATTAGTTACATGAAAATTGTCTATTTTTTAAAACCTACCTATTTGAAAATGACATTTTTTGAGAGATCACGGTGAACTTAAATTAATCAAGTACAATTTTTTTTTTTTCAAGGATGATTCCCTTTGAAATAATGAAAATTTTATATGCTTTACATAGTGATTATATAAAAATTCATTCTTTAGATGCAAATGAACTTATATCATTTTATTTTTTCTATGATTATTAATTAACCTTGTAATAATTATTATTGCTGATATGTGATGATGTAAATAATCATTAATATAATGGCAGTTTTTTTTAGTTAGGTAGGTAACTCACCTCGCAGGGTCTCGTGGAATTAGCCTCTCTACGGGCAGAAATGCCGGTAGAGGTAAGACTGCCTACATCTGGATCTCCCCAGATCTCGCGAAAGCGGAACCCACACTGGGAGGTGATGATGATGATGATGATGATGATGAGGTAACTCACCTCTCAATATTTAATGACAAAATTAAACACATTAATATAATTATCTTACATCATCATCATTATCTCAGATGTGGCATCCTACATAGCAATATCATATGTCATTCATACATGAGTTCAATCCAACTTTTTATATATATATATATATATATATATATATATATATATATATATATATGAGGATACTATAGCTACATGGTGTCATTAAAAGTTAGGGAGAAAAAGTATTAAAAGATTACATCACAAGTTAAATGAAGATTAGTTATATTGTATAATTCAATACCACAAAGTTAAATTCATCGCTACATCACTGAAAAAAGGGAACCGCAATTCTGATCGTTCTTACCTTATCTTCAACTGTATGGTAAGAGATTACGTCTTAGAAGTTAGAATATAACGTTAAGTTTGGCATAGCAGCCTACAATCACGTAATTGTATTGTCATATTGATGTGAATGTAATGTAATATCTTCCCATTATGTTGCTTTAAAAATTCATAAAAAATCAATCGCACTGTCTTTGCTGGCTTCGGTTGGTTGGCATGGGTGGGCAGCACGTTGAGGATCTATCGATCAAGTAGATCGGTCTGTTCAAAATAGGATCAAAAAAGAATCGGATCAATAATATGTCAAATCGACAATGAATTAACCTGTTACAGCGTATTAACCGGTCAGGTCTTGTTGGTTATTAAAGGCCCGTTTAATGACCCGTAACTTTTTTCAACCTACTGGTCACACTAATTTACATGTTACAATTAGTTAAACTTACTACTGACACTTTATACGTAAAAATAACTATTATACAAATTTTTTTATACATATTTGTTCCATTTTAAAAACGAGGCAAAAACAAGTTGCCCATGAGCCCTTCCGATCCATTTATTTACACAAAAGTTCCGACCCATCCCACATCATTAACAATCTATAGCCAGGTTCGACCCACTTTGTAAACAGGCAAATCCAAACCCGATCTAACTCGATCGATTGTCCCCTATTGATTCCTAACCTAACCTCCAGGTATATCACTGATTGCTGGTATTCGATCATCCATAGATTCTGCAGTTGGAACAAGACAATAATCCGAACAACCAGAAGGAGATACACACGTTGCAAAGGTGCAGAAGGTTTACGGACCATATGAAATAAGTCCAATTGCTAATTCTAGTCGTCCAAAATATTAACTGCATAGCGGTTTTTAATCTAAAATAGTACTCCGGAGTTAAATTTAAAAGAGGTCTAGAATATTAGATCATAAACAACTATTCATAGGTGCGTTTGGTATAGTTTGTTGGGCAATTTTTTCTAAGATTTTTGTGAACTTTTTCTAATAATTGTGATGTTTCGTACAAAACTTTTTTAAAAATAATTTTTATAAAAGTCAACCTCCAAACTTTGAGGAAGTTGAAAAAATGCAACATTTCCTACCAACTTATCGGAAGTTGATATGATAATTTTAACATGTTTTATGTTTGCCTTTGCATATTGATTTTCTTAAATAAAGAAGGTATACAGTCATACTTTTTTCCAAATTTATTTTAGTAATCTTTTTTCTTTTGTCTGTAAAGTGGAAAAGGGGATGGGAGGAATTAATTTGTTTTATTTAGATAGGTAACAAAAACGATTAAATAACCACTTAAAAGATGTAATACCTTACTAACCTACCCTAAATAAGATTTTAGATGCTCATATCCTATACATTTTATGTAAAAAAACACAATGAATAAAAGAAACAAGTTATTCAATTGATATAGTAAAGTAAATGAAACACATAGGCCCTGTTTGGCAAACAGCTGTTAGCTATTAGCTGTTTGTATTAGCTGTTAGCTGTTTGAGTTAGTTATTTACATTAGCTGTTTAAATTAGCTGTTTGTAGAAAAATTATTTGATAAAGTTAGCTATTTTTAACAAAGATGTATAAAGACGTTTGACAAAAATTCATTTATATCTTTATCTCTAAATTACTTTTTAATAGAACATATATTTTTATTTATTGGTCAATTTCTTTTTAAACAGAATTAAATTGGTATCGTAAGTATAAATTAACTTCATTTGTGATCACATTAAAAAAAAAAAACTTTATTGATAAAACTTTACTGTCTTATTAAATTCTACATAACTTGTATTCATTGTCTATCTTATTTCTTTTCAATTTGTTCTTAGGTAAATGATGCCAATGTATTATAATGTTATTTTGCTATTTTTAAATTTTTTTAAAATTTATAATGACTTTATCTTCATTAGATTCAATTCATACAAAATATAGTATCAAATGTCATTATTTTGCATCGATCCAAATCTCATTGTCGAGGTAATCGGAAGGGAGATTGAATAATCTAAAGTATAAATATCAAAATATTAGACCTTAATAAAGGTGCATGGTGAAATAATCAAATAAGCGTGATATAATGTACTAACAAAATTAGAAAATCTACAACAAAACGTATACTACTTGATTAAGAAAAAAATATAAATAATAAAAGAGACAATACAACTTCAATGGTTTGTTTTTACCTCAAAAAAAATTATCTCTACTGTTGTTAATGCTCAATGTCTAACTAGGATCGAATGCTACTAAAGGACACTTTATAATACTATATACTTTTTCCATCTTATAAAATAATATTCTATAAATATAATGTAGTGGCATGTGATGTAATTAAATACTCAACTAGTTCTTAAACAGATGTGTCATTTCCATAAAAAGCTCTTTTGAAAAGGCTAATGAAAACAACCTTTTCAAAAAAATTATTTGGAGCCAAACAGCTTGTTAACAAAATCAAAACCTGGAAATCCCAGATGAGTGGAAAGAGAGAGAGAAAAGGAGAGAGCTAAAAGATGAGCTGAAAAATCCAATTCATTATTCTGAAAGTCACCAAAAAAGGTGTTAAATATGTACAACACCAGTGATATGCTGAGCTGTCTAACTACCTCTGAGGATAATTACAAAGGAGAAATGGATGAGCTGTACAAAAGGAAAAAAAATCCTATACAATACACGCTACACCCCCCCGTCAAGTTGGACTTGGTAGATTATCCATAAGTCCCAACTTGAGACTAAGATGATTATGTTGTTGCCCTCCAAGGGGTTTGGTCATGATATCTGCAATCTGAAGAGATGAACGTAGATGATGTGTTTGCAGGAATCCTTCCAATAGCCTATCTCGGACATAGTGACAGTCCAAGTCGAGATGCTTGGTTCGGTTATGGAAGACAGGGTTCTCCGCAATATGCTGTGCAGCGCGATTATCACAATGCAGGGGAATAGGAAGAGGGGTTGGGATCTTCAAATCATGCAGCAAACCAGCAAGCCAAACTAGTTCACTAGCTGTTTCTGACATACTTCTGTATTCAGATTCAGCGGAGGATTTGGAAACTGTTTTCTGTTTTTTTGTTTTCCAAGAAACCAATGAGTTACCAAGAAAAATACAGTAGCCAGTTAGAGATTTTCTGGACTATATGCATCGACCCCAGTCAGCATCTGAGTATGCTGTTAAAGAAAGGTCAGAAGTAGTTGGATAGAATAATCCTTTGTTGATGGTGCCCTTCAAGTATTTTACAACATGAATGGCGGCCTCCATGTGAGGAGCTCTGGGACAGGTAACAAACTGACTCATATGTTGTATGGCATAGGAGACATCTGGTCTGCTGAGATTAAGGTATAAGAGACGGCCAATCAATCTCCTGTAACTCTCAGGATTGCAGAGGATAGTCCCGTGATCCACAGATAGCTTGAGATTGGTAGGAAAAGGAATGGAAGGAGGTTTGCAGGCACTAAGCCCCAAATCATCAAGTATATCCAGGATATATTTTCTCTGGCTTATCATGATTCCTTGATCAGATCTGCAAATTTCAAGGCCAAGAAAATATCTTGCAAGGCCAAGATTCTTAATAGTGAAAGCATTATGCAATGCTTGTTTTAAGGCAAAGATTCCATGTGAGTCATCTCCTGTGAGAAGGACATCATCTACATAAACCAAGGCTGCTATAAAATGACCATTATGCTGCTTGGTGAACAGAGAATAGTCCCTTTTGGACTGAAGAAATCCCTGCTGAATAAGGAATCTCGTGAGCTCAGTGTTCCATTGTCGGGATGCTTGTTTAAGGCCATATAAGGACCGTTTGAGCCTGCAAACCTTCCCAGGAGGGCATTTTGTATAACCTTGTGGAGGAACAATGTAGACTTCTTCATCTAAGTAACCATGCAAGAAGGCATTATTGATGTCAAGTTGGTAAAGATGCCATCTTTTTGCAGCTGCTAGAGCCATAAGAACTCTGACTGTGGGTAGCTTGGCAACAGGTGAGAAAGTATGTTTATAATCTTTGCCTTTGATTTGATCAAAACCTCTCACAACAAACCGGGCTTTGAACCTGTCTATTGTCCCATCAGGTTTGAACTTAATTCTGTAAACCCATTTAGATGTAATAGGTCTCTTTCCATGAGGTAAATCAACAATGTCCCATGTGTCATTGGTTTCCAATGCTGCAATCTCATGTTGCATAGCTTCCAGCCATCTGGGGTCGTCTTTGGCTTGTGCATATGTAGAAGGTTCATGGACAGAGAGGACATTGGAAAGAGAGGTTTGATAATCTGATGTTAGGTGGGCAAAGTCTGACTGTTTAAACAAGGGATATGGAGTGGTAGTAGTAGCATGGCAAACAAAATCTTGCATCCAAGCTGGCCTTTTTGTGATTCTAGTGGAATGTCTGCTGGCCGGAACAGTGGGTACATTTTGTGGAGCAGTGGGAGAATCAGGTGCAATTTGTGGGGCAGAATCAAGTATGGGAGAGTTGGAATTTGAGGAATGAAAGGATATGGTGCTGGGATTTGGAATTGAGAAACTGTCAACATCATCGGAGAATGACAAGATATGAGGAGGAAATAAAAGTTGAGAGGATTGAGATGTCTTTGGAGGCTGATAAGGAAATATATGCGCATGGAATTTAACATCTCTGCTCACGAAGGTAACATGAGCATCAAGGTCATAGAGCTTGTAAACCTTTTGGTTTGAAGGATATCCTAAAAATATACATCTTCTAGCTTTGGGACTAAATTTGTTTCTGCCAGATTGTAAGTCCAGAGCATAACATAGACAACCAATAACTTTCAACATGCTATAGTCTAGAGACTTGTTGAAGAGACACTCAAAAGGTGTATTCCAATCAAGCACAGCTGAAGGAAGTTTGTTAATAACATGGGTGGCAGCCAGAACACAATCCCCCCAGAACTTATCAGGCAGATTTGCATGCAGCTTCAAGGCCCTGACAGTATCAATCAAGTGTCTGTGTTTTCTCTCAATCCTCCCATTCTGTTGGGGGGTTTTGGGAACGCTTTTATGTTGTATAATCCCCTTTTTGGCAAACAAAGTAGTGCACTGACTTTGGAGGAATTCTGTCCCATTGTCTGATCTAATACACTTGATGGAGGTTCCAAATTGATTCTCAACGTAAGAAATAAAATTAGACAAAATTGTAGGAGTTTGCATCTTATTTTGCAACAAAAAGGTCCAAAGAGATCTTGTGTGATCATCCAATATAGTAAGTATATAATGTGCTCCAGTCACATCCGAGTTTTTGTATGCCCCCCAAAGATCTACATGTATCAAATCAAAAGCCTTAGTTGCCCTAGATGTACTGATGGGAAAAGGAAGTCTGTGGAACTTAGCCATCTCACAAGTATCACAAACAAAACTTGATGATCCTTTACATTTGTTCAAATGAACTAACTTAGATAGAGACGGATGTCCTATACAATACACGCTACACAGCTGTTTACCAAACACTCTGTTTGACTTGATCAAAAAAGATAAAACACCCCCCAAAAAAGTTATCAAATACTCAACTAGTTTTTGCACAGAGGCACAAGACAATTATAGAAGTCACGGTACAATTGCAGCGCACTCACGGTACAATTGCAGCTTCCCCAAACGCACCCATCGTGTCCCTCGAGCATCTTATGTACCCAAATTAGCCAAATCTTGCACATTGTTGAACAACGGGAGGAAATAAAGGAACTCTAATGGGTCAACTACCATAAAATGATATAAACGGTCTTCTATCTTGCAAAACAAGACAGAATAAGTAACCTCTAAAATTTATTAGGAAAAACAAAATGATTCAGAAAATCAAAGACGACTTACCATTTGCACAAAAGAGCTCATAACAACAATTTGAAAAAACAAGTAAATATTTACCAAATAGCACAACTCCTTTTTTAAAAATGAACCCTTATGAATAAAATCCCAAATAGAAGAAAAATTGGACGTTCGTACCCAATTATACATTAGACCTACCACTGCCATTTTCGTAGTTGTAGACATTGGCTGCTCCCCCGCAAAACTTGAATTTGGATATTGGATGAATCAATCCAAGGTGACCTACACAATGACGCAGAGCGTGAAAGGGAAAGAACACGGACACGCGCAGTGTATGACAATTGACAAAACTACAGTCGTGGCCCGTGCGAAATAGTGGCACCACAAGGGCGGCTCGGCTGGCTGGTCCCACCGCCCAGCATCTCACATAGAAATATCAGAATAAGCCACCAAAGAATGTCCACACCCCCACACGCTCAAAGATTAGTCAAACCTCCTATGACAATCACTAACAATCTATTTAACAATTCTTTTAAAGTTTTTTTTAAACACACACCAAAAAAAAAAAAAGGAGCCGCCGGCCGTCCAAAAGCGCTATAAATCACATACCCAACACTCCTCGGAGTTCAACTCTCTGCATTACTCGAACAACAGCTAAGACAAGAGAGAGAGTTGAACAGATGGTGTCATACACTTCTAGTTCAGAAGCTCAGAAACAGCAGCAACTTGCTCAATCTGCGCATCATCTACACTCAGTCCAAAGGCCGCCTGCTTCCAGGACCTACAAGAAACCACTCAACATGCTAGCTCAGCTGGCCTCTGGTACTGCCCAACCGAGGGTCTATAATGTGAAGCCAATCCACTTTCGAGAGCTAGTTCAGAGGCTCACTGGAGCATCGTCGTCACCTGGGCTCTGTAGTCACCAGCCTCACCCTCCACCTCAGTCTCAACCTCAGCCTCAGCCTCCTCTTTCAGTCCCACCTTATCTTCTTCGTCCTCAAATTCAAAGTCAGATAGGCATCACAGAAGAAGAGCAAGTTCCATACAAAGTACACCGCGCATTTGCAGCCGTGCCTGAGGAGCGACAATTATTCCTGGATAAGGAGGAAGGCGGCGAAGGTCTCACGAGTGAACTTATGCTGTCCCCGAATTTCCAGGCTTGGTTTTCTCTTGCCCTCTTGAGTCCAGGCTCAGTTCCCTGATGTACACGTGTGTAGATACAGCCTTCCGCTAGACCTTTAGCTTTTTCATTGTATTTGAGGTTAAAACTAAGGTTATCCCATTATACTACATGTCTCTCACTGTTCATTTGACTATTGCACCCATCAATTGTGTGTACTTACTAATAAGCACGTCCTAGATCAGCAGACATAAATCAGAGTTTGATTAAAAAAAAAAAAGATTAGCTGTCATCATGAAATACAAAAGTGATCCGAAGAATTTCCTCCCTGATCAAGAAAAGAAATAGATAACCTACACTCGTACAGCAAATAGCAATACTTTCAGGCTCGTGCTACTACAGCAAGTATTAAGCAAACAATCGATAGAAATCTAAACGGACACCAGTGGCCTCCGATGATGGTGCTCAAGAGTTCCCAAACAGGCATAAGTACCCAAGCAGAAAATTCTCAATTGCATTTCTGAATTATGGCAAAGGTGAAAAAGCAAAGCTAGAGAACCCCAAATGCAGGATGTGTAAGCTAGGTTACTATCAAACAACAACCAACTCTGCCTTGAGGCTGCTCAGCCACTCTTCATTCATCAACAATCCGGATTTGTTAGCTCCCTTCTATTGTAGAGCAAACTCCTAAACTTAGCCCCTAATCCAACCTATTGCAGTAACAAAAGATCAATTGGCCATGGCAGCAGATAATCTTGCATTGTCAAAGATTCAGGATTGCAAGCTGCTACGGACGGAAAGGAAAGAATCTTATCAAACAAAGGCGGTGAAAAACAGCACTGTCAAAGATTCAGGATTTCAAGCTTCCTCTGTCTCTCCTCCTTTTCTACTTGATTATTTTTTAACGTGCATTGCACAAATTCATGGACTAAATTTCTGCAAGACTTGTATCAACCAAATAGGCATTCATACACATAAATAAGGGATATAATTAAAAAAAAAAAATGTCTGTCAATATTCTGTTCAAAAGTTGACAAGAAATGATACCCAACCAGTAGCATGGATCTTCAGCCTCTGCAGACTGCATGCTGGAAAATACTCTCCCCGGTTGTGGCATCCAGGATTCAAAAGCCTTGGATGATAAGGCAAACAGAGACATTGGCACACTGTTTTCAAAGCGATATGCTTCAGATTTGTGTGATGCTAAAACTCCACCAAAAGCGAACATTTAGATGCTACCAAAGGCCCTTTGACATGGTAAAGTGCACATGAATTAGCATCTAGCTGTCCCAAAAATTTCTCAGCTGTGACATGTGCAGAAGAAGTTCATCTCTGCCTAAACCAGTTACACTGCTGGTCATAATCCATGGTGGTTGTTGCTTGTAGTTTTGTCTGATCAGCTCCTGGAAACTCCTGATATTTTCATCAGGTCTTGTTCCTTTCCCGCCCTTCATCTTGTCGCATTTCGTGAAGACAAATGTGATTGGTATCTGAGAGGTACAGCCAAAGAAGCAAGGAAATTAACCCATTTTAGCCACGCCCCAATGACAGTAAACTTAAAAGTAGAAATTGAAAGAAGAGCCAGCCTAAAGTGTGAAAAAGTTGAATACATCATTCCTTCCAAGCCAATTGGCACAATCAAGATCTATTTTCTGCTGAGGAACACTTGCATCAATCAGCAGCAGCACAGCAACAAGCGTTTCTCTGTTCAAGAAGTACCCTTTCGTGAATGAAGACCAATCCATTCGAGCAGATTCAGAGGCCTTGGCAAATCTGGTAAACAAAAAAGAGTATTTAGACACAAGAAGTAAAACCATTGCTCTAATTATCAGATTAAGTAAAATAATTACAGCAGCATTGGCACAATAGGTTTTAATGTTTTATACACTCCCCCCCCCCCCCCAAAAAAAAAAGATTGAGACAGAGAGAGACAGATAGAGAAGTGTGCATTAATTGCTAGCTTTAGCATCTCAATCAACTTCTTTTTATAGTAGGCAGGCTAAGCAATGGAAGCATCTTCTCACCATCCGCAATAGATCCACATCCATTGCAGTAATTCAACTTATCAAATGGCAATATTTCCTAGAGGTAAAACATATATTACCAAAGCTCCAATTTGAAGTAAAGGTGGTAGTTTCAGATTACAGCTGGAGACAAATATAGGACTAGACATTGGATGGCCCATGGTTGTATCAACAGAAAACTGTTGTATCATTCTACGAAGGGAGGTATCTGTTCTCAACATATTGTTTTACCAAGTGTGTGAAAGATTTGCATGGTCATAGGGAATTTACCATAGTGAACTCAATCTTAACAGGGTCTCATTAGACCGAAGCACTACTAGTAAGCCATTGCAGTCCAACTCTTGGACAAATTCTAATGTGAAATAACTAACTGATGATAAATTAATAACAGCTCAAACCAAAAATATTGTGAGAAATATGCTAATTGCAGTCAACTTAGAACAATTAACCTACACCTAAACAACCCACATTAAGAAACTAGAATCCAAACACTCACCCATATCCAGGTAAATCCACGATGTACCAACTCTTATTCACCAGGAAATGATTAATAAGTTGAGTCTTACCTGCATTGAACAAACACCAAGTAAACAAACCCATACATTCATTTGGGAATTTAAACAAACACCTGGTGTGCACGAGTCCAGAAACAAAACCTCACACCTGGCTTCTTCGAGGTTAACGCAATCTCTTTCTTCTTTACAAGGGCATTAATAAGAGAAGATTTCCCAACATTGGACCGACCCAGAATAGCAAACTCCGGCCGGCCATCTTTAGGGCAGTCCTTGGGACGGTTACTACTTCTTACGAATTGGACCTCCTTTATCTGGGCATTCCCGGCATAAGGACCCACCACGATGTTTGAACCAGGAAGGACCATCTCTTCGGTTATGACATCGGGTTCGACTCCCGGCGGGATGAAGAGGACGGTGCGAGCGAATTTAGCTGCGGCATCGGAGGCGGCGGACGGCGGCGTTGTGGAGCTCGACGAAGAGGCATGGCGACGCAGGGAGATATTCCGGGGTGGGAGGGAGGAGAGAGAAAAGAGGGAGAGTGGGGTGGGAGGTTGAGCGATGGGTGATAGAGATGAAGCAATGTGAGGGATGAAGATGCGAGTTCTCAGTAGCATTGCAAACGTTGGTTTTGTTATTCGCCCGCCAGTTTTGGATTTCGCCGGCGCTAAGATTTTTAGCTTCAAAGACAAAAGGCAGGAAAAATTTAGAAAATCTTGACTCGTGCACGGTGCACCTTTGCACGACGACGTTTCGTGCATTTTCTCGCCCTCCCCCCTTCTTTTTTGAATTCCGTTTAACACATTTTTTATTGGGATTTTTTTAAAAAAATTCTGTTTAATACCCCCCCAAGTCGCATGATGGCGGCTATTAGAGCGAATGAACAAATTTAATTTCATGTATGAAGAGTAAAGAAGTTTGCATCTGAAGTAACAATCCTATATTAGCGAGAAAATGAAGGAATATTGGTATCTTCTATTCACCAGAAAAAAATTGGGGTTTAAATCTTATGTAACTCAACGTAAGGTTTACATTCTCCCATGGTGTAAGACTTTTCCTCCTTATCCAACCGTGGCATTGGCTCCTTGCCTTCCTAAGTTCAAGAGGTGACTCGGTGTGACTTCAAAAATTAAAAAAGATAGAAAATAGGGGGAGAATAAATTTTCAATGAAATTTGCAATTTGGTTATGTAAGCTCATTAGTAATCGTTTGGCGAGCTTTGGAGTTGCATATATTAGTCTGATGGTTTTTTGTTCATAGAATTTGCCCTTCCTGTAATATCTATCATTAAATGTTTCTTATTGCAATAGTTTAACCCCTTTAGTTACAAGTAAAAAATACTAAAAGTGTGTCGTAACACCACAACTCAATTTGTCATATGATTTTTGTGGGAAAGTTATGATTCTATGTACAAGTTACGTATGATGTACATTGAATTGCATACGCACCCCCAAAGTTATTCCTATGCCCCCATTATTGTTGTCCTTTTAATTGATCGATGAGACTTGAGAGGTGTACAATACTTGTTCTGGACACAATAATTTGGTTCGATCATTTTCTTCCATGGCTAAGGCCTCATGTTTGATGTTTTTGTCTAATCCACAGCACCCTATGCCATCCATTATGATGGACAAAATTGTAGCGCCCCTCTTGAATCTTTCAAAAACAAGAAATAATAAAATATTTCATAGCAAAACATCCATTCTAGTTGCCTCCCTTTTACAAGCAAAATGTGCAAGCGCATAATGACACATTACACACAAACTAACACAACCACTTCATCCATCCCCAGCACATCAATCACCCTGCAACCGTAAGCAGACAAGGGGGATAACATAAAGGAAGCCTCAAGTAGGATTCGTCAAAATTAACTTCGATGAATATAAAAAAGTTCTCAAGAAGCAGCAAGAAGATTCATCATCCCCGATTGGGGAGGGCAATTCATACAGGCAGAAGCATTCAACCTAGGAGTAGTGTTAGTATTATTCGTAGCTGAAACAATAACCTTGTGTAACAGGATCAATGCAGCTATACAAGTAGGATTTACTGATATTCATATTGAATGAAATAATAACATTCTTATCCAAACAGTGCAAGGAAAAATTAAAATACAATCGGAAATTCAAGTGCTTGTTCAAGATATCACTACTTAAATAGGTTCAACAATGTTATTATTAATCATATATATTTTTAGGCAGGACAATAGTACAATTGACTGGCTGGCTAAGTTTGGATTATCACTTAATTCCACAAGTGTGTGGGATGTGGTTCCTCATAGGAACATTGACCGTATCCACTTTGAGGATAATTTAGGACCAATCATTGAAAGAAGGGCATCCTAAATTATACTTCTTACCTTTCTTGAAAAAAAAAAATTGTTTAATGTTTTTGTCTGCTCTACGGCGGTTCTCTTTCCCTTGGATTTGTCTAAAGAGGTTTTCTTCTAAGAAGCTTCTGCTGATGATTAGTATCTACTAATAGCATTTGATACAAAATTAAAGAAGCCGACTTGGCTGCCCTGTAATTATCCTGCTAATATCGACAATCCAACTATTTCTTCATGCATTAGTGCAAGAGTTCTAGTCAACATTTTCAAATAGTACAGTAATCAAACTTTGGTTTAATCAGAGACAAATTAGTTGTTCATTTTACCAAATATTTTAAACGGAAAAAGTTACCATGGGTTTAGAGAAAGAAAGCAACTGTTAGCCATTCAGTTCATTTCATAGGAAAGTTAAGTTCCTACAAAAGTTAGAGATTAGTTAAACCCAAAGATTGAAAAAACATTAAGTTTTCTATAAGATTGTCTCATGATAACATAGTGTGAAAAGAGGAAGTCACGTCAACAAGTGCAGCTCAACAATCACCTTTGTCGGCAGCATTTGAGTTAGACATGCATAATAAACCCTAAAAAGACTTCACTCTTCTCAATAGCCCACATCACACACTCTCTCACATTATCCGCACACTCTCTCATCCCCTTCCATCGTCATCGTCATCTTCATATATATATATATATATATATATATATATATATATATATATATATATATATATATATATATATATATATATATATATATATATATATATATATATATATATATATATATATCCATGCAACATCGCCGTCTCATTATGGTTGCTTGTCATCATCATCCTTATCATCATTATCTTGCATTGTTCAAAGGGTGGTGCAGTTAGGTTGCTACTCCCTAGCATATTTTGATTGATAACATCAGTGTCGGAGTTTCAATGTCTTAAATTTAGGGGGTTTCTTTCGTGTTGTTTAGTAGTTGTATAAAAAACAAGCAAATGACATAACTATATGATATTGTTTATTTATTAGTTACGGGTGTCTTATTTAATTATTGCATGTGTGACTACGATAAAATTTATTTGGTACTACATTTATGTGGTAGTTTGATTGCGTATAATATCACAACATGATTATTTACTTATTGTATGTATGACTGTACTCATACAATTCGTGTTCAGACAAATAGATGGCTCGATAATATTGGCTATAAGAGTGTATGCTAATGCATTGTTTAATTTCCATGTAACTTTGTAATATATGACCATAATTAAAACATAAATATGACTAATAATGTTGCCAAATAATGACTAAAATGTTTATATAATTCGATATTTTGGTGATTTAATTAAAGTACTAATAACAGTTATAATCGATGACTAATACGATGGGTTACTTGTTTAATTTTGGACCATGGCCTGGCAAGTAATGTATGATTATTAATACACAAATTGTATGACTAATGTGTGACCTATTTTATTTCGTAATTTTGTTTCCAAAGATAATGCAACTTGACTATTTCATTGATGCGTGTATGAGTGGTATGACTGTATCTTTAAAGTTTGTGTTCATACAACATGGATATGATTAGTCACATTTTTTTTGATACCATTATTGCCGAGAATTGGAGAGTCCATTTCACAGGAACGAACATGTTCAAATTAGCAAAGAAACTTAAAATTATCAAGTATGAAGTTAAAGGATGGTCGAAAAACCACTTCTGATGCAAATCCCATCAAGTTGATACCATTATTGCCGAGAATTGGAGAGTCCATTTCACATAGCAAAGAAACTTAAAATTATCGAGCACGAAGTTAAAGGATGGTCGAAAAACCACTTTGGCAATTTGCATAATAAAATAGCACACAACACGCAAAAAATTAATTATGTGGATGAAAAGCTCCGATCTAATCCGGAGAGTTTTCATCTTAACGCGTGGATGACACACCTCCTAAAGCAGAGAGAAAAAATGATGCTTTTTAACCAAAAATATTGGGGAAAGCTCCGACGGAAAGAATGGCTGGTAAATGGAGACCAAAATACTACTTTCTTCCTGCGTAGAGCAAACACAAGAAGGAAAAAGAAAATGATTATCAAATTTCGAGATGACTGCGGTCTATGGATGGATGATCATAAAGAGATTGCCGACAAATTCACGATAGATTTCTCCAATGTTTTAAATCAAGTCACAATGATCAGCGCACCCTCGCCCACCTTGGGCTCCCTAGTCTAATTTCAAATATTGAAAATAGCAAACTTATTAGACTTCCAAATTTGGAGGAGGTAAAACCCGCCCTGTTTAGCATTGACTCCAACAAAACTCCAAAACTTGATGGGTTTGGAGCAGGTTTTTTTAAGAACTATTGGAATATCATTAAAAAAGACATGCTCAACTGTATCATGGAATTCTTTAGGAATGAAAAGATTTTAGAAGAACTTAACCATACCTTCATAGCACTTATACCCAAATTGAAAACCCAGTACAGACAAACCAGTTTAGACTAATAAGCCTATGCTCTACTATTTATAAGATTATTGTAAAGATACTCGTTAATCGATTAAGACCACTGCTTAATAAAATAGTCTCACCTTTACAAAGTACTTTTATTCCTGGTAGATCTATCCATGATAATATCATCATCTCTCACGAGATTATGCATAAATTCAAGAACCTAAAGGGAAAAGCATCCTGGGTTTCCATTAAACTATATATGAAAAAAGCATACGACAGAATGGAATGGGACTTCATTATGCAATGTTTCCAATAAATAGACTTCCATCCAACCTAGAACAAATGGATTAAAGAATGTATATCGTCTATTTCATACTCTATTATCGTTAATGATGAACCTAATGGGTTATTTACCATAACTAGAGGAATTAAACAAGGTAATCTCCTTTCTCTATACATATTTATTATTTATATGAAAGTCCTAAGTCTATGGCTAATTAAAGAGGCAGCTACTAGAAAATCTGGAATAGGGCTCAAAATCTGCCCACAATCCAACATTATTCCCGACCTACTCTTTGCAGATGACTGTCTACTTTTTTGTAAAACTACTGCTAGAAGCTGTGCGCAATTGAAGTCACTACTAGATAAATTATGCGACAATTCAGGACAACTTATTAACTATTATAAATCGGTACTCACGTTCTTGCATAATGCCTCCCCATACCAGAAAGAAGTAGTTACGGGTATTTTTAACATTTCTCACAGAGCATCTTTAGGCAAATATTTGGGTTGCCTCTCTTTCAAGGTCGACCTTCCGAATCTACCTTTAAAGAGATTATCGACAAAGCCATTGCCAAACTTCAAGGTTGGAAAGCAAACTGTTTATCAAAAGTAAGAAGAACAGTCATAATCCAATTACACTTAGAATTACTCCCAGCGCATACACTGCAATGCTTCCAAGTTCTAACAGCTATTAGTCACCACCTAGATAAACTCAGTCGAGACTTTTTTTGGAGCCACACAAATGCCAGAAAAAGACTACCGCTTGTTGTGTGGAATAAACTCTGCTTACCTAAAAGTAAAGGCGGACTAGGATTACGAAAAATAGAAGCAGTCAATAAGGCGTTCCAATGCAAACTAGCTTGGAAAATTCTTACCAACAAATCTAGCTTATGGGTTGAAATGATGCAAGTTAAGTACCTTCATAAGAATGAATTCTTCAACTATAAAAAATAGAACACTGACTCCCCAGTTTGGAAGAGTTCATTAAATTATAGACCACTTATAAAATAAGAAATTATGTGGCAGATAGGAAATGGCGAAAGCATTTCCTTCTGGCATGATAACTGGATAGAAAATAAGAATCTAATTGAAATATTAGATGTTGATGAAGCAACTATACCTAGTCCACATGCTAAAGTTTCTGAATTTATCCAACAGGATATGACTTGGAATCTCACACAGCTCACCTCTACCTTGGGTAATCACCCGATCATGCATAGAATCCAATGAGTTGTCATTCCTGTCCATAGCAAACCAAATTCCTTGTGTTGGGACCTGGATAACTCATATATCTTTAGTACTAAATCAGCAATATGGATAGCATACGATAAGTCAATAAATGATTACTCAGACTAGTCCTTCAGGTGGATCTGGCAAATAGACACCATGCCAAAAATTAAAATTTTCTTATGCCAAATCTGCCACAAAGCAGTCCCTATTCGAGGAACTTTACTCGAACGTGGACTGAATATTGATGCAGGTTGCCTAATATACCTGGGTGACATTGAATCAATTGACCATTTATTTAGTGAGTATCAGATAGGTAAAAAGGTATGGAAACTAGCGGATAAATACCAATGGTTCCGAATACAGTTCTTGCCTCGTGACTACCAGCAACTAGCAGAAGCGTTACAAAGGATAAGATCCTCCCGTAATCCAAAACTGCTCCAAAAATTATCCTTTCTTATGTGGAGCATTTGGAAATAGAGAAATGCAGTAGTCTTCGAAAATAAGTTTTTTAATCCCATAAGATGTCTTATCAAAGTAAAAAAGGCATGTGCCGAATGGAGAATCCAATCTTGTATATCAGATGATTATTCACCGAGGGGATTCTCTTCTACCCCTCCCAAACCTTTTCACTTTGTAAGGTGGAATCTCCCATCTTTAGGATTCATCAAAATCAACTTTGACGTATAGCTCCTCAACTCATCAGCAGCAGGAGGTTACGTAGTACACGACTGGATGGGCAAACTACTCAAAGCAGGAGTTGCTTATTATGAGTCTACTTCAATCATGGTAGTTGAAGTAAGAGCACTGAAGGATGGAGTTAGTGCGGCCACACAAACAAGCTACAAGAGTCTGTTGATTAAAGGTGACAATATTACAGTAATTCAAGCACTACCAGGCAAAATCCAAGTTTCTTAGAAGATCGCTACGATTATCGAAGATATTCGTATATGGTTAAATCAAGACACCAATTTTCAAGTCAAACACATCTATCGAGAGGCAAATATGGCGGCTGACTGGCTTTCTAAATTCGATCACTCTATTACGAATTCGTTTTTTTTCAGATGTCTGCTTTTTCCCAGTGTTTGATACTATTCTGACAGCGGATGAAGTTAGACGTACTCTTATGAGAAGAGACGCTTAACATTGGTTGTACTTCGTCTTTACCATTGTAAAAAAAAAAGGTCACATTTTTTTAAACGAGTGACTGATATGTTGTTTGATTTTCTTCATATTATAAGGTAATACGAGTAATAATATTTGACTACTAATGTAGGCGAGAGATGAAAATACTAATGTGAGTAATAATGTATGACTACTGTTAGACATGATAGGTGACTATTCTAATGTGTTATTTAATTTGAATGTATCGATATACATAAGATTAATAACTTCATAAATGGGTGACTGAATTATTTATTTAATGTTTAAATTTTGACAGGTAATTGGACTTCTAATACTTGACAAATAATAGTGTCAAATAAGTGACTGCAATTATCTGTTAGTATGTTTTACATTTAATGTTGTACGGTGAGGCCAAGTACCACACAGATATGATTGAAAATGTTTCTGAAGAAGAACTATAATGGTTAATTAGTTAATTCTGTCGTATGGAAAGGCAACTAAAATCATTATCAATGGATGATTTTAACTTTCATTTAATACCATCGTTTTGAAACATAACTAATACAGATGCCAATAAGTGCCTATAACGTTTCATCAATCTTTTCAACATGAAGGGCAACTAATAATATTCTCAATGAGGGGAGGGGAGTTGGTGGGATTAATCAATTGCTTTGGATGGTCTTAGTTGCTCACTTTTGAAATAGAGTGGGGTAGGTAGAGGCCTAGATGGTGTATCTTGTTTATGATCTTTTGTGATCTTATATTTATGATTGTTATTCCGCTATAACCCGAATATAGCCTATTGGCTTATTAATAATCGGAAAAAAAATATTTTTCAATGAGTGATTGTACTAACAATATATAAATTTTTTACCAATATGCAAAATGCTTCCCTCTTCAACATGAATAATTCATAGCACACAAATTCTTGTATCAACACGAACTAAATCGATGAGTTTGAACATAAGTAGGGTTTAATGAAGAGTTTTTGCAAGTGAGAGAAACTTGTCATTTTTTTAAAACAAAAATTTGGAAACATAGGGAGAGTGAAACCACTTCCCTAAAAACATCACCTCTTTAATTTTCAGAAATAACGCCACATATACCGTATCACAATAACTTAACGTGAGACGGTCTCATGCAAAAATTTACATTAAGAAGATGAGTCTTAAGTTTGAGAAAATGTGAAACTCTAATGAGGTGAGAGTATAATCTAATTTTCAGGATCTTATTGATACTAGTGTTGACCCGATCAAGCCCTCCCTTAACTAACAGTATTTTTTAGTTGAAAAGAAGAATATGATTAGCATTGGTTTAAGTTGAGTTAATTTTGGATTATGTTAACTTTAGGTTGATAGAACCATTTGGTTCATGAAAAACATATCTTTTGATTATTATTGACTATATATAGATTATATTAGGTTAATAAGTTACTATAAATTCCACTTGTATATATCGATCTTTACAACTCGATCCCTTTAAACTAATAATTACGTCACCTCAAATATATAAGCAACAACACCTTCATAAAAGATATAAAAAAAAAATAGCACATGAAAATATAAATTAAGCTTAACGATCAATCTGATTGAGTCTTCTATAATTCTAGTTAATATAAATTCAACTTATTCATCAATGTTGATCTTAGAGTATATCTAGCCAGCTAGATCAATGTTAAATTTATCCACACATAATATTAGAACTGTGTATTAAGTCAGTTTGAGTTGAGCCATTTAATAAATGGGTCAATTATATGTCAACTTTGCAAATAGTTTAGATCTATACAAAATTAAAAAATAACATATTTTCAAGCCAGCTAAACGATCAAATTGTGTCAACTTTGAGTCGAAATCGGTTTGGTTCGTATCGAATTCGGATTTCTCTCAGTAATTTCAGGTCGGATTCATATCGAGTTATCATGTCGACTTAGACTTTCTCAACTCTACATAATATTATATGAAACCAGATTAAAAATGGATTAATTAAACTAGGCAATGGAAATTGCTCTAGTCTCAGAATCAGGCCTCAGTATTTAGTTGGCGGCTACATAAAATGGGGAAAGGGAGGGCAAAACCATGGGAAGAGACAAGAGTGGCCAGTTTCAAAAATTGCGGACGTTGTTGAAATTGTCCCCAGCTGTGATACTCGCAAATCACAACGTAATTTGGACGAAATTTAAGTGGTCGTCTGTTTATGATGTTACTGAATTGGGCAAAATTCAAGTTTAATTATATTGGAGACAGCTATGGTTGTTGGGTACTTTGGAATCCGTTTCGAATCGGGGAAACATTTTGAAAGTTTCATTTAGATGCTTTGAAGAAACGGAAAAGAATCCTTTCGGGCTTTCCCTTATCTTTTCTTTTGTTTCTCTATTTTTTTTTTTCTTTTTAATCCAATCTCAATTAATTTCCTCACATTAATTGAATGTTGAATATAATCATTGTATTTTGTGGGTTATTGAATTAAAAAAAAGTCACCTATTTATTGAAATAACTTTCTATTTTGTGTAAAAATAGAAGTGAAGGGCAGGATATCAACTATGCCTCTTTCACCCTCAAAAAAGTAACAAAATAGTAATTTTATAGGTGCTAAAATATTCATATTAAGCATCGTGAGTAACTACTACCAATTTTGATTCCTAAGAGTTAAGGGCCTGTTCTTTTCGTAGGTAAATTGGGATAGATAAAAGGGTAAAGTAGGTTGAGGTAGGTTCAAGTTGGTTTTTTTTTTTTGAGGTGGGTTGAAATTGGTATATTTTTTATGTGGTGGGTTGAAGTGGGTTAAAATAATAAGAATGTAATTTATGTATGATAATTTATGAAGTTATTGAAATTTTTAGTGTTTTTTTTGGGTGAATGCTAATTTAACAATTTTTTAACTATTTTTGTGGAAGTTTAAGGCAAGCATAACTTGTCAATTATTTTTAATGATTTGGGTAACAAAATTTATTTATCACAATTTTTTGTATATGTATTCAAAAAATTTTAGATGTCATAAGAAAATAGTATGATGATAATTATTACAAAATATATTAGCAATATATATTTGCTGTTAAATTTAAAATATAAGATTTACTTGAAAATATAAAATTTGCTCTTTTTTAATTTTATACTGGTAACAGATGAAAAATTTAGATATGAAAAATAATAAAAATATGATGTAATTTCAAAAGCATGTGAAAGCAAAATATCATGATGTATTTTTCCAGTGATGACTTACAAATTTCTATCATTTTCAAATCATACTGCTTTTGTATTCGTATATATTTAGAACATCAAAATCTTCAAACCATATTAATTTCAAAGTATAATAATTTACGAAAAAGTAGCATGGTGATCTTCTTGTTGCAAAAATAATTAAATTTCACATGACACTTTACAAATTATTAAAATTATGAAGGGGATGGATTGAAGTAGGTTGAAGTAGGTCGAAGTAGGTTGAGGCAGGTTAAAATAAGTTGAAGTAGGTTGAGGTAGATTGAAGTGGGTTGAAGTGGATTGAAGTTAATTTTTTTTTTTTTCAAATTGGTTTAAGTAAGTTGAAGTGGGTTGAAGTAGATTGAGGTTAGTAAATCTAAAAGGACCTACTAAAAGAACAGGGCCTTAGGAACCAGTTTAGCCGGATTTTGAGCTGGATATATATATTGAAGGTTTTATTTAAATGTTATAGAGAAGCAATCTTAATTTGAATTACAAAATTATAAATAAGTTCAGAGAAATTATATTCACACCAATAAAAGCACATTAAAAGCACACAAAATCGATGTGATTGGTTCATTTTAATTTTTATCTTTAAATTTCTATTTTTAGGGTGATATTTTTCATCTGATTGCATTATAATGTGTTGTCGTAAATTTGATGTGTATTTTATTAGTGTATTTGGAATGGTTAATAAGCTAGCTACATCTGATTCTAGTGAGATTTATGGCGTGTTTGGTAGAGTTGAAAATCATTTTCATAGAAAATAATTTTTCATGTAAAATGATTTTTCATGTAAAATTATTTTCAGCTATTTAGTAAAAAGCAAAATGAATTTTCTGGATAATGAGTTTGATTTTAAAAAAATGAACAAAAAATCTAAAAATGATTTTCCATAATCTTCAAATCACATGTCGAGCAAATAGACACAGAATAGAAAAAGAGTGTGAGAGCCCAAGAAATATAAAATCAACTTACGCTCCATTCAAAGTGAAAAATATTTTCCTTCGTTCTAGGAAAAATGATATTTCCCTGAAAACGAATTTCCGCTCCTTGTCTTACCAAACACCGTAAAATGAGAAAATCATTTTCTAGCCCCTACCAAACACATCTTTAAAAATTAAGATCATGATATCTGCCTCATTTGAGTTTATATCAAAAGGTTTTTTGAACCCTAACATTTTTGAACACAATTCTTTCCCTCCTTCATAAGCAAACGTAATATTATTTAACCTCCATAATGTTAACTTGACAATCAATTATTCATGAACATTAAGGGGACTAAATGATATTACATCCAACTCTAAAGGGGTAAACATTATTCTCAAAGCGTAAGGGTTTAAAATATGTTAGGTCAAGGGCCTAAGGCGATTGGATATCATTATCTCTTTGCAAATTAAGATTTTTAACACTTACTAAAACAACGTTACTTAATTTATAGAAGTTCTTTTCCCTAAAAAAGTGTTACTTAATTGTTTTCCTTATCTGTTTAGCAGGACTGATACCTGATTATTGAACGCTTATCTCAGTGGTACCTAATTGCAACGTAACCTAGAGCATTGGCTGACTATCATGCACATCTCCATAGACTTGTGAGTCATGGGATTTGATCGATCCCATGACCTCCCATTGGAAGGCCACATAAGTGCCGGGTAAGCTAATAGTTCATCTGTAAGTATTAATTAATTGTGGACAAAAGATGAATCTAACATAAAATCCAATGAGAGAGCAGATTGTGGTTGCCAATTTGCACTAGAGAATTTTCTTTTCTTTTTTTTTAAAAATGTAATAACCCCATAGTACGTATCACTCACTCAGTGATGGTAAATAACATCATATACATATATATACACACAAAAGTGAATTTGAACGCTGTGGTTGCAACATGTACCTTATTAAGTATTTTTTAAGATTTTATTTAAAAATAAAAATTCAAATAATATGTGATTTAAAGTTATCATAATGAATAATGTCTTTTCAACTACTTCAATGAAGAAAAAAAAGAAATGAATTACAGATATGTTATTATTATTTCTAAAAATTAAAATCATAAGATTAATCATAATATTTCCAAAAATATTTTAGCTAAAATTTTAAAACAATCCATACGTAACACGGGTTTAAAAGCTAATTAGATATTACTTTTACTTCGAAAACGAAACACTTTGAAAGGTACGTAAAGAAACGTGAGGGATGCATGTACTGCTTGAATTGGGAAGGTTCAATGTAATGCAGTTGCATGCGTCGATCTTTCCTTGTCTGAATTTCACGTCCAACTTGCGTTTACATTTACCTTGCATGCTTATTAGCTCCAATCCATTCCCAAGTTGATGAAGAAAAACAAGCAAAGAAAAAGAAATACGAGTACCATTATTCTCAACTTGTTGATTGGCCCATGCATCTTTGATTCTTTATGCATGCCCTGTATAACAAAACCAATGGCGTGGCACTGATACCTTTATCTGCTAAACTACTTATGCTTAATACCTTTTTTTTTCATTAATTCACAAGAAACACTTCATGAATATTGATGAAAAATTCGCGAATAGGATCAGAGGGCAAGGAAAATTTTAGATGATGTATTATTAATTCAATGTTGCCTTATAAGTAATTTGATTTTTTTTTTTTGCAATAATTGAACTTGTATGCTATGTCCACTTATCATCAGAGGGCCATTGCTCTCTTTCCAAAAGATCGGTCTGATGGGATGTGCAACGCTACTGCTTATAAGCATCGGACCCTCTCATCACTTTTTCGATGTGAGACTCTGTCTGTGACATTCTTACCCACCCAATCTTGTGATGCGGTGACGCCTCGTCATAGATGAGCCCCCTACCTACTCCACCAGTCAGAGCGCTTGGCGAGATATCGAAATCAAGTTTGAGTTGGCTCTGATGCCACTTGTCACGAGGCCATCACTCTCTCTCCAAAGGGCCGATCTAATGAAATGTGTACCGCCACCACTTATAAACCCAGAATCCTCCCATCAAATTTTTGATATGGGACTCTTATACGTGACATCATGCAAACCCGGCTCCTCCGGGCGAACGTAGTATTTCTCTAGAGCTGATAGAGACCACTGCATGGTTAATTTGAAACGAGCGGGGGATTCATACTCTATATATATCCCCAGCATTTGCGAGCCAATGATCAGGACAGGACATTACCCCCCAAAAAAGGAATACTTCCCTTAACCTCTCAATTTACCTAATACAGTGAGCTAATCTCAACCATTCAAAATTCTATCTCTCTGTCTCTCTCTCGCTCTCTCTCTCTCTTCCCCATGTAAAAACCAGGAAAAGTGTTGCAGACTATATTTGGCGATACCATGGATTGTAGTACACCTTGCTGCTTAAATTTGGTATCCCCTTCTACCTGTTCTGATTCTTCTTCTTCATCTTCAGTGTTGTCATTCTCATTTACTACACCGACACCCCTAATTACACCCCATAATCAAGAAAACAATGAGCTACCAAAGACCAGTAGTGTTGAGAAGAAGAAGAAGAAGCTGCCTCCTTCTAAATACAAAGGGGTGGTCCCACAGAGCAACGGGCGGTGGGGGGCCCAGATCTACAACGGCCACAAGCGAGTGTGGTTGGGCACCTTCGACCACGAATACCAGGCGGCTGCCGCCCACGACTTGGCGGCCATCTGCTTCCGTGGGGTCCAAGCCGCCGTCAACTTCTCGGCCCACCACCACGTTAGCCGACCGCACCACCTGCAGTTCCTGGCCTGCCACTCTCTGGCCCAGGTGGTGACCATGCTCCGCACCCACACCTACCAAGCCGAGCTCGCCCGCTTCATGACCACCAAGAAGCCACCGGACCACCCTGATCCGACCCACGGAAGCGGCTGTTCGAGAAGGTGTTGACGGCGAGTGATGTAGGAAGAGGGACGCTCCACCGCCTGGTGATCCCGAAATTCCACGCGAAGAGAGACCTGCCTGAGCTAAAGAAGTGCGAGAAGAAAGGCATGATGTTGACGTTTGAGGATGAAGGAGGAGAGAGAGTGTGGAGATTCAAGTATTGTTATTGGAGGGGGAGCAAGAACTACGTGTTGACTAAAGGATGGAGCCATTTTGTTAAGGAGAAGGGTTTGAAGCCTGGGGACGTTGTTGCCTTTTGTAGCTCTCTGATCAGTCCCAGTCATAAGCGGCTCTATATTGAGTCGAGTTTGAGTTCGAGTTTGATTTCAGATTCAAGTGTAGTGTTGCCAGGATTGGAGGTATCAGCTACTCGACCTGGTGATTGTGGTAGTAGTAGTAGTATTACTGATCATAGTAATGGCAGTGGGAGCGATCACGGTGGTTCGAATATGCTGAGGTTGTTTGGGGTTGATATTAGAGTGGGAGCTGGAAGAAATTGAAGGAATGTCGAAGCAAGTTGAATTAGTCGTGATCAGCTAGCATTGGTGAGAAGTATACTGTCTAGCTTAGATACTGGATATATAATACTCGTATATATTTTTGGTGATAGTCAATTAGTTACAGTATTATTGGCATTATGAATAATACATGGTAGAATATTACAGCCGATCAATGACAATTGACTGGAACAATAATAACAACATAACGAAAACAATAACAGGATAATAAAAAAGATACTCGTTCTCATTCTAGTCATGGATGTATCTATACCTATATCCCACATTACTCATGCAAGTTCATCAATCTGTTCAATTGCTTAAGAGAAAATGCGTAAAAGCAAATTAAAGAAAGTTTCTTTAATTCAAACTTCGTAAAGTGGCGACCGTTTATAACAATTTAGAGGTCTTGTAAGATAGGTGATTTAAATAAATTTTCGTTAACTTTCTACTTTTAATTGATCCAATTGAGTTGGGGATGACGGTGGGAGCGGGGAACTAGAGAGAATCTTTCTGAGCTTAAAACCTAAGGCTCACCAACCTGCAACATCCATTGCAACTAGGAAAATGTGGTC
Organism: Carnegiea gigantea; assembly: GCA_029747015.1. Lineage (NCBI taxonomy): Eukaryota > Viridiplantae > Streptophyta > Magnoliopsida > Caryophyllales > Cactaceae > Carnegiea > Carnegiea gigantea. Next base: position 313,377 of record JAKOGI010000208.1, read on the forward strand.
ACCAAATTTTAACGGTAAAAGGGTCTAACTACTTCCACAATTGAACCAATCAGTTGATTGGTTGACCTAGAAGGTTAGCTTGGAGATGAGATTGTTGTTCCAATTTATAGGACTATAATTGCAATAACCAACAAAGTGATATATGCATGATACTTAGCTACATTAATATATACTTGAAGCAATATACGACGTATACTAAAGTACACTTTCATTGCATTCATCGAACATGATTATTGTTATTAACTTTATCGGAGGTTTTATATTAGAGTGACACATCTAAGAAATTAATTTTAAAAAATGCTATGATCCATAAGATGGTAAGAGAAAAATGACTCAATGAAACTTACTTGTTTACTTTGCACAAGAACAAGCTTGTCTCCATCCAAATTAGCTAACTAGCTCAACAAAGGCAGTGCACATCAAATATGGTATTCGTACATTTTTTTTTAAACAACGGTAAATTCTCATAAGAGCCTCCCATCATACTAGAATATAAAGTAACACTAACATTATTAGAGGGTGAAGAATCTCAGCAAGTAGCTGATGCAAAAAGTATGGTATTAATACTTGGTATAAATTCTATCCTCATTATTATGCGTATTAATAAAAAGAAAAAAAGATATGAATTAAAAAAAAAAAAAAAAGGAAGATAATGCGTGGGATTTATCCTTGCATCAGTAATTTGTTCATTTTGTACAAGGCGAAAGACACGATGCATGCGAGTGTGCGAGAATCCAATGATTGTTTGTTCAGGCTTATTATTATTATTATTATTATTATTATTATTAGTGGGTTTCCATTTGTATATTGGTACACCCAAGATTGCCTGTCCGTCGTGATCTTGTTCATCGACCCTTCATTGGCCACCGTAACACATTTCTCTCTCCTCCACAGCGAGAAGAGATGTCATGGCTAGTGAACTCCATCGCCAACTCGCTCAATCTCGACGCTGAGAACGACAATCACCACCCTCAAACCACCACTTTCGCGGCCGCCGCATCCACCGCCGGAGAAAATCGGCCGCCGGGAGTTCCAATCGAGGATGATCACCAAATCGCCTCATCCTCACCGTATGATGAAATCGCAGCCGCTCGAGGAGTCAAAGAGGACCTCTCGGAGCTCTCCGATACCCTAAGTCGCCAGTTCTGGGGCGTCGCATCGTTTCTCGCTCCTCCGCCTCAGATCTCCGATCGCGATCGCGATCGCCAATCGGACGATTCCGACGTGGATTACGCCGATGAAGGTGTAGAAAGCGCTGCGATCCGGGACGAATTGCCGGAGTTTGGCGGCAATTTTGAGGCTGAGGTCTCGAATGTCGAGCAATATGGATCGGAAAAAGAGCTTTCGGTGGAGTATTACGCTCGGCGAGGCGTAGTTGGAGTTACTGAAGAGGTCGTCGCATTTGCTCGGAATATTGCTTTGCATCCTGAAACCTGGATTGATTTTCCTTTGCCGGATGATGACATTGAAGACGGTACATTTCCTTCTTTCAAAACATAGCTTAAGAACATGATAGTTATGTCTTATTCTTGCTTGTTACTTGGGTATTCGTCATCAAAAGTTTCTGTTTTTGGCTGATTTGATGTGGTTCAGGGATGGCTTATGTAAATGCTAATTGCCAATTGTGTTTTTGTTTTTGTTTTTGTTTTCTTCGTTGTGTAATTAGTTGATTCCTGTAAATACAGGTTATGGAATTGTCCCATCAGCTCCTCTGTGTTGATTGTTGTGCTTTATGAGAACACTACATACAATCATCTGCTATGATGCCAAATTGCCATTGGTGAATCATAAGAGAGATGGCGTGTTGGAAGGCTTGTACCTAGGGGAAAGGATTGAATTTATCGAAAAGGATTCCTGGTCATGTGGATTATCTTTGACCATTAGTTAGGCTCAAGGGTCTAGGCGGTATTAGTTTGTCCGATTTAGGATTTTTGATTCATGGTTGCCACAAGTGTACTAGGTATACATATGTCGTGAGTCCCAGCGGTGCCAAAGCTTTGCCATGTTCCAGATTATTGAAAGCTTGAGTCTTGACTGGTTTCTTTGCTCCGGTCCATTCAATGCTATGCTTAGTTGCTTTTTTTTTGGGTTAGCCCTACAATATAACTCCTGCTTTTAGCATAAGTTCTACTTGGCGTTAGATGTCTTATTTTTTTTGGCTTCGGCATATCTTGGTCATCTCACTAAGTTTTGGTTCTCAGATTATGAATTGTCTGATGCCCAGCAAGAACATGCAATGGCTGTTGAACGTCTTGCACCAGAACTTGCTGCCCTTCGGATTGAACTGTGCCTGAGTTACATGAGTGAATCTTGCTTTTGGAAAATCTATTTTGCGCTGGTGCATCCGAGGCTTAGCAGACATGATGCTGAAATCTTGTCGACTCCTGAGGTGAGTTAGTTCTATGCAGTCAGGACTCAGGAACATTATTATCCTGGCGCTTTACCTTCTTCTCCATCGCTGCATTTTTGAGAGTCTCTATTTTTCAATCAGCACTCCCTAAGACTTTCTTGGTGGCTGACAATCACTTCGCCTGTGCACAGGAGTGGGTTGATTTTGGGTTATTGCCCTTGGGCTGAAGACAATTTGTTTCTGCTTTCTCATTTTGAAATCCAATAAAAGGAACAGCTTGTGTACTAGTTGGACTGGGGAAACTGCCCTTAAAAAAAAAAAAAAAAGACATAGCTGTCTTCTTCACCTGCTTAAGAAACCACTTCTTATCATCGCAAGTTCGCAAGGAATGTTTGCCCTTCTCAACCCATTTCTTGGTATTAGGTTCAATATATGTTCTGGACATTTCTTTTGTTTATTAAGATGTTGCTTAGCATTGTATAGCAGTACATCTGAAGACTAAAGTAACATTGGATATGTAAGCTGCCTTTATATTCTGACAGAGCTCCCACTTCTTATTTGAAGAACCTGAATTATATCTAGTTACGTCGTATACATTACATGTATAATTCAACTCCCTCACTTTTTTTTTTTGGGGGGGGGGGGGAGGGGAGGTTTGGCAATTGGCACACCTATATTGCACACCTTTTACTACCACACAGTTCAAAGAATTTGTATCATGCTGGAATTCTGATTTGTAAAGACAGAGGGAAGTTGTATGATTGTTCTGATTTTGTCCTTTATGCCTGGCATCTTTGCTTTCTAGATGCACAAGACAATCACAGAATCTTTGGCAACCACCACCATTGGTTGGTTAGGAACTAGTGATACTGTGAGACCTTACCCTTGACTTTAGAGAGAGCTGTTCCAATGAATATTGCAGAGGTACAGGTTGAATGTGAATTTGAAAGTAGCAAGACCAGGACTGGAAGTAGGTATTAAATTCTCTTGCCAATCATTCTTAAAAAACTTCCTCCAAACATTGACTCTTATGGTATTCTTACCGACACATATTGTAGATGCTTAATTCAGTCAATTGTTCTTTTGCTCGATCTAAAACATTGCCTCTACAATATCTGTCACACTTGCGCCAAATTTGTAATTAGTTATTTATCGGCATGCAAAAGAGAGAAACATGTAGACTCATATTGTGGCCTAATGCTGATAGGAAAATACTCCAGTTTCTCACAAGTTGTTAACCAATCTTTGGTGTGCTCTTCCCTCTAATTACCAGGACCTAGGGACATGTTATTTCCCCCATCATAAGGTTTCGCTAGATTGATGATACATGCATCAGGGCCTATTAGACAATGTCAGGTCCAATTCCTATTCCTAGCCCTGTTATCTCCCTTCTCATGCCTTAGGCACATGTTGGTTTCAAACCGATTTGCCTTTTCTTAGCAGATTGCATCTCCTCCTCCTCTTTTCTTGATTCGGCTATTTCAGTGTGTTTTGTAGCAAACTTACTTGACCCTAGTTTAATTTTGGGTCCCTGTTCTAAGCATAACCTCCTTCCTGTGCCTGCCTCTTCTATTAAAATACCATGGCTTGGGTTAGACCTATGTTATACACTCATATTGCACATTAGTATTCTTCATGTAGGTGTGGCGTTGTGCGCTTAAGCACCCTTGCTTAATTTGTTGGCGCAAAACAGAACAAATAATTTCTTTCTTCTTGTATTCTACCGTAAAACTCTGGGTTAGGTGTGACTCTTACTCTCGAGATCAACCAATCCCTTGTTTTTTTTTTTTTTTTTTGAAAATGTAGACACTCAAAAGTGGAATGATCAGCTGATCATAATTGCCCCAGCTCAGAATCATCTGTCTGCGCTGGTCAGAAATTTTCTCTTATAATGAGCTGGAAACCGCCTTTGAGTTTGACATTCTCCATTTAGTCTTGAATCGCTGGTCAGTGTTGATCTTTTAGTATGTTGATCTTTATCATGGGAACAGCGAGTTTATGTTTTTGCTGTGTTTAGCGTCTTTACCTGTTACTATTTCATCACCTTCTGTTTTTACAGTTCAATTTTTTATACAACACCACTACCCTGCCAGCTTGGGCCCTGCTTTCGTGGGGTCTGGGAAGATTCAGATGTAGACAACCTTATCTCTACAGAAATTTCTGCCCATAGAGAGGCTGATTCCAAGAGACACCATTCTTATTTTTTATGGGTTACTAATATTGCCATTTTAATTCTTGCAGATTGTAAAAGCTAGAGCTATGTTATCCCATGAGTTGCACAGTCACAGCAAACCAAAGCCATATGAATCCAGCAATGCCTCTGCTGATAACACCTTGTTGTCACATGAAGAGTACTTTTCTGTTCCAGTAGTTGATCAGTTTGAATCCATTCCCAGTGAGATATCACCTGGTGGGCCAGCCTCTTCTGCTGAGGCTGACTTTGAGGTTGAAAAGCATGCTGTTGTGAGCACTGAAATCGCTGTTATTGACAAGAGAGTTGTTGAGGAAGTTCCAATGAAGGAGACAAACATTCCGAAGCCCAGCACCATAATTTCCAAAATCATAAACCAACAATATGAAGAAGATGATGCAGATGATTGGTTAGAAGAGGTAAATTCCGAAGCAGATGTGCTAAAGGGAACTTATCCACCTGGAGATTATGATGATATATCATTTAGTGATCTCGAAGATGATGAAGATGTGCCCTCTAGTTTTAAAAAGGTTGGGAACCCTAATCACAAGGTAAGTAGCAATTATCTCAAGAATAAGGAATCAAATGGCTGGCTTGATATTAAGGAGTATTGATATTACATGATGTCCGTGACAAAGGCAATCAATTTTGTGGATAGGGACAGTATGCGATTTATCTGTCTTGTTTTGCTGCATGCATCTTATGTACATAGCATCATATTATTTACTGATTAAGTTTTGCAGAGAATGCCTTTGACGTAAGCTGTAAGGCCCTCTGAATCAAAGTGTCAATAGAATGCCTGTTGTATAGCTTCACAGTCTCTCATTTTTGCTTGTTCGATACATTTTTGCTCAATGGCTTTGCACACAAAGGTTGATCATTTGAGATATTGTCGCTTTTCCTTTTATATATTGTAATCTATTATTGTATTTTTGTGTTCATGCTTTTCATGATCCTCATAAGTAGCCATTAGCCTTGGAGTTGTGATGCAGAAGCGAAGATGTTTTAGGAGAACGCAGAGCTCCTTTTTTCATTTATATTTACAGATAACTAGAGGGGGCACACATTGGAAGCAATTTACAGTCTTGTGGATCCAAAATTGCTTATCCATTCAAGCCGGGACCATAGCAAACTTCCTAGGGAGAACAAAGTCGATCTATTGTGTATGTCATTGCTTTCTTTGGGGTAGTCGCTGTTGCTAGTGATCGATGAACAGGGTGTAGAACTACGGAGGAATTTATCATACACCTGAACACTTCCACCAATCTCTCGCTTGATTGCCTCCAGTGCCTCTTTGTTTATCTTATGGCCTGAGACATCAGTGACATAAAACATACCAGTTGCTTTGTCCCCTTTGGTACTGACCTCAGCCATTGATACTGATAGCCCGTACTCCCGGAACACCCTGGTGACATTCGAAAGCAGCCCCAACCTGTCCTCAGTTGTGACATCGATTCTCAAGCCCTACAACATAAACACTCACTCATTACTTCCAGGGTTATGGTGTATATATTGGCCTTTGTACAAGGACTGATGATTATGTTCGGGACATACCTGGGAGGCCCTGCGTTCAACAGCAGCAATCAAGCATTGGGTAACCTTGTGCCTCTCAGTTTCTGTGTCCAATGTGCAGCCATATCTGTGCCGTACATAATACTCCTGAGAAAGGCACACGTTATTTTAAATCGTACGACTTCTATAAGAGCAATGTTTTAAAGAGTGTTTTTTTGGGAGAAGGGGGCACCTGAGTTGCGATAGATCTTTTAGAAGAAATGGCTGCATGGAACACTCTGTACTGCATGTCTGTGAGGGCACATACAGTGTCGAAAAGCAGCTTGGGACGGTCTCTACTGATTATGTTCACTACTGAATACCCTTTCTCGTTACAACTCTCTATGGATACACGGGTGCATGAGCAGCTTATACCGTGGTCTTGAGTGCAGCTAATTCCTCCCCTATCGACACTGCCCCAACTTCCATGATGCATCATGTAGTCCTCTATGTCAGCCAGCATGAGCTGGTGGAGCCGCCTCTCAGTGTGGGTTTGGGGTGAAGTCACTGTCAGCCTCACCAGATGCTTCGCACCGGTAATATGGGAATTCTGACGAGCCTCTAGAATGGTTCGCAGTTGCCCTCGAATGTGGTTCAGGCGGCTATGGTCTATAATTGGTCCACCTGTCTCCTGGTCTTCCACATCGATGATGCATGCAGCCCGATGGTTGTGGGTCCACACAATGGCGGTGGTGACGTGGCATCCTAGGTCGGCTAGCATGGCTGAAACTTCTGATAGTAGGCCAGGTTGGTCCGTGATGGTAATCTCTATAGTTGTGTACTTGCACTCTGGTTTAACCTCTCTTCCTGGGCATGCTTGCGGTTCTATCGTCCTTCTCTTTGTACACAAGGCCTTCACAGTTTTCCACCCAGGGTTAACAAAATGACAACAATTTCTTGCACTTGAGCAGAAGTAGTACTGAATATCTCACAGCAATTTACCCGAGGAATCACTGCGAGTAAGGATTAAACGAAAACAGCTCCCTAACTCGACTTTTACCAACTTTTTACAATATAGTAACTAGTCTTTTTCTTTTTTTTTTTTTTTTGGGCGCAAAGGGAGACATAAGATTGATGATGTAGGAAAGATTTGAATCCATGTCTCTGGTTGCAATTTTCAAAAACTTCACCAGTCGACCTGATTGACACTCACAGATAGTTAATCGTATCTAACGCCCACAAATAGTGAATCATATCTAACATCTAACAGGATCAATTTCTTTGCTGTTCAGCGTTAAAACTGTCACAATTCGAGGTGGAGGGAGAGAGAGACCTGTTGAATGTGGTGAATGAGGGTGTGATCAGTGATCTTGTTGCCGAATTTGTCCGTCACATGGAATACTGAAAATAAACGAAAGCAATCCAATGAGAAGAACCCCACATGAGATTGCAAAGGTCTCCCTTTCCTAGTCTAGATTATCTACTGGTCTATATTATGTGTTTATGACTCCCACTCCCACTCCCACCATCCACACATATAATTGGAGACCCATAAAGGAAGCACTAATTCTAACTTTTCGTGTTTGGTTGATCTCATTACTCATTATAGCAAATGTTGATAGCAAAGGTCTCGAGTTTGAGTTTTACGCTTGGAGAAAATTTGTTGAAGAATAATTTTATTCTTTATTAGGCCAACAACAGTTCAACTTCAGTAAAATAGATGATCTAGATTTAGGAAAAAAAAAAAAATAGAATCAAGTCAATTGTAGCATGATGCAAAAATAAATGGAAGTGATTAGAGACCGTCCATAAGCCATCCACCATCGGAGCATATGTAGGATTTGGAGATGATAAGATCCAAATCTGTCAACATTTGCACCACTTCTAGCAGTATACCATCCTTGTTTGCACTATCCACCTGCCATGTGTTACAAGTTTTTCCACATCAGTAACATCATCAATATTAAACATTTATCCTGCTTGATATTGAGATATTTTCATTCAGATGACCAAAACAATACAACATAAACATGGCCATTTCGCATCAGTCAAACAATCCTCAAGCATTTTTCATCCTAATTTCTTCGACATCAACGATTAGGAAAACGGATTATCATGTGATCGCTTAATTTTGGAGTTCTTAAAGATAGCTGTTAAGCTCCGAGAATAGAGATATGTCTCGATGACAAATACGACGATATTAATCCCCTATACTCCCCCTTATGAAAGCCTAGGAGTCTCCATAGTACTTGTAATATGTAGAGCCTAGTACAACGACCTCTACATACTATGATCTCTATGCATTGAACTTGATGATTATTTGAAAAGAAGACAAACAATGCTAACAAGCATGCAATCATGCATGTTATGTTAGGTGGTAAATCACGGTTCCCATCAACAAGCTTTCTTGTGACATAATCAGGCCATAAAGGTACGGCTATGATCAAGTTAAAAATTAGGTCACTTCTATAATGGTCTCACCTAGACATATTTATTTAATATACATAGTACTAATATATAACAGTATAATTATCAATTAACTCATCTGATAAAATATTTAAAAATTATTTATAAGAATTTCGAATTCAGATCTTAGATTCCAATCGATATCGACCTCTACCCTTGTCTATCCCTCCCCCCGGGAGGGAAGGGAAGGTAATAAGATTGCCCCAAATATTTGAAGGCTTCAGGTGAGAAAGAAGTTTTATTGGCCAAGAACATTCCACAGAGTTGGGAAGTGGGGAAGGGAATCAAACGGTAATGAAGCTGAGGCCATTCACTTTTGATTCCATACGATGTGGAGCATCTACTATGATTCAATATGGTCCTTCCTCATGCAACTAACAACCATAAGAGAATCCCTTTATCTTTTTTTTGGTTTTCTTGGCACTGATTTGTCAGATGAAGCCATTGATTTACGAGTTCATACCTTTTTTTTTTCCCCTGAAATCTCTCTCCTAACTACCATAACCATCAAAGTTCTCCACCTTTATTTAGAATAGAGTAGACCACGACTATGAGCTGAGTCCCCCATGTTGAAGAAATTAAAATTAAACCAACTAAAGGTCTGAAATTAGTAATTGAAGCAAATAATAAATGGGTAGTTCTGAAAGTTCTAACCTTGACAAGGGTGCAGTCTTTACAGGCGTCGTTGTCAATACAAACCCTGCATCAGCCAGAAAACAGAGCATACTCAAATTAAGCTTTCAAAGCCCAAAATTCAATCTTTAACAACTTCAATTTTCTAAAGAACAGAAACACGAAGATCAGACTTACACATACCTTGGAGGGTTAATCCGTTCAATTAAAGATTCGAACTCGGGGTCAACATACGGTCTGTAATAGCAAAATCCCTCCATCTATACTTCGGGATGCCCAGTTATAAATTACTTCAGCAGCTCAGGGTTACCTTTACCTAACGCATTGTTTGAGGGGATGCAAAATGAATTGAACTTTGGATGAGTAAATTTTGCAGAAAGATACAGATTAATTGGGTGTTTAGGGGTCTGTTTATGGTGATAACAGAGAAAGCAGAGGCAAACGACGAGAGAGAGAGAGAGAAAGGACCCAGATAAAAGAAGAAATGGGTGGTTATATGTGATCATGAGGATAGAGAGAGAGAGAGAGAGAGAGAAACAGAGGGCTTCAAATAAGGTGACATAACAAGCCATCAAGGCTAGTTTTGTTTGACTTCCGGTTCTGGGTTTTTCCTTTCACTTTTTCCCCCACACCAAGCACCTTTTCGATCAAGTATTTACCTACTCATATAAGCCACTGTAAACGAGCTATCGTAAGAAATTCTAAAAAGGGCTATAAAATACAAAAAATTATAAAAAGTTATAATGTCAGGTACTGCTAAGAAATTAACAAGTTATTAGGAGGTTAACGAGTATAGAGGGAAGAGTTACGAAAAACTATGAGCAATTGTATCGTAATAAAAGTTTATAAATATAAGCAACGCTTTTGAGAGTAAGAAATGTTCTACCAATTGATGTTTAGGGCATGTTTTTTATTTACTTTAGTTGAATTCATTTCACTGGATTCAACTAAGTTCATTTCAACTAAACGAATCTTGTTTCAGATTACTAAATTTAATTTCAGTTGAACTTATTTAAAATTCACCTATATATAATCTTTTATAAATTTGTGTAAACTTATGTAAATTAATTTGAATAAATATGGACTGAACTAAAAATAAATAAATTGAAGAAACAGACATTTCAATTAGCTTTGCAAATACGTGTTGTCAATATAGAGGAACATTATAGTTGTTTTTATATATATTATATATGCTACCTCCTATTTTTTACAATTTATAGATAGTTCGGACTACGATGTACATTAATTTTTTTAATTTTCTAAAATTCACCTTTCTAAAAAAAAAAAATCTATGGTCTAAATCACACCACATCACCAAATTTGCAGACTTGTGTCTGAGATATATAAGCATTGGACTATTAACCCTCTCTTCTTTTTTTTTTTTTTTTTGAAATTTTTTGTACGTAAAAATAAAACTGATTAATAATTCAGATGAACAATAAAACCTATTATCTTGTACTAATCATGGAGACATCGTTTTTCTAATGATAACAAACTTGTTTCCAAGAGTTAATGTTTTCTTCTTTGATTTGATGAGTTCTTCCGGATATTTTCAAGTACATTTTTAATTGTTGCTACTTGCATGGCTTTTTGTTGAAGTATTGTTGTTTTATTTTTGCAGAGGAAATAAATGAAGGAGAAAACAAAAGGATAAGAAGAGCGATTTCCCTATACCATATACTTTAATAACTCGTAAATTTTGTATTTACAGATAAATTTTTAATTACAAAGTAATGTAAAAAATTAACTTAATTTTTATAAGTCACTATATTTTCAATATATACAGTTAAATAGTCATTATTTTACGTTATATACAGCCTACTGCAAAATAAAGTTTAATTATGAAAAAACTCTCGACAACTTATTTAAGTAAGCATAACGATGAGATATATATATAGAGTAAAATTGATTTATAATCTCACAAAAAAAAGAAAAAAGAAAAATTGTGAGATCTATATTCTCTCTCCCTCTTTTTTTGGCTGCCATTGTTTTCTTTTCGTGGCAACCGGCTGGGGTCAAAGAAGAACATAAGAGGCTACTTGCCACGTGGACAACATGCCAGGTGGCAAACTACAAACGTTTCCAAGCTGTACTTTCCGCGGCGGCTCAAAATTGCGGCAGTCAACATGTGGCACATGCAACGATAATACAGGTGTTCTTGTATCTTGATAATCCTCACATTGATTAGCTGTCGAATTAGATTAATGTACCGCTGAAAAAATTCAATCTAAATCTTGTTGACGCTATCTAATCAAGCTTTCGTAGGAGTTAAGATGAGTATCAGAGGAGAATTTTAAACTCCAAGTATATTTTTGTTGAAAGTGTTATTAATTTCTTTTTATTATATATGTCAAAATTTTCAATTTCAGAGCTATGATGTTAATAAATGTAAATGTGAAAATTTTAAATCGAAGTGAATGACCAGGGCTATAACTTAACATCCGGCAAAAAACTAGATTACTAAATATATGCTAAATTTTATGTATATATCCTATAAATTTAAACTTAGATTATCAACTATTTTTAGTGCTTGCAAAATATAAACTAATATAATTTTGACTTTCACATATTTGCCAATTTTCTTTTCTTTTTGACTAAATGAATTTATTGGGATCTCTAAACCCCTCCCCCCCCCCCCAAAAAAAAAAAAAAAAAAAACATATGGATCAAGAGATATTTCTCGTTGTCATAACCCATAGGCCATAGCTGGAATTGATTAATCTGGACCTTGAGATATTTCTATTTGTGAAAGTCCATCAGCCAAGAAAAGTGACCCCACAAATACCAATAGTGAAAGAACTTCATGACCCGATCGTCCTGTTCTACCGGCCACATTTATGATTTTTCTACAAAAATTAAGTCTTGCACCCCAAAAAAAACCATTTTTTTTGGTTGGAAATTTATTGCTTCCTGCATTTTTGGACCTTTGGTTAGTTGGTGGTTGGGAACTTAGCCCTCAACACAACCCGGGTTTTCTCTCCTTATCAGGTTCCATTCTCTTTCTCTCTCTATCTTTCTGGGTTCTTTGTTTCGCACCCCATTGATTTGTAATGTCAATTGCCCAATTGATTATTGTTGACGCATTCAAGTATTTGAAACCCTAGCTGTAAGCTGTGTTTGTGGGGTTGTTTGTTTCTAGATGGATCTGGGATTGGTGAATAGGGGTTTGGATCTTACCAGGAGAAAGAGAAAGTGGGTTTTTTTATTAGCAGCTTTTGGGATAACTGGATATAGTGTTTATAGGGTTTATAATTCACCTTCAGTTGTAAGGAAAAGGAAGAAGTTTTACAGATTATTGAGTGCCCTTGTTTCAATTGCTGAATCGGTGTCTGACTCCGCTGAGACTTTTGGGATTCTTTCTAAGGATTTGAGGGAGTTTTTGCAATCTGATTCTGATGACATTCCCAATAGTTTGAAGCAGATTTCTAAAATTGCCCAATCCGAGGAGTTTTCTGATTCTGTTGTTAGGGTTACAGCAGCTTTGACTAGGGGGGTATTGAGGGGTTATCAGGCAGAATCTCGGGAGATTGGTAGTGGGGTTGAATCAAGTTCTGGGTTTTATGATCGATTCATGGATAAGCTTTTCTCGAGTGCTGGCTCTGGTTTTGCTTCTGTAGTTATAGGTAGTTTTGCCAGAAATTTGGTTTTGGCATTCTTCTCCAATGGAGAATCAGATGCACAATTGAATTTGGGTGCCAAGTTGAATGTTGAAGATTCAGTCTCTACTAATGGTTCGTTGCCCAGATGGGTTGATGTAATGTGTGATGATCGGTGTAGGGAGCTTATCGGTGGTTGGATACAGATGTTCGTAAGCACTGCTGTTGCTGTTTATCTTGACAGAACTGTGAATATTAACACCTATGATGAGTTCTTTGCTGGTTTGACAAATCCAAAGCATGAGAAGCAAGTGAGAGATTTGCTGGTTTCAGTGTGCAGTGGTTCAATTGAGACTTTGGTTAAGACATCGCACCAGGTCTTGACAAGTTCAAATTCAGATGTAATGTCGGAGTCAGCTTGTTCTGATGTGTCTAGCTTGGTAGTGACACGTTCCAAATCAGATGTAGTTTCAAAGACTTTTTATCCGCCACTCAATGATGTGCAAAATGTGATTTCAGTAAACCATAACAGACATGGAAGAGGTATATTCTTCAATATCAAGGAAGCTAGAAGAGAGTCATCTTGTGAGAGTGGACAGACTGGTTGGATATCGACAGTATCCTCCACCTTGGCTGTTCCAAGCAATCGAAAATTTGTCCTAGATGTGACTGGGAGGGTGACATTTGAGACCGTGAGATCGTTTCTTGAGGTTTTGCTTGAGAAAGTGTTTACTGGTGTAAAAAGAAGTGCTTGTGCTGTCAATGAAGCCACTGTTGACAGAGGTCTTCAAGCTGTGAGATATGTGACAGCAAAAGCTTCAGTAGTTGCAGCTATATGCCTTTCCCTCTGCTTGCATGTTTTAGATGACACTCGGGCTTTGATGCCTGCTTGAGTTATTGTAACGTCTCTTCCTCACTGAGTGGATGACGCTTATCTTCAATTTCGGAGGATTTAGATTATGTAAATGCTTTGGATAGAAGATGTCGCGGGGCACTATGTGGTCTGTAAACGTCAATTTGATGCCTAGGATTAGCCAAAGCTAATGAATGTAATTCTTTTACATCAGCAGATCAATCCTAGGTTAGTGGACATGTTAGTGAACTGAACTGAATAGGTTGGTTACCCTTGTCTCCGGCGATACCATATTTATTTATGGAAGGCATATATGAATGCGCATCCTTGGTTGCAGTTGCGATAATATCTTCAATGTGGTATCATCTTTGATATTGATATTAGATTTGGACCATATTAATCTGCTGGTTATGTACATGCCCAACGAGATCTTCAATTTTGCGTAACATTTGATATCGATATGGTGGATTCTGAGTACTGTAATCTTCTGATTTTGTATGTGTATCCAAATCTTCATTTTTGCGTGCGTCATTTTGACATTTGATATTTTACAGATTTGAAAAAAAATAGTAATCTGCTGTATATGTGTTTCCTTGCATGACAATTAGCAACTTAGCAATGTACAATGGGGTTTTCAGCATTTTTCAAGCTTGACTTGAAGAGCTCAATTTTTCCAATGTTACACATGCCTATGCTAGTTGAATTTAGTCATATAATACAGTGTGAGTGCACATGCTTGGCGTGTCGGATGTGTAGAACAATATCACAACGTATTGACCTCAATCATTCGAAAGTCGGTTACACATCTATATGAAACTGTCTCGCATGTGTAATGCAAATGTAAATACGTCACAAGCAATATAATTAGGAGCAGTACATGTAGGACATAATGACTTCGTTCATCTCGTCTTGTTTGATAATGTCCAATACTTCACACTCATCGGAGCAAACATGTCAATATTCCTAAACTAATTGTAGGGAGTTCATTGAGGCTTTGGCTCATAGATCACCCCCACGGCATGATCCTTGCTCTAGGTTAAACAGTTCCAGAAAAACACTTGTCTGTCAGTGTCCAGTTGAGGAATTGTTGCGTGGAACAAAACCAGATAGGCTAGTAGGCCCAATGAGTTCTGGGTTTTTATATCCAAGCTAGTGGGCTGAGTTTTTAGAAACCCGAGGAAAAATATTGTTCACGTATCAGTGAAGCAAACTCCATGCAAAACTGATGACAATTAATGCAGGGGTATTTTTATTTTTTATTTCATTAATGTTTTATATATGGGCTTCATACGTTTTAAACTATCATATTATAGACAATACAGATAAAATCTTCTTAAAAAAATTATACTATAGACTGTTGTATTTTTCAAGTGGTGAATGCTTCCAACTACCAACCACTACTAGCCAACAACTAGATAAGATTAGTAGGGATTTCTTCTGGTGTACCACCCAGGCAGAAAAGGGATTACCCTCATTGTATGGGAAAGAATATGCCGACCAAAAAATAAAGACGGATTAGGACTATGAAAAACAGACGCAGTCAATAAAGCATTTCAATGTAAACTAGCCTGACAAATTCTTACCAAAAAGAATGGCCTCTGGGTGCAAGCCATGAGGGCCAAGTACCTTCATAAAGAAGAATTCCTTGCATACCAGAGAAAGGCTACTGACTCACCAGCTTGGAAGAACATTCTGAACTGTCGGAATCTCTTAAAATAAAGTCTCATGTGGAAAGTAGGGAATGGTGAGGCCATCTCCTTTTGGTATGATAACTGGATAGAAAATAAGAACTAATCGACTTACTAAACCTACGTGAAGATATAATCCATATGCCACAAGCCAAAGTCTCTGAATTTATCCAGCCAAATCGAAGTTGGGATGTTGCCAAGCTTAGCCTGCTGCTAAACAATCACTCTGTTATCGAAAAGATCAAAGGAATTCCAATTCCGACACATAGTAAACAAGATTACTTCCGCTGGGGACTGGACAGCTCGAGTAATTTCAGCACCAAATCTACAACAGGGATAGCACATGATGCTTTCATTCACGAAGCCACTAATTGGAGCTTTAAATGGATATGGCAAATTGATACCATGCCCAAAATTAAAATCTTTTTGTGGCAACTGTGCCATAAAGCAATACCAGTTAGAGGTAAGCTCCTTAAACGAGGAATGAATATTGACCCAGTATGCCCAGTGTGTCTGGGTGACATAGAATCCATGGAACATCTTTTTCATGATTGCCAAATAGTTAAGAAGGTTTGGGAACTGGCTGATGCGCATCATTGGTTACCAATCCAGTTCTCACCCAGAGGCTGTCAGGAGATAACTGATGCTTTAAAGAACAATAAGGAATCCAGGAACCCAAAATTACTACAGAAATTATGCTTCCTCATTTGGAGTATTTGGAAAGGCAGAAATGCAACAGTATTTGAGAAGAAATTCTTCAACCCCATAGGTTGCCTTGTCCGAGCAAAAAAGGCACATGCCCAATGGAGAATCTGAACTTGCATGTCGGTCGATTTCCACCATCAGGGGGCCTCTTTCTCGCCCTCCACATCCTTCCACCTCGTGAGGTGGAACACTGTCCCCTAGGATTCGTCAAAATTAACTTTGACGGATCGCTTCTCAACTACTCAGCAGCAGGAGGATACATCATTCGCGACTGCACCGGAAAACTACTTAAAGTAGGTGCAAATCTGTATGGTCATACATTAATACTCGTCACAGAAGCCAGAGCACCGCGGGATGGTATTGAAGCGGCGCTACAAGCAGGATTCACAAAATTATGTATTGAGGGTGACAATCTCATAGTTATTCAGGCCTTAACAGGCAAATCCATAGTACCTTGGAAAATTGGCACTATCATTGAAGATTTACATATATGGTTACAACAAGCTAAACAAGTCCATGTCAATCACATTTTTCGGGAAGCAAACATGGCAGTTGACTGTCTCTCTAAATTGGCCACACTGTCACAACTCTTTTCTCTTCAGATGTCTGTTTTTCACCAGCGTTTGGTACTATATTGGCTGATGATGTAGTTGGATGCACTCTTGTGATAAGAGGCGCCTAACAGTTCCACTCTTCCTTTACCATTGTATTAAAAAAAAAAAAATTCTAGTGATGGGGTTGGGGCAGGGGGAGACACACTTGATCGAGCTTGACTATATGAGTAGTTTGAATCGAGACAAACGTGTAAGTGCCATTTTCTAATTGATTTTGAATTTGAGCCCACTTATATCATTCAATTTGACCAGCTAGTGGACAATTGATGATTCTACTCCCCCCGCCCCCATGTGTTTTGGTTGCTTTTAATGTTTTTCCTCATGACAACGGAATGTTGAATAGTAATAGCTGCAAATTATAATATAGTCTCGGGTCTATTGGAGACGATTCTCACAAAAATAGTTGGGTCAACATGAGTTTTTTTTTGGGGGGGTGTTTTTTGACCTCAAAATCCCCTATTTCCACGGTAATATAGTAGATGCACATGATCCGGATGTCCAGTTTAAACACTGTAGTAGTGGTGATCTCGGCTACCACAATAATTATAGAGAAGTTTAATAGTATGATCCATCCGTTATTCCCTCCCCCCCCCCAAAAAAAGAATATGAGGTTAAATTTCATGATGAGGCAATTGCCAATTGGGAGAGGAGTTTTCTTACTTTTCCCCCACCCACAATGAAAAAAGAAAAAAAAAAAACAAAGAACTCTAAATTTTCGTTTGACGTAATTTTATGGATAGTGAACCATTTTATCCCAATTCAAAATGTACACTTCCTTCCCAATTAAAAAAAGTGTACACCTAATTTTTTTTATTTTTTATATTTGAAGCATATATATATATATATATATAGGGGACGACTCTGGTAGGATGAGGTCTTGTGTAGAATGAGGTGATAAGTAGTGATCAATAGCTATTGTGTCAGTGATCGTTAGTATTATCTTAGTGACCAACATATCTTGAACAAATTTTTAAAGGTTGCCTTAAAGATATGTTGATCATCAACGTAATACTAACGATCACTGAAACAATAACGACTGATCGCTACTAAGTACCTCATCCTACCCAAAACCTCATCCTACCGTAGTCACCCCCATATATATATATATATATATATATATATATACATACATACATACATATACATACATACATACATACATACATATACATACATATATATAATATATATATATATATATATATATATATATAATATATATATATATATATATATATATATATATATATACAAGAAAAATGTCAAATAAAGATGGAATCAGCGACGGAAATTTAAGATCCGCGATGGAATGCGGTTGTCGGATTTTCGCTCTTCGCTGAGCAGCCGGCGACGGAATTTCAAAATTCCGTCGCCTTGGGCGACGGATTAAGCGACAGAAATTGCGACATACTTTTTTGGCGGGGGAAAGTGGCGGGGCAGGGTGTGGCGACGAAATTAATCATCCGTCGCTATCAGAGAAGGAATCAGCGACGGAAATTCCGCCGCTGATGGCGACGGATTATTAATTCCGTCGCCACCCCCTGCCCAAAATTTTTTTTTCCCTTATCTGTCGCCTTTCCGTCGCTAGGTTCCTCTTTTTTTTAAAACAAAGTCGCTTGTTTTTGATCAAATCCGTACATACAAATCATTCCCTGCAAGAAATTTACAAGATCTTCGCACTCAATCAACATCCAATGACTTCGAATAGGGCTTCATTCGAAGCATTCTCAACAATTTCAAGCCACACAAAGGTGGAATTCCACATCCAACACAACACATTACATCCAACCAAGGGTTTTCAATTCACAAGCCACAAGTTCCAAACAAACTCTCTACATATCACACATTACAAGTTCCAAACAAAGTCTGTATATATCACAAACCACAAATCCAAACAAAATAACCAGAAGTTACTAGTAATTGAGAATGAAGCTATATGTATGTTTGCAGAAGAGGATGAAGTAAGCGCCAAATAGGAGGGGAGTTAAATAAGTACCAGGGGGAGGGGAGTGAAATTAGCAAAAAGGGGAGGGGAAGCAAGGAGCAAGAGATATGATGTACTTCCTGAAGATAAGCAGAAGAGCCACCAGCTGAAGGAAAACTGCAACCAACTCAATCACCAAGGTCTTCCTCTTCCTCTTCGCCTTCCTCTTCCTCTGCCTCTGCCTCACCATCTTCATCATTATGTTGCGAGGGATGAGTAAATGGTGGCTGAGATCCCGAGCCAGACGCCTGTTGCATTTGAAAGAAAGCTTGGAGGCGCTGATCGATGCTCATCTTTTGTTGGCTCAGTTGTTGGTTGCTTTGTGTGAGCAATCTGTTGGATTCCTCCAGTTGCTTACATTTCTCCATAACCAACCGGTAACTTTCAACTTGTGACGATAGCTCACCCCCCAAGTTGGTTATTAGACCCCTTAAGTCATTGAGCTCCTGTTGCGATGGCGTAGAACCGGAACCTACTGACAGGCATTTAAGTAAATTACTATATTAGCTTTGCCATTAAGTAAATTCAATGTATAACCATGGTTGTTGGAACTTTAATATGAAAATAATACCGGATCTTTGAGTGGGATTGAAGTAACCGGATTCCCTGATGTTGACAGCCTCGTCACCAATACCCTTGTTTTTGAACGTCTTCACTCACAACTCATTTGGGTTGGGAAATGGCTGGTTTGGATCTTGAGAAGAGCCATCCCCGATCCCTTGAGAGTTGATAACATTTTGAAAATCACGTTCAAAGGTTTCCTACAATACCGCAACATGCGTACGAAATCATGCATAGTACAATAACTTAAAATAAAGTATACGAGTTCATGTTGAACTACCAATGAAGATTGAGAATAACTTCTGCAATTATGAAAACAAATAATACATCAAATAATTCGATAGTAATTTATCACATATTTCTAAAACTGTTAATACGAAGTCATTGTAGTTACCTTGAACTTTCCGAACTACAAATCTCGTACTGGTTTGGGCACTTTGCTCCAAGTAGGCAAAGCTCCATCAAACTTGCTTTGAAATATGAGCGAAATCCTACTAACAGTACCATCATTGAGGAGAAACCTAATTGAACGATACACATAAAATTCATTACTTGTTATGCAAAATTCATGTAGTAATTCATAACATATAACAAATGAAGACTTATTCGTTACCATCTGACTCAATCCAAGTCTTTGCTCGAGTACTTCTATGACTGGATTGTGCTTCGCTTTCACCACTTCCAATGTTCTCTTGGGACTGTTTTGTGTTAGGGTGAGTGGGTTGTGGAGTGGGTTGGGGAATGGGGTGTACAGTGTGAACAACATGGGGGTTTGGAGGAATAATAATTCATACATAGTTAACCACTTTATTCCACCAACATATCAAATTTAAACTTCAAATAACCAAATCTAAGTGTACGTTGCGTTGGGCGAAAACTTTAAACAAATATGAGCTACAACTTCATACAAATATCACATTTGAACAAAATAATAAACCAAAGCATCTCAATCCACCAATATATCATCTTTCAAGTTCACATCACCAAACCTAAACGCTAAATTGTATTGAACAAAATCTCCAATCAAATTTCGACAACATTATCAATTAAAACATTTCATTCCACCAACATATGAAATTTCAACTTCAAACTATCAAACCTCAACCCTAAATCGCATTTACCAAATTCTTGTAACGAATTAGAGCAATAACCTCACACAAATTGCACATTTCAACAACATTATCAATGAAACCATTTCATTCCACCAACCTATCAAACTTTAACTTCAAACTATCAAACCTAAACCCTAAATCGCATTTACCAAATTCTTGTAACGAATTAGAGCAACAACCTCACATAAATAGCACATTTCAACAACATTATCAATTAAACCATTTCATTCCACCAACCTATCAAACTTTAACTTCAAACTACCAAACCTAAACTCTAAATTGCATTTACCCCAATCTTGAAGCAAACTAAAGCAATAACCTCACACAAACACCACATTTTAACATAAATTTGAACTAACTATGAAATTCTAACAATCTAATACAAATATTTGTAGAAATTACAACTAATTTAGTTGAAGAACTCACCTCAAATGTGTTGAAAACAACAGATAAGAGGGGCGACGGAGGGTCGGCGGCGGCTGCCGACGGTGGGGGAAGGCCGACGGCGGCGGCGAACGGGCGGCCGGCCGGTGGGTGGCGCTGGCGACGGTCGGGTGACGCTTCGCTGTTACGTTCGCCTCTCTCTCTCCCTCTCTGTTGCGTTCGTGGAGTGAGTGAACCAGCACCGAGAGCTGGTTCACTTAAATTGGGGGGTGACGGACTGGCGACGGAAATTTCGTCGCCCCCTTTAAAAACAAATTTTTTTTTTTTTGGACTAGTTTTTTCCAAAAAAATTTTATTTATGGCGACGGAATTTCCGTCGCCATATGTCAATTATGGTGACGGATTAACAGTTCCGTCGCCATATCTGTCGTCTAATCTGAGTTTTTTGTAAAGCTATTTCTCCGTCGCCATTTCCGTCGCCAATTCTGTCATTAATTTTTTCCGTCGCCGAGTTCCGTCGTTAATATGAACTTTTTTAGTAGTGATTATATGTATGTATGTATGTATATATATATATATATATATATATATATATGTGTGTGTGTGTATATATATATATACACACACACACAAACACATATATATATAGACATATATGTATATATACACACACACACACCACACACACACACACACACACACACACACACACACACATATATATATATATATACATATGCGTGTATATATATATATATATACATATACATACATATATAGATATATATATATATATATATATATATATATATATATATAACACACACACACACACACACACACACATGCATATATACATACAAATATATATATATAGAGAGAGAGAGAGAGAGGATATATAATATAGATATATATATATATATATATATATATATATATATATATTTGTCTTTCATTGTTTGCTATTAAGAGTTTAAGTAATTAATTGTCAACTCACAAAAAATAAGTCTTTCAATAATCTGCATTAACATCTAACAGTTATCTTCTATTAAAATCATAATTATCTGCTTAATTATGCAAATAACATTTTCTGTATTATAATTCCAAAAATATATTTTACCTAAATTATATAAATACATATATATTAAAACTTATTTATATGACAAATATATTCGAAATAGATATATACCATGTGACCCGTAAAATATTTAAATCCAAGAATAAAATATATATAGATGACCAATTTAGTATATTATTTGGAGCACGTGAATCACATCACCGCCCAAAGACTTAGCTTTGACATTACGGGGGAATCTTAGGCTCTTAGCTTGTGCTTCCGTGACAAAGATGACTTCTAACAGCAGTACTACTAATACGCCAACCCAATGCGGAGCATTACTTTACAAACGCTTCTCCACAGCCACATATTTATCCAAGCTAATTACGACTATTAAATAAATATAAAATGGATTGACACTCGTTCCCTTCAAGTAAGATTTCGAGTTTGAATATTGTGAATAAAGAAAAACTGCGGTTAGAGAACTCCACTCTTATTGAATTAACGGTAGGTTGATTATAGTGAAATTGATGATCTAAGAACCCAAAAAAGAGATTAACTAACTAATTACTACTCCCTCCGTCTCGCAAAGATTGTCAAACTTAGGATAAATACGAAAATAAGGGAACATAATTTATTTATATTACTCCAATTATTATCAGATTGAAAATGATAAATTCAACTTGAAAATAATGAAAATTTCAATTTTTTTTTTTTTTGTCTTCTTTATGCTTCCTAAGTAGCAATAAATAGATACTCCGCTTTTCTAGATTAAATATTTGATGTTGTTAGTTGGAATGAATAAATATAAAATTTTTAGACAATTAAAAAAAAAAGTATATAATTGTAATGATATTGACAAGTATTGCGGGACGTTGAAAAGTAAGAATTTTGACAACGTTTTTGAGACGGAGGAAGTATTAACTAACTAATTACGATTAACTAATTAATGAAATTGACTATTCAATTACAAGTATTAAATTGTGCACTACACATGGTTGAAAATCCGTAGTGGTCAGCAATTAAATAACTACTCCGATCCATTGATGGAATTACCATACAAATTATGGAGGGTTAAATATGCTTTTCACATAAATAAGTTTATGTTTTTCTTGTTTTCTATATAAATGAAGTACAAAAGTTGATATGGTATAATTTGAACTCAGGTCTTTAATAATGATTCTTATAAATGTTATTAGTTGAGTTAAGTAACACATATAATAAATTTATATTTTTAAATCATACCATTGCTAGTTATTGTTACTTAATGTTCCTAGGTGTTTTACCATTTTCTTTTATGGAGATGAACTTGGTGCTTGCAAGTATTTTACATTATTTACAAAGGAAAAAAAAAAAAAAAAGAGTGAGTAAACATATATAGTTTTTTTTTTTGGGGTGCAGAAGAGGGGTCAAGCCCCCTTAAAAATTCATTGCTTCATGATTATTCATGAGAACTTGGTCCCGATTGTATCTGCATACATCAAAGGAGCTACCTCTACTGGGGGAAGCGTAAATAGTCTGATAGCACAATCGAGTTCTACGCCCATATTCGCAAGCCTATCTGCCACCTGATTTGCCTCCCGGTAGCAGTGTCCCAGTACCACCTCCCAACCTGGGGATTCAATAAGGTCCCTGCATCGCTGAACAACACCAGCATGCCGAGCATTACATGTTGCCCCTCCTTGGATCATGTCCACAATGATGTGGGAGTCCAACTGGACCCTCAGTTGCTGGTAGCCATAGTGTTTTGCTAGAACTAGGCCAGAGCAGGGCCCATAGTTCTGCTCTTACCGACGAGCATTTACCCAGTTTTTCTGCAAAACCTCCTATCCCGTTACCCCTCTCATAGTAAACATATATAGTTAACAAGACTTAAGATGTTACAACTAGCATCCCTTTTAAAGCTAAATTATTTGAGAGGAAATGTTAACTTTGGAAGTGATTTGAACTAATTTTCACCTGAATTTGGATAATCTAATTAAGTAGTTTATATATAAATATACAGTTATATAAATTAACGCTTAATAGTACTGATGAATATATATGAATATAATTGTATAGATACCTAAAATAAGTACATACATATGAATAAAATTATACATATAGTTTATCAACTTACATTTATTTTTCAATAAAATAATTTACTAACTTTTTTTTTTAAAAACAAAGGTAAGGGGTAAGAAGGAAAAGATCAGGCACCTCTTCTCACAAGAGCACGCCCCATCATATCATCGTTGAGAATAAGCTGAAGTATAGTAGGTGGTGAGAAATCCCATGAAGTAGACGATGGCCGAGAGTGTCCTGCTTTCGCTAGCCAGTCAGCTGCCATATTGGAAATAATTTACTAACTTGGCTTTACTTCTTGTAAAAAATTTAGCTTTGTTTTAACCTTCTAAATTTTAAAAAATTTACTAACTTGGCTTTACTTCTTGTAAAAAATTTAGCTTTGTTTTAATCTTCAGAATTTAAAAAAAAAAAAAATGGCATCTTCACTGCAAAGCATTGTACACATGACTCTCTCATATAATTTTACCAGTTAAAACTACATAATATGCCTTCAATTGTCTTTAATTGCGGCAGTAGTCAACGAATGATTGGCCTTTAGTTACATACATTGCTTTCTGACCGACCAAAATCAATGGTGGGGACTCCATTTCCTTCCACATGCTTGGATTTTAAGAGCATTAGAGCATTAGCAGTCGGTGTCACGCAAGGCATATGTGGGACCGCGACACACATGGCGTGTCAGAAACTACCTGCTGGCAGCGGGAGAGAAATGCGGGGGCACGCGGGATGCCTTGTCCAGGCATTCCTCCCCCATTCCTTCCTTTTTTATCCTTTTGTGATTTTTTAAATATATTTTTTATTTTTCTTTTTTTTGAGTAAATATATAATTTTTAAATGATTAAAAAAGTAAGTTGTGTGTTATAAGGTGGGTTCATGACAAATATTTTTATTGGATAATTAAAATTGAGTTTCATATGTTGAAGAAGTGATGGAATGCAAGTTCTAAAATTGTGGAACTTTTGCTCACGTAGCAGGCCAGAGTTTTAGTTGGGAATGCTCTTAGCAGCCAGTGCCACGCGAGGCACATGTGGGGCCTGTGAGGCACATGGTGTGTCAGAGGCCTACTGGCAGCGGGAGGGAAATGCGGGGGGCACGCGGGATGCCTTGCCCAGGCGTTCCTCCCCCCATTCCTCCCTTTTTTGTCATTTTGTGATTTTTTAAATATATTTTTTGGTTTTTCTTTTTTTGAGTAAATATATAATTTTTAAATGATTAAAAAAATAAGTTGTGTGTTATAAGGTGGGTCCATCATAAATATTTTTATTGGATGATTAAAATTGAGTTTCATAAGTTGGAGAAGTGATGGAATGCAAATTTCAAAATGGTGAAACTTTTACTGACGTGGTAGGTCAGAGTTCCAAAAATTGAAACTTTAACTGGAAATGCTCTGATGGTCTCTTTCCTTCCATGCCATTATTCACGATTTTTAATGTTTACTATTATTGTTGTTATTGTAGTCTGATTTATAAACTATTGTTTGTCCAACTTTCACACTTTAAATCTTTCAAGGCTTAATTAAACTGTCAGTTCCCAAATCCACAGAGAAAAATTGGAGAATATTGCCCGTCGTTTTCATGAATTAAACTTTCTACTTCATGTGTTCCATATTCATTAGATTAAAAATTCTTTTCAACAATACAAATGCATTTTAATAATTATTTTTGCATATTTTTTAAAATTGATTATTAATATGGAATAGAGGAAGTATTTCATTTTCAGTAGTAATCCAACTAAGACAATTACTTGATAAAGTTTATTTCTATATATTTTAATACTCTTTGTGTCCGCACACGTATGTCTCTTGGGCTTGAAATAAGATTTATAACTTTAGGTTCATTTGAAATAAGATTATTATTCACTATATAATTTTTAATTGCATGTAACATCCATTGTCCAAGAATCAATTCAACTAAAATTTTAAATTGATGGTTGAAGGTTCAGGAATAAGTTTATATTCTAATATACCCCCTCACGCGTATGCCCTTTAAGTTTGAAGAGTGGATGTTATAAACATCCCCTACCTTGTGCAATAAATCAATATCAGGGCTGCTAAAATTTGAACTCGAGACGTCTCATTCAGAAATGTTCTCATACCATATTGAAAAATTAATTCAATTAAAAACTTAAATTGATGGTTGAAAGCATATAAGTACATTATGTATCCACTTACATACATGATGCATGATTGAATGTCATTTGTCACTGGCGCATTGTTAGGTGAGAATGAAAGCAACTAATGGCAAAAGGGAGACCCCATGATGATTTTGAGTTTTGAACGAGTAGAAAAAGAAAAAAGACAACAACCGAGAAAAGAAAGAGAGAAGGGGGGGGGGGGAGGGCAAACAATTATGAATGAATGATTGTGTACGTAGTAGTAAAGCAGTGAGCGGCAGCAAGAGCAAGCGCGACCGAAAATTTTCACTCATTATAAACCAAAATACAAACTTCAACTCTATACAAAAAGGAAAAAAGAACAATTTTCAGAAAATTTGCCTGAAAATTGCAAAAATTTCTCCATCCCTAATGACAAAGAAAATCCTCCATAAACCCGAAAGAAAAAAGCGCAAAAAAAAAAAACCAAAATCTTCCCTACTTGCATGCATTTAATTTACATATAGAGAGGGATATATTACTATATAAGAGTACGTAATATATAAGCTGATTATTAACCCGATCCTTTTAATTATTAGGTCGGATTAATTAGATGCAGATGATATGTAATTAGCTAATGTACACGCTTGCTTCATTTTCCCATAATTATCAAATAATTAATGATGGGGTAAATTGTTCATGGTTGATGAGAGTCAAATTATAGGCTTGCATGGGAGATGAATAATTCTGTTGGATTTGCTGGAGTTGCATAATTTTGCCGTATTCCATTAATCTCCTTTGCAAGAAGATGGACTCTGTCCTGAGCCGATCGTTCTCTCTCCTAACCTGGAAGATATATTGGGCTATGAACCGTAGCCGGTTCACCCACTCCCGGTTTTGCGTTTTTAGTCGGTTCATCTGGTTCCTTAAATTTTCTAGGTGTCTTTGTTTCCTCATTCTGGACCGCCTGGCTGACTCCCGGTTCGAGATCATCCGCCTCCTCTTTCGCTCGTCCATCGTGGACCCTATTTGGTTCAGCTCATCCGAACCGGGTGAACCTGACTCCAAACCGGCAGAGTTTTGGCTCGGGTTGTCTGGGGTGGAGTTTATTTTGGCAGAGTTTTGGTTCAGGTCTTGGTCATGGTCAAAGCTAGGTAGCTGTTGGTCCGGATTATCCGAACCAGCATGGTAACGGCGTAGGTCTAAGCCAGAGTTAGGTTTCGTATCAGGGTTAGGATTGGTAAAAAAGGACTCAAGGGTTTCCCACGGGGTGAAACCCCCCGAGAACGGGTTTCCGGGCAGAGTGTCGGCGGGGACGATGGCGGAAACGGTGGACAACATGGCCGGAGGGAGCTTATAGGTAGGGGGAGGGAGGGAGGGAGAGGAAAAGGGGAGAAAGGAAGTGTAAGGGTGCGATATTTATTGGCAAGCCTTGGTAGCTGTGGGTTCCACATAATAACGAGAGTTGAGGGGCAGCTTCGGTAAAACCACAGCACAAGGGTAGCCCTTTTGAGTCAGGTGCCACTATGGTGGGGATGATTGGGGGGGCCATCCAGCCCAGCTTTTAAAAAGAAGATTAGCTTAGTCATGAAGAAACAAGAATCATGGGGGCCATGTTAGGACACGTGTCTACTTGATATAGGATGATCGTGTGAGAAGCCAATACTTAGAAAGTAGCTGACGTGGATCCACATCCACCTGTATTGGCTCGGCGGCTCGAGCCAACCGATCGGCTAGCACGTTGCATTAACAAAAATTGTTATCGATTATAAATGTCAGTTAATTCAACCACTAAAATATATCAGTTTAACTTCAATGAAGTGGCACCGACGATGTTAATATCAATACAGTGTTGCTAATTAATCTCTTGGCTTTGGCTTAATCGTTGAGCATTTGGCTTGAAGCCGTTGCTATTTGTTCATTTCTAGAACTTGTGCCATCCTATTATCATTTAATCATGGTAGGGGTTTTGCTTTCACTTTAGCTTGTTTTGTCCGTTTGTGGAGAAAATTCTACTATTGAAGTGCTTGATATGTATGGATGTCATTATTTTCATTATTTATGGCTTAAAGTGTGTGGAGATTAGTGCAATCATACTATTCGGACGTTACACCTAACTGTACTAGTTTTTGTGAGTCGAACCAATGTCGTAGTAAAGCCAAAAGGATAAAACCAAATCGTCAATCTAATTATTGCGGAAAATCTAGATTTGATTAACTAAGCCCACATAAGATATCATTATGACTATAGTTAAGGTTAATTATCTAATACAGTAAGCACTTGGTGGTTTTAGATCTTTATGGCAAATTAAATTTATTATTTTTATGGGCAGTTTTTAAAGTAAAATTGATTTATAGTCGAATTATTTTATTATCCTTTTTCTTAAGGGAAGCATTGATCATTAACTTCAAAAGGGAGGGAGGAAAAAAAAAAAAGAAAAAAAGAAGCATTAAGTAACATATTGTATTCTCTTTTACCTTCTGACATAAGGAGACTTCTCATTTAAGAAGAGCGTGCATGCATATAACCTATTAAATGACCGTAATGTATATACGAAGAAATCTGTAGCATGCATGTTGCGCGCATAAGTAATAATCCCCCTTTCTTTTGTTTTTTAAACAATGATAATCTAGAGTGCAAAATAGAAAATACGTCCCTCAAACTAGCTAGCTAGTTTAACCCAAAAGAAAACCACCTGCTAAATAAATTCGTTTAATAGTCACTAAAATACAAAATCAAAATTACGACCACTAAACAAAGCAAATTATAGGCTAAGTAAGCCTCTTTGATGCATGCTTAGTTCTAAAAGTCTGGTAATGTACTAATTAATGTACGTACATGAGCCATGATGGATCTAGTTCTCAATGGCAGCTAGCTAGTTATGATCAAGAAAGAGTAAAGAAGCATGAAGAACGTTACACTCAATTCCTTTAATGTGTTGACATACTTGAAGGATGAGCAAGGAATTACATGCAAGAAATAATCTTTGTTTTTTCTTTGCCCTAGCTAGCTAGCTTATTCAGATTAAAATCGGGGATGCTGCAGTGGTTGAGTGGTACGACTTTTCTTTTCTTTTTTTTTTGGAGGGGTGGGGGGGTGGTGTTGGAACTTGGAAGTGGAGCTGATAATTCAAATCCTTGCAACTGTGGTAAATAATTTTTTTTTATTTGTTATAGTTGAGGTACGAAATTTTGTCATTTTTTGTCAATATATATAAGTTTATCAATTACTCGGACCAACTAATTCAAATAATTTTTTTATAAAATTCTCAGAGGAGGGTGGGGGCTTCTTTGCTAAAGTTCTACGTACCCCTAGGGTGGGAGATGACCTAGGCACCTAGCTAATATATGGAAGGTTATTTTGACTATCACATAGTTGAAATAATATGAAGAGATGAAAGTTCAAATTTTTATCTTAATGTTCTTTTCCACATCTTATAATTCTCAAACTAATTAATTCTATTCCATTTTCATAAGCTGCAAACCAACTGATCCCCACCCCCTTCCCTTTTGGTTAACCTAACTAGTATGTAACAATTAATTCTCAGACGACTAATTAATTCTATTCCATTCTTATAGTGGCGTGGAAAGAGTGTCATCACCACACACGCACGGGCCACTTGGTCTGGTTCGGGCGCGGTGCGGCGTGACCATGGCTAGGTTTGGGCTTGGGCTTGGGCCTCGTTTGCTTTTTTTTTTTTTTTGGTGGAGAAAATAGCTTCTATTTTTGTCCGTTGATGTTCCTGGTCAGCGATTGTACACTGATTGTCCCCCATGTTTGACTTCAGTAAAAACTATTTTTTAGCAGTCAAGCAACTATGTTTAGTAGGACCTCAACAGCTATATTGAATCAGCATGAAGCTCTCGTTTTTCCTAACTTAACAACCATATTTCAGTCATGTGGCTCTCCTGTTTTTCCTGCTATCTTCTCTCCACTCAAACAGTTTTTCTACGCGTATAAATACAGACTCTCTTCAGCTGCAGAAAACACACCAAATATCATCTCTTATCTCTTCTCCTATTCTAATGTTCTCTTTCCGTGTCCTAGGTAATTGGTATGTTCCAAGTCTTTGGTCTCAAGTGGACGTGTTCAAAGAGTTACTATGTTAACCTTGGGGAGCGATCGACTAATTTGATTGCACCTCAATCCAGCCGGAATCGCTTTCAAGGCAGTGGTATATCACGACACAGTATTGTTTCTCTGCTTCTGCCATTGATTTAGCTATAACTTTTCCAACAGCTAGCTCCTTAATTAATTAAAAATTTATAATGCATGATGAAGAACCCCTAATTATCTAGCATGCCTTGTGAAAAACAAATTGAAAATAAATCAAATGATCAATTAATACAAAACATTCGCATGCATGCATGCATTCAACACATGCATCCAGCATCTCTTTCTGTCTATTTCCCAGAAATGCTCTAGAAGAATGAGCATAGGTTTCTGGGGATCGATAGATGAAGGAACCATTAAAAAGTAAGAAAGAAAGAAAGAAAGCACAAGTAGAAATAGTAAAGATGCATTGTACTTGGTTCTCTAATTTGTTCAATGCATAGCATGTAAATTGGTCAGCATGAGGCCGACAATACCTTCAATAATTAATAAAGATAAAAGTAAATATGTTCGCCTAGCAGCTACGCACCCCCCCCCCCTTCTACTTTTACTTTTACAAAATAAATTCCCACAATTTTTAAAAATATTAAACATATGAAAAAGTTAAAGCTCAAAAAACACAGGCATGGTCTTAACAAAGCTACAACAGAAAAAGAAAAAAAGAAAAAGAAAAAGGAAAATGTCTCCGTAATTTCTCTTTCAGAGTCTAGAACCTGGGAGTAGGCGCCTGTTCTTTAATAGTTTTAGTCAGATTTTTCTTCTAACTTCACCCCTCATTGGTTCTCCTTTTACTTTCTTTTATTTTTTTAATGTGGGAAGAAAGTTTCCAAAATCAATTCCTTACTTTAAGTAGCATACATATATAATATATGCAAATTTTTGTGGACTTGCCTATTATAATATAAATAAATATTTACTGTATTTTAATATATTTGGGCCTGGCCGTCTCATGGCCCAGTGAGTGCATTTGAAGTTGGGCCAGGAGTGGATCCAGGTAGCCCCAAGATGCTAGCCTGGGCTGGGATGTGGTTCAGCTACAAAGGGCTTCCTTTTCAGTTCCCAACTCCCTTGTCCTCCATTCGTCTTGACTCCTAAGCCCGTTTGTTTCACGGTTCGGTCAAACAATTAATGCTTCCAACAACGTCAATTGCTCTCAAACACTAACCGCTTTTCTCATCGCTCCTAAACGTAATTATCCGCTCACAACTGCTCCTCATCACTCCTGAAACCTAACCGTTTCACAAAAAACTAATTCATAAACGGCTCGAACTATGTTCCAGCCGGTTTCATACACTAACCATTAGTTATAAACGCTAGAACGAACAGACTACACGCTACTATCTAGCTTTGAGTAGAGGACCAAAAAACCCACCTGTACTAACATGTGATTCTTGCATATTAGATTGTTCATTTTATTCACATACGTGGGTACGCCTTTTTTTTTTTGGTTTTGGTTTTTTTTTTTGGGGGGGTGCGGGGGGGGGGGGGGCCAACTTGAAAACAAGCTTGATGGGGATAACAAGTGACCAAAAGGGATTAATCAGATTACTTTAGAAATAAACTGGACTTATTGCTTAGAATCGAATATATTTATATTGCAGACCAAAAAAGCCTGACTTGGAACGTAACTTATATCTTGCCTTCAATGATGTCTGAAGAATAAGTATGCAAGTAAATTGACAGTTGAATGATGGTATCTAATTTTATGTGCATCAACTTAGTGGTTAAAAGACAAATTCGAAACTAAGAATATCAAAGGAGATGATTAGCTTATTAGCATATGCTTAGCAATGAACTGTATCAGTATCATATTTATGGGAGTTTATACTCTCAACAGTCATATCAATAAATATATGTTAAAGAATTAATATATAACAAATATACGTATAACGCATGAAAAATATATACACGTGGATAATAAGAGTATGTGCTCCTAAGAGTACATAAGAAATTGCCAACCATGAAGGTTAGTCTGAATTGTATTTGTATGTGCTCCTATCTTTTCAACTCAAGACCGCATCAAAAGCGGCAGATTTTTCTTTTTGTTTTTTTTTTTGAGTCACGAAAATTGATAGATGATCTATGTATTGAAGGTACTGCCATCACCTTTTTTTAAAAGGGGGGGGTCCATGTTCTATGTATTGTATATCTTCGTAAGCAGTGTAGAAGAACCCATGAAGCCAAACTCAAATAGGAAACCCGTCACAATTAAGGCATCCTTGTACAAATTGATGGCTACATTGTACCCATATTTTTGTTGATGTGAGCTGGGTTGGGTAGGATTCAGATAATTTGTACTGATTAATTTCTTTCGAAATCTTATCATATGCAGATCATTATTTGTAGATGACTTAATAGTACAATAATAGTGTGTCTTTTCTTTATTTATATCATTTTTCGCATTAGCAAACATTAATCAATACATGCTCCTCTCAAGGAGGCCCAACATATTGCGCGGCGGAGGGTAGAGGTACGACAAGTCCTATAAAACCCCTTGCACAAAGGTGTTGGTTAAGTTCTGCACTTTTACAGACACTGATACCAGCTAATGTATTGTGTACGATCGAAATTTGATCTGGGATTCTTCAATTGGAAGATGAAATAAACTCATGCCAACCAAGTTAGAAGATTCGGAGATGTGAGTTTTGTTTTTTTTGTCTGGATAATAAGAGGTTAGAGATTAAATAACACACAAAAAAAATTAAATCAGGAAGGTATTTTTTATAATCATGCGCAATTGGACTAGAAAGTTTGTTAAAGCAAAAAGAGTGTTCATAGGAGAGTTGGACGTCAACTAAAAACCTTTCGGTTGGTACACGAGAATCGAGATTCCATTTACATAAGCAAATCAAAGTATAATAGTATGATTTCAGACTCAAATTACATGTTGATATCACCGACAAAATCTTGCTAGTGCATGATAACTGAACTGAAATTTAAAAACCCAAAGGCATGCATTCTAAAGTTCTGGTCAAAGTCCAAGAGGAGGCAAAAACTAAGAAATACAATGAAAACTTTCTATTCCAACTTGATTTTTAGTCCGATGGCTCTAAGTTTTCCCCTCAAAAAATAAGTATGCGTATCGTGATCCACTAAATGTTACGTCTTTCAAAATTTATATCATATTCTTGGAAGTCATATATATATATATATATATATATATATATATATATATATATATATATATATAGATATATATATATATATATATATATAATATATATATATATATATATATATACATCCATATTCTCATATGCTTTTTTGGGATAAGACTAGGTAAAAGCGCGATCCTCCCTAGATCGCAGACCATTATTGGTAGGGCTGTTCATTAAATGGTCCAGGACCGGACCGGACCGAAGACCGGCGCAGACCGGACCGTGCTCTTTCGGTCCGGTCTTTGGTCCTCTCTTTTTCTATTTTCGGTCTTTGGTTCGGTTCGTGTTTGGACCGGATGGACCAGTCAGTGGACCGGACCGGACCGACATCAGTGAAGTTTTTTTTTCTCCTTTTCCTCCTCGGCAATAATAGGCTTTTAGACATAGTTTTCCACTTTTCCTTTCCTTTGCCCAGTTTCTGTTCTGGCTCTACGTTTCTTCTTTTTCGTTTGAGCCATCGAGTTCTTCTCCTTCTCTTCTCCTTTTCCATCTCCAGTCTCTTCTCCTTCCCATCTCTAGTCTCTTCTCCTTCTCTCAATCTCAGAGTCTCTCGTTTGTCTACCTCAGATCTCGGCTCTCGCTTACTGTTCTTCCTCTTCTTCTTCTGAGCCTCTCGGTCTCTGCCTCTCTGGACCCTCTGCGACTGCGAATTGCTCTCTTCTCCACCCGCCGGCGGCCGGCGGATTCCAGTGTGGCGTTTCATTTGGTGGAGGTGTGCTTGGATTTGTTGATTCTATTATTTTGGGTTGCAATGTGAATTTTCTAGGGTTTTTTTGTGATTTTTCGATTTTTGTACACATTGACATTGCTGAGTTATCTGTTTGTGATTTTTCGATTTGTGATTTATCGATTTGTGATTCAAATTTTATAGGATTGTAATTCGAGTTTTATAGGGTTTCATTTGGTGGATAATCTGGATTTTTTGCTCATGATTCGAATTGCTTTGCTGTGAAGCCTGTGAGATTTTCCAAATTTTGTTTTGAATTGCTTTGCTCATGTTTTGAATTGCTTTGCTTTGAAAAGGTCAATTGATTCAATCATGGTGATTGTTGAGTTTTGGCAATTTTTTGATTGAATTCTTAATTTCAATGGGAAAGAAAAAAATTGAGTGTGTTTATTTGATAGTGATGAATTGTCATTGTACTCTGTATCAAGTTCATTGTCTAAACTCTTATGATACAAACGCTGAAGAATGAGCAGTTGATTGAGCAGGTTTATTGCCTTATAGCCTCGGCTGCCATAGGATCGGTCTGGATTCGGTCCGATCTGGTCCAGTCCGGGTTCTGACCGGTCCGGTCCGGTCCGGACCGAATCCAGATCGGTCCGATCCTCGATCCACCATTTGGCAGTTTTTCAGTCCTCAATCCAGCCAGTCCGATCGAGTCCTGGACCGATGAATACCTCTAATTATTGGAAATGGTTTCAAAGATCGTCAATTGGTCCCACAAGTCACCATAAGCCTTTCGGCGCATTTCGTCCTCGCTCAGTACCTTGTGCAATAATTTAATTAATATGAGAGTCATTAAGAATGAACTAAGCCTAAGGTTTCATAAAAGCTTTGATATCATGTACATGAGAACCAACTAAACCAAAAACTAAGGTTAATAGCTGAAGGTTTAGAAATGATTTGATACTCTTAAGTTTCTAACACTATCTAATCAAGGCTAGTTACTTTGTTTGAAAATCATCTCTCTTTCATTTAAGCTGATCCGACGAGTGATATGAATTTTACTAAAATTTTATGAAATCCCATTTTGAATTTTTAGAGGAGAATGAAGGCACCCCTGTGTCATCTAGGAAGCTATGATCTATTCAAAACTCATTGATTCTTATTAAACAAATTAAGACTAGATTCCATCTATTTTAACTAGGCTTTTAACCCACGTACAGATTGATTTGAAACGCCCCAACCCCTTTGTAACCTTTATGTAGCCATTATAGTTCATTCTTTTGATAGTTTAATTTGGAACGCCCATTTCTTCAGATTCTCATAGTCTATACCCAAAGTTCACGGTTCACACCAACCAAACCATCTCTCAGGCTGTGTATGTATAAATCTTCACCTCTCTTACCCTCTTCTCTGCGTCGATCTTCAGCTAACAGATCTCTCTCTCTCTCTCTCTCTCTCTCTCTCTCTCGGTCTCGACTTTGTCGTCCTAGCTACAAGATAGAAGACATTACTGGTAGCTAGTACTAAGCCAAATTATATATAAACATCAATGGCAAAATTGCTGGCCATTCTACTCATAATAGCCCTTGTTCTTTGTTCCTCTACTCTCACCTATGCTGCTCGCCCCAGCCCAGCTTTTCATCATGAGGTATTAGCTAGACATAACAGTGAATGCCCTTATTTTCTAGTTATTCTTCTGAACAAGATGAATAGTCATTACTAATAGAGAATTCTATACATTTACTAGTGCAACTAAGATAATTTTAATTAGTTGGTAATTAATATATATTGTCTTTTTTTTTGGATCTTGGATCCTCCATTTCACTGGAGTTGAGCTACTGTTGGCCCAATAAGAGATAGAGCTCTCCCATTACAATTTTTTTCCATTCACAAGACTCGAACCCTAAGCCTTGTTTAAAGGAAATAAGTGTCAAACTACTTGAACAACCCGTATTAGTTATATTGTTCATTTTGTGAAGCAGGGGTTAAAGATTAATGCTAATAGTCATGTTTTATTGGTTTTTGGTGTGAAGCAGGGGAAGCTGGAAAGAGAGCATAATGAGGTGGCGGAAGATGAACTGAATGAGAGCTGTGAAGGGCTTAATGAAGGACAATGCTTGATGAGGAGAACTCTTGTGGCTCATACTGATTATATCTATACTCAAAACCTTAATCCCTAAACAACACCTTACTACTCAATTATTTCTGTATGGTTGTCTTTGGTTGTTAAGCATTTTCCGTTATTCGTTTTCACTACTCATCCCTTTGTAACCCATGTGCACGTGCATCCATGTGTACCGCCTAGAATTAGACCGTTGTTCCTTATCTATGACCCATAAAGGTGTATTATTACGTACACCCCATGTGTACGTGTTCCCATATCTAGTATATATGTTTTTTTGGAGTGTATTTCTCGCATATTATATTTTTTAATATATAATTACTTACATGTCACATGAGAGTACGTGCTCTCAGATGTACGATATACCGGCCTACTTATAAAAGGCAGTTTCAAAACCATTTAGGGCCATTATTAATGCGGCACACATAACCTAATTGCAACAGGTAGCAACTAGAAAAATGTGGCTTGATGTTATTATCACCCTTTTAAAAACATTATTATTAAAAATAAAATATATATACTAGACTATCTTAAACAAAAACAATAAAATCAAGGTTATCATACTTTGGATTTTTTTTTGGGGGGGGTTCCAAATGAATCATAAAAGCAATAGAATAAAATAAGGGAGGAAAAATTGAACCTAAAATCTAATATAGTTTTAATGCTATAGTTCAATTTCCACTTGAAGAACAATAGAAATGGGTTGACCATTTCCTGGGCCCAACTGACTTCTAGATTGGGCCGCAAAGCTGCTCGTTTATGTCGCATGACCGCCAGGCAGCCCATGGATCACCAAACAAGGGCCCTAAATTAATACAGAGAGAGAGAGAGAGAGAGAGAGAAAGAGAGAGAGAAGAACCCTAACATTGGAAGCGACTTTGAGGTCGCGCTCGTGAAGAAAATTGGAAATTGACAAAGCGAAATTATGTTCTATAGACGAAGGTTTCCATCCTTACCAATGGTGATCGGCGCAGTCCTGTAAGCCACCTTTTTCTACCTCTCTTTTGTTTCGAATTTAGACTTCATTTCGAATTGAATTCAGAGCTTTGATTTCTTGGTTTTCCGATTCGATGTGATTACTGTATTTCCAAAAATTGAAGTTGTGAATCTAATCAAGCTTCATAATCGCTGTTCATATACTGGGATTCAGTGAATGATTCGCACTTCCAGTGTAATTGGGTCATCTCAGTGTAGAGATTTACTGCCATCATAATTTTAGAGTCTATTTTGATTCTAGAGAGTACGGAAGCATCAATTTCAAATTGTTGGGTAGTTCTCAAGTTGAAGGATATGATTGCTTGGGCAAACACAAGCTTCAGATCATCGTGTAAATTTATGCTAAATCTAGGGATCTGGCACAGTGGCACTCTACATTTCCTCCCCCAATTTGGCCTCTGAAGCTGTCACTTAAAAAAGAATCTCTATAAGATAGAAATATGGCAATGGCCGTCCACAAATCCTAACCCATGATTTTATCTTCCATTGCCAATGGCAAAATGAGCAGTTGGATTTAGATTTTTTTTAAAAAGGTCAGCATTTTGTAGTGAATCTCTTCCTAACCAGCTGAGAAGAAGGGGATGGGGTTGGGGGGTTGCTGGTGTATTGCCAATGAGAAAACATCTTTCCATGCTTGTGTCCTTGGTTGCCTTTTATCAAAGTGTAATAAGTAAATACGCTCATGGAAAAGGTGTATGCTTTGAATTAATTGCTTAGCATAGTGCCCATCTTGGGCACAATAGCAGTTGAAATCAATTTTTGAAGAAAAGCACCCTACCTAGCTTAACTAAAGATTCTCTTGTGATTGCTTCTTTGAGGCTCCTCCTACGTGATTCTTCTTGCCCCTGCTTTGTAAAAGCATCTTTGGCTCAACGTAGTACCCACCACCCCTTCTCTTTTTCTCCCTCAAAATGGATTGCAAATTCAGCTAGTACTTGTTGCAACAACTGAACCCATTGCTGGCGTACAATCTCAAACAAAAAATATGTTAGAACATGCACAAGTTTCTCTAGTACAGGAAAAGACATGAATCACAATATATGGCAAGGCGAGGACGTTTACCTAATTTCCGAGTTTGGCTTCTCTTTTCTTGTGCTTAGATCAGGGTTGTAGACTGAATAATAGCTAAGCATGCGGAGGTGCATGCAGTGTCTGCTAGTTTCATCTTCTGCTGTAATTATTAGTGC
The DNA here is from genome assembly GCA_029747015.1 of Carnegiea gigantea. Taxonomy (NCBI): domain Eukaryota; kingdom Viridiplantae; phylum Streptophyta; class Magnoliopsida; order Caryophyllales; family Cactaceae; genus Carnegiea; species Carnegiea gigantea. The sequence goes on from JAKOGI010000208.1 coordinate 351,466, forward strand.
TAACATTACTATGCTTTAAAGGTCCTTCATTTGGGCAAACTGGTTGTCAATATCATGAGTAGTTGTGTTTTTGCCGATGTCAAGGTGGAATATGCTAATGACATGGTAAACATTACAGGATTGGGGTTGTATCAGGGAGGGCGATATTTGGGCCCCCATTGGAAGAGTATTGGAAGAAAAGACTTCAAGAGGAAGCAGCAGCAAAAGAAAGTGATGGAAAGCCCCATTAACAACCCTTTATCGTTTTCATCCTGATCTTTGGCATTTTGTAAAGCCAGAAGGAAGCACAGAGCATTTGATATGATGGTTGGTAAATCAATTGTTTTGGAAGGCGGCTTCAGCCTTGAATGGATCCGACTGTCGTTGCATTCAGATCCTGAATCCCTCCTCAAACCAAGGCAGAACATCAGGAATTTCCTGTTCTTTTTGAAGTAGTTGTTAGCATAATGGAGATCATATCAATTGTTGTAATTTGCATATGACTGCATCCTAACTGAAAACTTCGATGCATAGGTATGAGTACAGTAATCCGGTTGATGTTGTTCATTGTGGCTATTTGTTGTATACATCCTCCACGTGATGTGATGCGAGATTTTAACTTATAGATTAGTACTTCATTGGCAAGGCCTATTGTTGGTTGTTTCTGTCGAGGAGTAAGGATAGGATCAGAGTTCTAATTTCTGCTTACCTTAGGCGCTAATAGCCTATACTCTATTGCAAATGATTAGATTGTAATATTTCTAGTTTGCTAATCTTAAACCGTGATGCATTCAATTGAATGCAAACTGATGCATGATAACTTTTCTAATTTGATTCAATCTTAACATAAGCTAAAACAAGAGGCAAGCATGATGACTTCTATGAGGAGCTCCAGCAGTACTGATTACCTATCTGCAAATTGTTACAGGAATTGGGGTATTCAGAAAACCCTGACAAAAACGGCGTCTTTCTTTATTTCTTTTTTATTTTTCAGTTCCCCAAAACCCCTGTTACCGCATGATATTACCCAGGACTACTGAGTCAGGGGTCCATAAAATAAACATTGTTATTATCCAAATGTCTCCTCTCTTAATTGGGATAATTGGATGACTAATTTCCCACTATAACAACTATTTGCCATATACTCTTATTTTAAAAAAAATTTAAAACTTTCTATTATAGTGTTTGTTTAAGGTCCTATTCTTTTCGTTGGTAAATTCCAATTTACCAACTTCAATTCACTTCAACTCACTATTTTAACCAACTTTTATACATCATATAAAACATATATTAACTTCTATCCACTTGAACAAAAAAATACCTACTTTAACCAACTTTATTCATTTTTCTTCAATGAAAAAAAGCGATCCTAATGGGTGTAAAATTTGAAAATTTGTGTGGCAGGACTCGACTAAAATTAGAGTGGTTACTCTGCAGTTCATATAAAAAGGGCACCATGACAAGTGTGACAAGAACAACAACCAGAATGTTCCTTGCATCGCATGCATGATATCGATACTTATGGGCAATACGTGCATCCCCCGTCTCTCTCTCTCTCTCCTTCCGTCGTTTCCTCCGGAATCATCGTCTCAGGAAGTGGCTCCAGAAACAGCTAAACGAGTGAGAATGGTCCATAAATACTCATTGTCTAACTTAGCTTCAACATTAATGTTGGTCTTCTTTGATTGGATTAGGACCATATGATATGCTTTCTTAACCTTTAAATTGAGCTCTCTGCCTTTAAGGGGGAAAAAAACAAAAAGTGGTCAGTACATTGGTAATGTACTACTGTATTTGGGGTAGGCAGTGATGACAAAAGACGTATCATTTCTCCTCTGATTTTATCAGATGATGAACCTAATCTGTACGTGCGTGTCATCTGAGCCTAACCTCCTCTTTCCTCTCTTTCCTTTTTGTTTCTTTCTTCTTTTTTTTCCCCTTTTTTTTCCAAAGAGTTTTAGTCGTTGATACTCCATCTAAATTTGTGTAAAAATTCTTTTGATGAATTGGATTTGTTGTGTGAAAGAATGTGAAGAAAAAGTAAATTGGCCATAAATCGTTTTTTTTGGGTTCTTTTTATTATTCATTATTGTCAATAATGTTTATGGAAGGTGCAAAAGAATATTATGGATATTGTTTGTTTTATTATTCATTAATGTTATGGGTGCGGAAAAAACATTCAAGCTGAGATGCGCACTGGATTTCATCCAACGGATCAGTCGTGGTGGCAGACCCAAGTTTGCCATCAGAGGCGCACTATACAGCATTGCTTGACAACAAATTTGCACCAGCCGGGAATCGAACCCGGGTCTGTACCGTGGCAGGGTACTATTCTACCACTAGACCACTGGTGCGTTGCCACCAGCACCCTTTTATGCACTTATTTATTGGCAGTAGGTTGGTTATTGTACCTATCACTTTTAGCTATTGGATTACATGTACGTAGCTTTATTCTATTAGGAGTAGGATGTTCTTGAGAACTTGCAGGTTTCAGTTCCAAATTAATCTGCAGTTTGGTGTCGCCATTTGCCGCAGTACGATTGCGTTTCGGGATTTATAATATAGTACTATTGTTGGGGGATAACTCGATGTTAATCTAGGGGGAAAAAAATCAACAGTTGAGTGCTACCTGAGGGTATAAACTCAATCTATTCTTAGACTACACGTGAACCCTTTTTTAATCAAATGTGTGAAAGGTTAAAAAGACGAATATTGTGACTTTCATTGGGGAGGTTTAGTATTAGTGAGTATTACTCATTTAAGTACCTCCTCTACTAATTGGGATAATTGGATAACTAGTTTTCAGCTAAAACATCTATTTTTCATTTACTCTCTTATTTTAAATTTAAAAAGAATTCCTATTGTTTTTTTCCAATGAATCACAAAGAGGCATACAAAATTATAATCTAATGAAACTGGAGAAAATCGAAGATAAACCTTATATAATATAACTATATAAAATGGGAACCATGGCAAGCGTGACAATGGTCGAGGTGAGTATGACTGGTCCATAAATAATAATCATTGTTTCACTTAACTTTAACATGAATGGTGCTCTTCTTTGATTGGATTATACTACATACTTTCTTAAAGGTGAACCTTTCTTCCCTTCAATTACTTCAAATTGAGCTCTCCGTTTATTAAATTTGTGTGTTTTTTTTTTTAAAAAAGAAAACAATGATCAGTACATTGGAATGATACTGAGATAGGTAGTGATGACAAAAGGCGTAACATTTCCAGTCTGATTTTTATCAGATGATGAACGCATTTGTATGTGCGTGTCATCTGAGCCGGGTCTTTTTCTTTGTTATTTTTGTTTTCCCCCGTCGTTGATCTTTCATCCGAATTTGTGTAAACGTTCATTCGATGGTTTCTATTGGCTACATGAATTGAATCCATGAATTCCAAGTCAACAGGTGGTCACATTGTTGATATTCTTTATTCTATTACCCATTATTGGTAATGTTTATGGGAGGTGCAAAAAAATGTTGTTGATATTGTTTGTATTATTATTATTCTTCATTATTGATTTATTTGTTAATGTTCTGGGAGGGGAAAAAATTCAAGCTCAGATGCGCACTGAATTCCATCCAGAGGATCAGTTGTGGTGGCAGACCCAAGTTTGCCACTAGAAGCGCAGTCTTCATCATTGCTTGATTTTATTTTTGCACCAGCCGGGAATCGAACCCGGGTCTGTACCGTGGCAGGGTACTATTCTACCACTAGACCACTGGTGCCTCGTTGACAGTGTCCTTCTATGCATGTAAAGCTGTTCAGAACTAATTAGTTTTGGTTATCCGGACTCTATACTTATACACAGCTTTTTCATTTCTATCAGGAAATTAATCCGTACTTTGCTGTAGTATGATTGCGTTGCGGAGTTTGATGGTGAGAACATCGATCCACAGCCGATCCGAGATCAACGATTCATCTATGCACTTCCAGTAACTTACTAATTTTTACGGCCTAAATTACAATCATACTCAAGCATATTGCATTATACCCAGGTGCATGATCTGCAATTTGCATAGACTCCTAAACGCTGTCTTCACAGTAGTGTGAGAAAAAACCTAGGCTTCCTTCGCACCGGGGAGCTGTTGATGCACTCCAGTGGACCGGTCTTCGACCGGGTAGCTCGCTAGTGTCCGCCTATGATCAATGTGGATGCTCGGTGAACGTCACCGCAGCCCAATGGGCTAAGCCCACCAGATCGAGGAGTCGGCTCCTATGAAGTATCTTAAACCTGCACATATTTGTGAAACTAAATCTTTCTTCTTAAATTGGCTTTTTTTCATTCTTCTTGCCAGTTAACCACAGTGGAGAAGGTCACTAGCATAACTCATGTTTTTGGTGAGATTTAAACTTCCGTGTAGATTTTAAAAAAAAAAAATTGATCAAATTTTACTAAATTATTCGTATGATGGTATTTTTGGCGACTCTACATGTGATCAAGTTACTTTTTCTTTACATTGCAGCAAATCTTCTAAGATCATTTCGTTCAAGTTACGTTAAGATGGTAAGCTGATTACCTTAAAAACTTATTGGCAGTTGGCACAATCATCAAAAGGGGATGGATGCTACGTTCATGAGAGTGGGACATAAAATAGATGTGATCTTGCAAAAGGAGGGTCTGGGTTCTTAACCACCTAATAAATCGCATAATTTTTATTGGTTGGACATGGTGTCTGAAAACAAGTGCTTTGTGGGCCGTGCTTTGCTGACATGTGCTGTGATGTGTACTCATTTTTTTGCTGGAGAAATTTTGACGAAAAGATTATTTCCACATTTTTCTTTTTTATGTTTTACTCCAAAAAAAATTGGAAAATGTCACTACTATTTAAGAACTGCATCAACATAATATTTAGTTGAATCTGATGTAACGCAATCAATCGTGTAATGCAATTATAATTACATCATTTATAGTAACCATAATTAATAGGTGATTGTTATTTGCAATATTACCTTACAACTAAACAAGATAATGAAAACACAATTACAAACTTACTTACATTATAATGTTATTTGCATCCAACCAAATATTATCTTACGTTTAGAAGCAACAAATGCTCCATGTTACTTTGTACAATAATTCAATACAACGGTTGTTGAGATTCGAAATTGAGACTTCTGACACAAAAATATTCCAACGCTATATTTAACAATAATGCCAATCAAAAATCTATACTAATATTTGAAGGTCTAATAATAGATTGTATATTCTGACGCCTATTGATATTCATCGACATCAGTTGTTGAAATATAAAAATGAACCATTCTATTAGTCATAAAAATAAGAGATTTTGGAAAAATATGTTTGTACTACTAAATTATCCCATGTATTATTGATTGATCTTCAAGTTGACCTTGATTTGAACTCAATATAAGCTCAGCTAATTTAGGTGCAAGCATTATGATACATTGATACTCACCAGCCTTCAATGTTTCTTTTTTTTTTTAATAAAAAACCACGAAAAGAATAAATTTTTTCCCCGATGAATGAAAGATGACAAGAAACCAACAATGAATGGGGCAGTTAGCCAGTTACGGAGCTTACAGTGGATTGGAGTTTCCTGGTTGTCGGACAAGACACCACAATGAAACCTCCTCAGCCGACAGCCTCAGCCTCAGGCCTCAACCACCACCAATATCGTACATATAAATCATATGGTAATTTTGAATCTATATACTCATTTTTTATTTTTAAAAAATTCGCCATTATTTACTTAGTTCCTTTCTAAAAAAATTAAATTTTATTGGTTCAAATTGTATCACATCACCAGGTCTATAAACTTAAATGGTGCAATATAACTATTGCACCATATATGATGTATCTAAGTTCTACAAGTAAAGACATTGGCGTCATGGTGCTGATAAGCACCACTAATATAATCATTGAGAGCGTGGCACTGATATAATCATTGAGAGTTGTTACTAAAGATTTGAGTCAAAAACGGCCATCTAACTGGATCTACTTCAAGATTCCGGGTCAGACTGCTGCTTTAGAGGGGTACGAACAGGCTTCTTAATAGATGGCAGTAGTAGAATCAGCAGACAAACATGATAATTAGGACTCCAAACAGACTTAAATGAGAACTCAGAAGTCAGAACATAGCAACCAGCAAATCTGATTACTAAACAAACGATGATGGATAACAATGATCACAAACAGCTCACAAATGGAACAGAATGATGCACTTCTCATCACTTGATGAACTGATTGTCACAACTCACAACCGTACAAAAAGGTTGAGCTATCACATCCTACCCGAATCGCATGTCTGCAAGTCAACAGTTTGAACAACTTAAGCTTAAATGGAGAAACACATAAACATATCTATAAATCCAAACAGGCCATTTTTTGTCCTCCAACTGGGTGATCGATCAACAGTTGCATGAAGGGATGGAAGATGAACTAGCATGAGCTGCTGAGACAAGCAGATCATCGCAAAGACTTACCACCCTCATGGGTCTCCTTATTCTCGCCCCTAGGGCTGCCACTGGAGCTGCTGTTTGACAGAGAAACAAAAGTAGGCTTCTGCAAGACACCAGTGGGGGATGACCCCAGCTCAGGGATTCCGTCCCATCCTTCGCCCTTTAGACTTTGGGCTTTGAAGCTTCCCATAGCGTTACTTGCTGCATTGTTTAGGACCTCCCCCAGTGGACCTCCCATTGGGTTCCCCCACGACACTGGAATCCGGGCATTTTGCTTTGGGCCTGCTTCACCGACAATGTATCCCAACCTCGAACCCATTTGGGATGGGTCAAGCTCATGAGACAACCTTAATGGTGAAGGAGATGTCTTCTCTTGAATGGGGGGGGAGGGCGAGAAATCAGATGACATGGGGATTGACATAGAGAGCTGGGTCCAATCAGATTTCAGTTCTTCAGGCCATGGAATGGCTGAACGGTTTGGTTGGTCCTTAGGCAAGTCGGGTATGTAATGTCTCAGAGGATACTGGTCGTGGGTCTGCTGAGAGCTGACCTCTAACAAAGAATTGTAGCTTTTACAGCTGAAATAGGAACCCTTTTGGGAAGGGTTGAGCAGAGAATCAGTAGAGACAAATCCGAATTCTGACTGCGAGGATTCATCCACTGGTATATTTTGTTTCATTGTAAACAGAGAGCCCTCAGTTTTCGAATTCTTGGTTGAAGGCATCATTGTTAAGCCCTGCTGATCATGGTATCTGTCCATAGACAAATAATCAGTAAATCCACAAATCCTTTGCCAAAAAGGCATTTGAGAATGAGTAAAGGGGGAATCTTAAGTGCTATGATACTAAGCCCAGTCACTTTCCTCAATAGTAAAGATGGCATTACGGAGGTCTGCTTAAGAAGTGAAAGTAAAAGGCAACCCTAAGCTAGGATTATATCCACCATCACATTCATACCATCATTATCATGAAGCTCAAGATTCTCACCGGTTAACACTAGGATCTGTAGAGGCATTGGTGGCCCCAGTAGGCTGCAAGCCCTTGATCTGGTGCTGTGCTATAGTGACACTGCCGCAGGCACCACCACTGGATGTTACCGACGATGACGCTGAAGCAGACATCGCTGGCACCCCCTTTGTGCTGGTGGGTCCAGAGGCAGCTTGGCCAGTGTGGCCTTCCACAGGCTTTCTTGAACGATGGCGGCCTCTATTGATGTGTCTTTCACAGTACTTTTGGTCGGGAACAGCATCCCTCGAACACCGCCATTTCTTTCCATCTGTCCGACGACACCTCCCAGGCTCAGGATCCATGCTGCCGGAATATCCCAGATGCAAAGAGCCCCATCCATCTACAATCTTGCAGGGAATGACAAGGCAACATGACCAAGACAGCCAAATTAGAAGAAAAGTCACGCACAGATGCAGAGATACACTTCAAATCCAAACAGCTCACCTTAGATATGCCATTCAGTCCGCCCTAACCCTATGACTAACAGTCAAACACCAAAAGATACAGGAAAAGTTCATGCCCAAGTTAAAGAAGACTAATTCTGATTTGCAACGAATAATTCTAATTACAAAGTCCTATGGTGGATGTCAATTTCAATCAAACCGACCATATCCAAACATTTAAACACGCAGTTCAGACTTCAGAGTTAAAAGGCCCCAACTATCCCAAGAGGTTTAACTTGTGCAAAGACCCAAACCCAGGTCTAGCTGTTTAAAGGTAATTTGATTGTGCTGAAGTGGCCACAAATACATAATGAAAAGACGTAAGCTTACATGAATGGGAAGGATATGATCCAAGAGAGAAGCCAGGAAACCCAGAAGACGTGAGGGCTTTCCTGATTGGAACAAGCAGATTAGCAGGAACAGGTATATTTGCAATTAGATACTTGTAGATCATAGCCTGATGTTCCAGCTCAATCCATTGAGCTGGAGTGAATGGTCCTCTGATCCTTGTAAAAGGCCCATGCATGCTCCCATTCAAATTCCCAGAACCAGAGCCTGAGACAACAAAATAGCATATTTTTAAGAGCCGAAGTTGGACCAAACACAAATTTTCAAACCAGAAAAAAATAAGGGAACCAAATATATTCAGCGCAAAAAATAGATGGGGACCAGAATCTAGAGAAAAATACATCATCCGTGTATCAAAATCTATCAATTGCCAGAGCAGAAAGGCAAAGATGACTAAAAGGAAACAAGAAATAAAAGGGACAAAAACATTGAAAAAGCAAATAAGCTGAAAGTAATTGCAAGTGACATTTAAGGATGCTGCAGCCAATATCATCAAAATTTGCAATTTTTGCCAGAAAAAGGGGAACACAACATGAGCTAGTGAGTGAGGGAAAGGAAATACAGGACAGATTAATTCAAGTATCAATTTTCCTTGTGATAAACCTAAAGAATACCAAACATTTACCAAATAAACCACAGATACCTGGTTATCAGAAAGTTAAAACAGATTAAACCAACAGTGTTCTGACAAGGCAACACCTAAATTATCACACTTTGATGGACAAACCTAAACCCCCATACACAAATGCAAAGAGCCCCATGCCCAACTGTATCCATAACTACTGCAAATAAATTAGAGAAAAGCGGCGGTTTCCCTTGATATTTACATCTTTCCAGGCAAAACCCATATCAGAAAATCAAGATCAACATAAAATCCAAATGCAAAGACATAAAATCTAGGTCAAGATTAAGATTTTGTATTTGTAAATTGAACATACCAGTGGGACTTCTAGAGTAAGCAGAATGCTGAAAATAAGAAAAGGCAAGATTTGGGGCATTTTTATCTGAAATTAAACACAGATCTTTCCCACTGAGAAAGCTAACTTCAGGTTTACTTGAAGAAGAAAAGCTCAGCATTTGCTCTTTTGGGAGGGCATTCTGAATGTTAGATCTCATTCCCAAATCACCTGCCCTCTTTGCTACCTTGGAAGCCCGATTACTCTCATCTTCAAACGGGTCGGATCTCTCTTGCTTGATTGATCCAGATCCATTAAACTTTGGCTTACCTTCTAACACTTGCTGCTGCTCTAAACAGTTTTGACCCACAACCAAACCCTCTATGCCCACCAAGTCCAACCCAAAATCCATTTTCTGGGTAAAGAGAGAAACAATCCAAGCAAGAAGGTTGAAAAGAAAGAGGTTGAGTTCATAGAAGAAGGATGAAGAAGGAGAGACAAAGGTGACACCTTTAGGAAGGAGGGAGCAGAGAGAGGAGAGAGAATGGGGGCTGCATCCTTTAGGTGTTGAAAGGAAGAAGTGATTCTTTGAGGAAGAAGGCAAAGCGAGCTGAATCTGGAGAGAGAAACCAAGGGTGGTGAAAATGAGGAATTGGACACGACAAGGTAAGGTTGCAGCCAAAGACTAGGCTACTTCACCCAAGAACATAGCAATTTGCTGCCGTAAACAATAAAGACCTTATCTAATTTTTTGGACATTAAAAGTAGAAATTAATGATTTGACAAACGTCTATGTCTTTCTCACAACGTCAGGTTAGGTTGCGTACAATTCATCCTTTGAAATATGGTCCTTCTCCGAACCCTGCGTGAGTGCAGAATGCTTGTGCACCGAAATGCCTTTTTTTTTTACAAACGTCTATGTCTAATAGTAAGTGCTTACTCTTCAATTGATATTTGGGCTTAAAGAGCGTAATGACGTCTTTTTCCTGGCAGCCTATTCACAATGGGGAAATAAGGATTTTAGATTTCAAGGTCTAAGGTCAAATTCTCATAGCTCATTTTCGACATATTTTTTTAACTTATCACAAATATTTATTATTAGCATTTCACAACTTTCAGCATTATTCACTAATATTAAATATTTATTGAAAATACATAATTATGTTTTTTTCAACCATTCAGCAGCCCTATTTGAAAAACAGTTGTTAGCTGTATGTATTAGCTGTTAGCTATTTGAAGCAAATGTTTGTATTATCTATTTGAGTTAGCTGCTTTTAAAGAAAGTGTTTGCAAAAATGAGCAGTTTATAAAAAAAAAATATGTTTCATTCCATATATGCCCATATCTCTAATCTATTATTTTATTGAACGAATTTTTTTTATTTATTGGTCATCTAATTTTATTTTCAACAATAAACAAAATTACGTTATATGTATAAATTACCTTAATTTACATCTTATTTTATTACTAATTCTCTATAAGTTGTATTCATTATTTGCCTCAATTTCCTTTCCATTTGAATCTATATTTACATAATCATTATGACTTATAAACTTATTTTGTTATTTATTAGACATAATCTTTCTTTTCACATGAATTAAAATTTATATGAAGTTTAAATCAACTACAAAAGTAACATATAAATAAAATAACTCACATGAATAAATAACTAATTAGCAATTGAGTAAAACAGAAATAAGATAAGCATCATGATACTATGTAATTAAGTTGATCATATCACAAATTATTTGCAAGGCTATTGCAAGGGCTAACATAAGATTTAATAGCATACATGTAATTTCTCCAAAAACTTGAGCAATTAAGTCTTTTCCATTAAAAGTTGTATAGAAAAGGCTATTTAAAATAACCTTTTTGGAAAAGAAAAAAAAGATGTTTGAATTTAAACAACTCTTTCAAACAGCTCTTTACCAAACACTATATTAGTTGTTTAACCACTCAAAACAGCTAGAACTCCCCTAAAATACTCTTTTATCCCAAAAAGCTCTTGCAACGTAACACCCTAACATCTTTTAGCATGTTTCAACATATTTAAGTACGTTTCAACAAGTTTCAATATATTTCAACATGTTTCAGTAATAAGTACAAATAACTTATTTCAAATTGAGCTAATTAATATTATAATCTCTTCAACTTGTTTCTTATAAAATGTTAAGTGGCACGGTCGTGCCGCCTACTGTAGCTCCTCATATGTGTATCATGCCATGGCTCCATCTGTGACACCATATTGGACTTGAATTCCTCCACCTCTTGGATTAACATTATTTCACACAAAATAAATGAAACCATGTAAACTTCATACAAAATAAATAAAACTAGATAAAATTCATACAAATTAGGATTTATTACAAGCAAAAGTTGAGTGAATAAGGATATAGAATAAGGTATTTTTGGATAGAATATAAAATGTGTTCAAATAAGTTCAGTTCAAAGTATGTCCAATAAATAAATTGAGAACAAGTTTATAATATATTATAAAAAATAACTTAATAAGAGGTTCAAATAAAGTTAATCAAATGAGTTTAGAAAAAGTTCAGTTTTTTGCTGCACTTATTTCTGAAACAAATTATGAATTTATTGGCTAAACTTAGTATGAACTTATTGTTTGAATAACTTATTCTTACCTGAACTAATCTGAACATATTCTACAAGAAATAAGTTAAAGAGAATAAGGCTTAAGTTCTAATAAACTCAGTTCAGAGTACATTTAGCCAAAATAAGTTGAAGAGAGCGCGGTTAATGGGGATGGTTGGCAAGTAGCTTTTTGGATGACTTTTTGGCTAGAAAGAGTTTTTTGGACCAAAATTAAGTGTTTCACCTATTTAAAAAGTTAATTTAGATGTTCGGTGGAATAGCTTTTCAAAGAGTTTGTTTTTTGGGTCCAAAAAGGTAATTTGATTAGCTGTTTAGAGAATTAACTTTTTGCCTCACAAATTTATTAGAAATAACTAATTTCACCAAATAATACTTCTACAAACAGCTAATTCAAACAGTTAATACAAACAGCTAATTCAAATAGCCAACAGCAAACAATTAATACAAATAGCTAACATTTATTTGTCAAATAGGATCAATATCCTCTGCAAAGGGTCCTAAACATATATGTTTTCGATGATATATCGTTCACATATAAAAAATGCACATGAAATTATTTTAGACTCTATAGCTTTACAGCTTACAGAAAATCAACTTTCATTTTGAATATCCCGTCCGAGCTCATGTGCAAGTCAATATCCCGTCCGAGCTCGTGTGCAAGTCATAAATTAGACCTATTAACTCTATCTTTTTAATAGTAATCCTATCACGATTTGGACCCTAATAATAGCTCCATTAAGAAGAAGCATTTTGACCGACATACCTGATATTTGTGCTCATCAGTACTGGTTTGTGTAGGAGGGGCAGAGAAGAAGCATACATCAATTTGTGTATTAATAATTGCTGAAATCAAAAGGGTTTGAAAATGAAAGTGACCTGCCACTCACGTAGCCAACTCAATTGTCTCGTCGCTCATTTGTCCTTGTCCCTCATAAAACACCTTCACCCTTCAGTATGCATTGTAGAATGTCTTCTAAGCATTGGCCAGTGAATTTAACAGCGGAGAAAGTATGATACGATATAATAATTTGATCTGAACCCAACTTAAATTTATTGGGAGAAATATGAACCTAGCAAGAACTAAATCGATTTCGATCCGAAGTCAATATGATTTGATCATTACGTTAAAAACATGTTATTTTTCAATTTTAGTAAATTTCAATTATTTTCCAAGTTGACAAGAAATTGACCCGTTTATTAAATGTGTCGACCCAAACAGACTCGTTACCCAACTCTAATTGAATTGTTATTTGAGAATTATTAAGTCTCATTTGGTCATCTTAGTGCCTTCACTCCTACCCCCAAAAAAAAAAGTAACTTAATTGTTTGTGAATGGTATTTTTCACATTTTTCTAATTTTTTCCCAGAGTGGAGGGATTGGGCATTTGGGCCCCAAAAAACAAGAAAGATATGAAGGAAATTATAAGGGAACCAGTAAGGGCAGTGTTGTAATTAAATACCACGGTCCACAGCATATGTCATTCATTTCGCCCCAAAGTCTATATCATATTCTTATGAGCATGTGTTTTCACGAGCCATATCAGCGCCACATATTAAAGTTTGTCTATATGACAAAACACGTTGAAAAAAATATATATACTTGATAAGTGAAAGTACATATTATCACGTGTAGGACGTACATTTGATAAGGCCCAACCAATTAAGGATAATAGCCTAGTAAAACCTAGATTAGAAGGTCAAAGGAAGAGAATTAGCAGTTTAGCACACGTCGTGAGATTCAAACTTTAGAGGAGTCAACATCTCATGAGAAATTCCAAGGTAACGTGAGACAAAAGGGCATTTTTGTCAATTAACTAAGGGACTAATCTTTCTTACGTCACATTTTTTTTATTTTGTCATCGTTTGTCTGTATTTTTTCTCCTCTTTATGAAAATTAATTGGCCAACTCATTAAACCACCCTTTTACGAAACAATTGAACAAACGTACACAAATCAAGGAAGGATGAACCCAATCTACAAATACCCGAGTCTAAAAGTCTGATTATACACCAAATAATCTCCCATAACTATAAAAAAATAACGCCATGAGTTGATCTTATATCGCTCATATAATAATAAAACAGGCACTTAATGCTAATTAAACTCCAACCTCTTGATTTCAATTTGCCTTTATAAATAGTTTCAAATCCTAACCTAACAAATTGTCGTTTGTCTACGCCGTTTCCACCTTTATTACCGTCTAAAATGAAGTCTCTTCTCCCCTTTAAGAACGGTTTCATCTCATCTTCCATCCCCGATTGGAGGGCAAAAAGGTAAAATGGCATGGGAAATGGAGAGAGAAATGTGCGACGGCATCAGAAAGGACGCATTCGTCACGTGACCCTTCCTTATGACAATAATACGTCTCCTGGACATTTTTTCTTTTTTATTTTGTTATCTGAAAGTCTCCTAGACATTATAAGACAGAAGATCTCGTTTATCTAATTATTATTATTCCCCGAGGCCCAGGCTTTTCTTCTTTTAATTAAAAAATCCTTTGTTCCTTTTCCCATTCTCTACGCATGCATTTATTTTAGTTGTTAAAGACTGCAATAAATTATAATTTACAAATTTAACTTTGTCACTTGAAAAATCCTTCTTGTATCCCAAAAATATTACTTTAAAAAAACTTTATAATGTGGTATTGAATTCTTTGCAATTGGAAGTTTTGGTTTGAATCTTATCACTTCCATATTATATAATATACAAACTATATAAGAAAACTTTACAACATTCGTACTTTAAGATAAGAGGACATTTGTGTAATTACCATACAAGCATATAAAATAAATCTGTACTTTTGTACCTTCAGTTATAGATAAGTCAATTTCTAAAACATATTAGTTTAAATGAGATTGTTTTAGAATGATCATAACACAGTGACATAGTTTCACCTTCTCAAACATGAGAGGAGGGGGGGGGGGATTGCATTTGGACTTCTTATTGGATCAACTGATCTTACCATCTTGTTGAGAAGAACAAGACTAATGACATTAGCTCATTGTCACCTATTCACCCTTTTTGGGTTTGGGCTGAACACATCAATCCTCAAATTTTATGAAAGTGGGACCCATACTAAGAGGTAGTGGTGGTGTTGTTGAGCATATCAATCATACATTGATACCACTACTTGCATAAAATTTAGTTAACCTTTTTTTGGCTGTTTGAAGATGAAGTTTCATTAACTTTTAAGAGTGATTGAGGGGTGAAGGGTGATGAATGATGAAAAGGGCATTTCAATGATGGGGTTGGGTTATAAGAGGCGAGGCCGAGTGACATGCGCGGAGGAGACAATGAACAACCAGAAACACAAATTGGGCCTCCACCTTTCTAGTGTTGTGGTCGTTACAAATTGTGCCACATATTAAAAATTATCTATATAACAAATATATAAATACACACTTTTAAGTATATGATATACATTAGCAATGTAACTTAAATAATGCCTAATTTACCAGAGCGTCGGCTGAAGGAGATCTACTCTTATGAGGATGGAGATCACACAAAAGTGCTGCAGAGCAGTCGTTGGTTATTAACTACTGCCAGTATTTATGATGTTTTTGCCGGTTTTTGTGGGCCGAGGCCAACTGTTACCCACAACCATACATGTATATCTGCGCGTAGTCTTCCAACTTCATCGCCGAGTTCCATTGGAAATGACTCAAACGAGCACCGAATTAAGGCAGAAAAACTAAGAAGAAAAAGCAGGGGACAAAAATGGGGTTAACAACACTGTCAATTTCAACTGCCCAATTTCTGCAACCTCTTGCTCGTTTTAATCCGTCATTACTCCCCACTAATACACCCACTGTGGTTCTTCCTCCTCCATCTCTTTCTCTCTCCTATTCAGATTGCCCACCTACTCATTCATCACAATCACAATCACAGTCACAATCGCTGGGATGGGTAGCTCGGCCGAGTTCACCCAGGTTCATAACAAGGGCTTCTGCTACAAACGTACCCGAAAACATCGGCGAAATTTTGGGCGATGTCACCATATTTAGGGCTTCCGGTGAACCCGTTATGTTCAAGGATTTGTGGGATCAAAACGAGGTTCGTTTCTTAAATTAAATCCCCCGATTATTATTGATTGAATCCCGGAATTGTAAATGGTTTGAAACATTGAATTTTTTTTGGCGGGGGGGGGGGGGGGGGCTGATTCATTGGTGGGTAGGTCAGAAATTACATTATTTGGATAATTATTGATTTCCCATGAAGTTATTTTGCAGAAATTGTGAATTTTTTGTTCTGAGGTGAGGGATTGTTTCCAGGGCATGGCTGTAGTTGCGCTGTTGAGGCACTTTGGATGCCCTTGCTGGTAAGACTTTGCCTTAACCTAACTTGGGCTTGAGGTCATTTTGATCATTTTTGTGGTAGAATAATGATTGGGATCTCTTGTGTTGTATGAAGCTGGGAGCTTGCATCAACTTTAAAAGAGTACAAGGACAAATTTGAGTCTGCTGGTGTTAAGCTCATTGCAGTTGGTGTTGGGACTCCTGACAAAGCCTGCCTTCTCGCCGAACGGGTGTGATTCTTGCCCATGATCCTTCCCATTCAATGTTTTGTTAGAATTCCTAGCAAGGCTCATGTACTTGTGAGGGATGAGATACTGAGATTACATGGCATCCATTTCAGTTGTGAAGGTTTGCTAGGATGAAGTGGATGATAAAAATTGCAATTTGGGAAATCAACGAAGTAAATCATGCTAGTGGTTTAATGGCTTCACAAATTGTGTTCTGCGTGTAAGTTTGGTTCTATTTGTAATCTTCGTGAAGCAATCTACTACTGCTAATAGCTTCCCCAACTCATGTATTGGATTTGAGAAAATGCATATATGATATATTCTATCCCAGTCTATGGGCGGAAGGCCACTCTGAGAAAGTTAACCGACCAAGATACTACTTGATACAGACAAAGAGGATAAGAAAGCTATAAAGTTAACCTGAAGAGAGAGGAGGCAAGGCATTATAATGATCTTTGATGTAGAGTTGTGCACTACACATTGAAGGGATGCAATGATGTGGTATACCTTGCTTTGGCGTCTTTTTTGTGAGTCAAAGAACATGCAGATTATGTGCTTGTTGGAAATCACGTCTGATGCTCCTCAAATCAACCCTTAGGAAGCTAACTTTTGAGCCAAAGAGAATGACAGCATCCGAAGTGCAATCACTTTCGATTTTGTGGTGCACCGTGACATAGTGATAATGCAGTATAGGCATTAGTTTTGATCTTAACATGCATGCATGCGGAATCATTCAAGATGGCAATGTCATGGTATGAGATTCATTGAAATATAAAAGAGATAACTGTATTGATGTGTTGGTGTGGGATGCCAATGTCATGCTATGATATTCATTGAAATTCATGAAGGAGAGTCATTTTGATGCAAAGGGGATTTGTTGAAAATCATAAGAGAGACCCCCTCCCCCTGCGTGCGCGGAAAATAGTTTCTGCACGGCACTGGTTTTGGGTGCCACTGTCATGATGCTAATCAAATTCTTCACTTTCCCAGCTATCATTCTACTTGGTGGTTGACCAGTCATTTGGATCAAAATTTTGAAGATAAGTTTGACCATGTACTACTGGTGCTGGTCTGCTGTCTCTCATTGGTGGCCGCTGATCACCATTGGTTGTCAATGTTTTTTGTCCCTTATCATCTAATCTTTGTGCTGCTAGAATTATGGAAATTTGCTTGAGACAGCAGTAGAAGCTAATGTTGTTGTTTGTGGTCGATAGGGGAAATAGAAAGAAGTGGTCACTCATTTGATAGGAGACTGGGATGTCAGACTAGCTGTCATTATTTGTGATGATGAAGTGGTGACTTACAGAGAAGTTCAAGTCTTCAGAGTTCAGACTTCATTCCTATTTTGAAAATGGATCTGAAGAGGAGATGAAAATATAAATCTGAGCCAATTAGCCCGTTACAAAACAAATTGGTTAGTTTTCTATCTCTGGATTATTTCCTCTTGACTCTGCTAAAATATCTTGCCATTATAAGCAGAGCTCTTGTTTGCAACATAGGGAAACAGTTTCTGCCTTGAAATATATAAAGATGTCGTGCCTTCTCTGCTAGTTATTGTGGATTGCTGACTCTTGCATATGTGTTATTTGTCACACCACTTGCCAGCAAATTTAATTCGCATGTGTTGTTGCAAGACTTGCTAGTCCATATTTAGCTTCTTGACTGCCTCCAATTTGTGGTGATCTTTTTAGTTACGTGAAATTCTAGTCTCGGATTAGTCTGCATATACTGCTGTAGATCCTCTGACTTGTTCTCCACCATCTTACATGTTCAGTTACCATTTCCTATGGAATACCTTTATGCTGATCCTGAACGCAAGGTAAAACATCATTTCACTAATTGCAAATGCTGAAAATTACCTTATTATATGCTGATACTCATCAAATGACCTTGTTACTACAGGCATATGATGTGTTGGGGTTATACTATGGTTTCAGGCGCACATTCTTCAACCCTGCAAGTGTAATCTTATCACTCTCCCATTTTGTCAGCCGAAGTATGAGTTACCTAATAAAATCGACTCACGTAATATACTTCGTTCTGTTCAATTGGTTCAAATTTGACAGGCAAAGGTTTTGTCAAGGCTTGAATCACTGCAGAAGGCAACCAAAAACTATACTATGGCAGCCACATCTGATGATAGAAGTGGCGTTTTGCAACAGGTTGATTGTCTTTATTTGTTCCAGTTGAAGTATCATCGCAGTTTAACCTTTTATACTCAGCCGGCTACCCAACTTATCTGCCTTTGTTTCCAGGGAGGAATGTTTGTCTTCAAAGGGAAGCAATTGCTATATGCTCGGAAAGACGAAGGAACAGGTGATCATGCCCCATTGGACGACGTTCTCAATGTTTGCTGCAGAGTTCCAGTTGCATGAACCTCCAGGTATGTGGGAAGTTTATGCAATTGGATGTCGGCTTTATTCGTGAGCAAAACAAGCGCATTATACTATCCCTTTGTGTAAAAGAAGTAAATTACTGTCCAAGTTCATTGCTGCATGATCACCTTGGTGGTGTTCCATATGTAATGGCTATATACTGGAGCTGCCTAGGGCTTCATTTAGGCGAAGATGGTTGAAGGATAATAGGATATGACATCTACAGTGCTGTTCAGACCCAGGTTGAAGGGGTCTATCATGTAATAACTGCTTATATAGGTTATAACTGTTGAGCATAATATCTGTAATCTTAAAATTGGACTTAGAACTGGAATCACCTGTTGAATAGGTCATTGTTAAACGTTGCGGCTTTTTTTTTTGGGGGGGGGGGGGGGGAGATTGGTGAGCAACCCAACTGAGGGATCCCATCATATGAGGACACCCTGGGTGGAAGAAGGCATGGACGAGGGGAAGGGGATGATGGACGGGTAAATTCTTCCACGCTCTAAAACAATTGTGCGCCCTATCATTGTTTCCTTGTTACACCCTCTTCACGGCCCTTTGTGTTACAGGAAAAGGCGAAGTTGTTGGTGACGGAATGGAATACACGACCAAAGCACGAGACATAAAATCTCGTAGCTGTGAGAGAAATGACCCAGCCTAGTGTATATACTTTGAAGTGTAGTTAGGGTTGTCGAACTAAAATACACGCAGCCTTACCCCCAACAAGCAAAATATCCCGGTGTCTAGGGTGACGGGAGCGTATTATTTCTCTAAGCTAATACAAGTGGTGAGAGAACTGTAAGACAACAAGCTTCAAAAGGGGCGGATTTCCTTGAGCTGGGTGTTCGGCGTCTTCAAGGGTAGAGAGTTGAATCAAGTGCATAGCCTATTTGGAAAAGGGTTCTGAGTTTAGTCATGAAACAAGCACTGATTTCTTGTGACCCAAATCCGAAGGGATTATTCCTCATACCATTCATGTCTGACCTTGTACAATCAAAGGACAAAAGCCCTGCGATTACGAAGCTTCCTCCCACCGTGGAGTCTTGGGTTCTATTTCTAGTGCTTGCAAATTCTCCTGTTGGGAATTTCCCTAATCTCCCATGAAATGCCAATCAGTGTTTTTTTTTTTAATTAAATTATTATTTTTGTAAAAAAGCGAAATGCCCACGTAGCTATGATTCATTTGCAAATGGGCGGGGCCAAGCAATCCCTACAACATCAAAAAGTTCAAGAATAAATAGTTGTTTTGTTGCCTTAATTGATTCACGGGCAAAATTACTACGAGAAACTAGAAAAAGGAGTTGTCTGATTCTCTCTGAACTTCAATAAGATTCCTAGCTATCTCACATCCTAACTGACCAAGACTATTCCAAATAAATTCACAAAGATTAGGGCTTAACATGCTTGGTTTGTCTCTCTCGTAATCAGTAATAACATAGTAACATTCCCCCCCCCCCCCCCAAAAAAAAGGTGGATGTTTCACTTTTCACGTGTTTAAGTAGCTTCTTGGATTTTACATGATGTTACCGCAAATTGAACTTATGATCTCAAAGTTGCTAACTAGATAGGGAAAATCATTCATTATCATCCCCTTTAGTAAAAGAATAATTCAATACAATTCAATTCCAACAAAAATAGCCCATCATTTTTTTTTATTACTTAGTTGGGTATAGCCTTTACAATATAATGAAGAAAGACAATATAGCTACTACACTGCTCATAAGAAAAAACGACGACTGCAACTTACATACTGCAAATCGTAAACAAGTAAGCCCAAATCAAGTTGCTAGTTTCAAATACATACATCAACTGAACCAACCACCGAAGATAGTCTAAAAACATAAATCTTTAATTCGTCGTTTATTTTCTATTTTTTTTCGGGCTTCTTGTATAAAATTTTTTTAAAAAAACACCCAACAAACTGGCCTTTTTTTTTTTTTTGGGTCCCAAACACTTGATTCACACACGATTCAGAAGAATTGACCATGCAGTTCTCCTTTTAGTTGAAATAGAGACCATCATATTTAAACCTTGATGGCACTTACCACAAATATAGGCTTAAATCAATCCTCTGTTTTTTTTTTTTTTTTTTGGGGGGGGTCATTTTCAATACAATCTCACATCGAAGTTACTAATTAATTGGAATATAATTTTTTTTATTGGGAAATTAAAGCAAGTTACTAATTAACCCCAACAATCAACCACTATGGCAGATGTGGGTGTGGATCAGTTATAGAGGAATATTACTCTTCATTTCTATTGTTAGAACCCATTATTAGAATTTTCTCTTGTTCCCCTCTTTTCTCTTTCTGGGAACACACAAGGTCCGACCCTAGGAGTATGTTTATGTA
This sequence comes from Carnegiea gigantea, assembly GCA_029747015.1. Classification (NCBI taxonomy): domain Eukaryota; kingdom Viridiplantae; phylum Streptophyta; class Magnoliopsida; order Caryophyllales; family Cactaceae; genus Carnegiea; species Carnegiea gigantea. The sequence continues at coordinate 372,435 of JAKOGI010000208.1, forward strand.
TGTATGGCTGCCACTGCTAGTGCTGCCTTCTCCATTTCTCTCATTGGCTTTGGATGCTTCAGCTCGAATTACTGACACTTAGGTCCCTAAGTTCGATGGTAACTATTTTTGGCCTCTGCCTTTTCAAAACTAATTATAGGATACCCTATGTTTCCAGACAACTAATTTTTAGGTCCTTTTTCTTATTATTTTAGTCCTTGAACTTTTAGAAATTGCAGAATATTTCCGGACTAAGAAAAACGTACAAATAAGCTATTTTTTAGTGATTTTTTTAGGAAATATACTTGTTTTAACCGATTAAACTTCTTATAACAACTTTACTCGTGCTAGTTATCACAATCTACTACTTATATCTCATATATTATAATTTCTGTAGTTATAGGTCCACCATACTTAGCAAAATAATTGTCAATTTTAAATTGTATTTTAGTATTGCAAGTAAAGAATATTGATTTATATTGGAATTTATCTTCGTTTACTGACGCCTTCCTAATGAGTCTCTAACCTAACTTGGAATATTTATTTTGAAATCGATTAGATTAAACTATTAACATTTACAATTTTTCTTTTAGTGAGATAGTTAATGCTCATCTTTTCGTTAAAGCATGGTACCTAATCCATTTTACTTGAAATGTTACTAAGGTCCTGTTCAATAATAGTGTTTTAAATAGCGTTTAGTAAATTGACCGAGTCTAAACTCTATTTACTTCAATTTTAATTGTTCGGTACAATAGCATTTGTCAATAATAATTAGCGTATTGCATAGCTTTTTCCAAACGTTACGTGAGTCAACATTTCATTTGCCTCCTTAGCGTCTTCGTTTTTGCTTCTAGCTCTGCCCTTTATACTTCATGCATTTGGACACCATTCATAAGTTCTTCACATGCTATCCTAGTTGCGCAGTGTTACGGACCGCTCTAGAATACTCTAGAATGCCCTGGATTTTCTTAGATTTCTCCAGAGTATGTTCTAGAGGGTTCCCAAAGGTTCAAGAGGATTCCACACAACTCCACACTTGCGTAGAATCTAGATATTTGTATAGAACATTTTGGATGTACAATCTCAACCGTAGGATCAAATAGATCTCCAGCGTCCATTGAGGAGGTGGATGTATATATAAACCCCCAAGGGAGCTCATTTGTGCATGAAGCATTCCAAGTGCAATACAAGAGCATTCTCCCAAACTCTCTCTCTCTACTTTTTCTCTCTAAAAAGTGTGTGTGAGCTTACTTAACTTTTCAAGCCTAAGATAAGCATCACTAAAGGCTTACTAGCAAGCTAAGCGAGAGTTTCCAAGTAAAGTTTGTTAGGCCGCACGGGTCTAAGTTTGAGTGAATTATCAACACGTGACAGTTGGTATCAGAGCTCGGTTCAAGTTGGGAGATCATGGCCTCAAGTGTGACCGATGCCAACCCTCAACAAGCTGGCAAGAAGGGCAAGGATAAGAACAAGGACAAGGACGTGATGGGCCTTGTTGATGAAAAGCTTACGGAGATCAACAACCCCATGTCAGCCCTAACAGGTAGGGTGGATGACATGGACGGACGTCTCGAAGAACTCGAGTCCGCGGGGGACATGGAAGAGATCCGTGAAGAGGTGCAACTGGCGATGACCTCTGTGTCTGATGATTCCAGGAAGGAACTCCAAACCCTTCGAGCATCGGAAGCCGCCAAGGATGATGAACTTCAAGCTTGCAAAGCCAAGGTCGAGGCTTGCAAGACCAAGATTGAGGTGTACGAGGCAAGGATTGAAGCCCTTGAAGCACAAATCAAGGTGCGCATGGCGGCGGTGGCCAATAGTGGGTCCGTCCAAGTACCCGTCGCTCAAAATAGGAATGCTCTAAGATCTCCTGCCTTGCATGGAGCTAGGAATGTGAGAGAGATCGACAACTTCTTGTGGAGACTCGAAGCCTACTTCCAGGCAACGGGCATCGAAGATGATGCTCAAAAGGTAAGCAACGCAGCCCTCTCACTCAAGGATATTGCTCTTGTTTGGTGGCGTCGCAGGTGTGACGACGTCCGTAGAGGGTCCGATCCCATCAACACATGGGATGAGTTTAAAAAACAAATCAAGAAGTAATTTTATCCCAAAGATGCCGAGAATGAGGCAAGGGCTAAACTAAGACACCTCCAACACAAGGAGGGTCATGTTCGGGAGTACATCAAGGAGTTCCAAGAGCTTCTCTCGGAAATTCCAAGTATGGGAGAACAAGATGCGCTCTTCTACTTCCTTGATGGCCTATGTGGATGGGTCAAGATGGAGCTCAAGAGGCGTGGTGTGCAAGACCTCGACTAAGCGATCGCCGCCGTTGAAACTCTAGTCGAGTTCAAGAAGGAGTTCTCCAAAAAGGCCAAACAAGAAGACTAGCAGCAGCAAAGGTGGGGGAGACTGGGACAAGTCTCCGAGGAGCGACAAGCCATTCTCACCAAGAGACAAAGGAAAGGGAAAGAAGGATGAGTTTCCGAATAAGTACTCATGCTTCTTATGCAATGGACCTCACCGGGTCTTCGAGTGTCCTAAGAAGGGCGCACTTGCCGCCCTTGTCCGAGGAGAGGAACAAAAGCAAGAGGAAGAGAGGAAGATCGTCTCTCTCAAGCTACTCAATGCCATCCAAGTTAAGGTGGAAGGGAAACCACGTGGACACATGTATGTGAAGGCCATCATCAATGGCAAGCCACTACAAGCAATGCTTGACACAGGAGCCGATACAGTCTACATGGCTAAGGAGCTTGCCGATGAGGTGGGCCTATCTTACACCAAGAAAAGAGGCTACGTGTAAAACCTTGGAAATTCGATTTGGAAATTTTTGCTCAGTTGGACCGACCTAGGCCCAAGTCAACCCAAGTCAGTTCCAATTAATCCTCGTGAAATTCTTCTTATTAAGTTTCTTGATATATTTTTTGAGAAGTATTAAAATTTCCAAAATTTTTCTTTCCGATTTTTTGTAAAACTCCTAATGTCATTGTTATTATGTTACTATTCTATTATGAATATTATTATCATTCTACTATTAATATTATCATTTTTATTATCATTAGTCCTTTAAAAAAAAAAACCCTAAACCCCTTTGATCTGCCGCCCACTTCTCCTTAAAAAAAAAAAAAAATTTGAAAGTGTTTTTCCCTCCTCACGTAGCCCCCCCCTTTTTTTCTTTTTAACCTAAAACCCTAACCCCCTTCCCCCACTTCCCCCCCCACGTCCTCTCTCTCTCTCTCTCTCTCTCTCTCTCTCTACCTTTACACCGTCGCCGACCACCGTCCGCCGCCCTAGTGCCGCCACCCCACCGGCCGTCCTCTTGCTTTTGCACTCTCGGCATTGAATTTGAACGAAGGAGTTTCCCTCGATCTAGATCCGGTTTCGATCAAAGGTACTAGTAACAACGTTTTTAATGTTATTTTGGTATTTAATGGTAAAAGTGGGTTCTTTTGGCATGATTGGGTCTGGGCGAGGGTTTAAGCATGTCTAACGGGTACAGGCGTATTTTTTGAGTAACCCGAAACGAGCGAAAACCGTGCAAAAAGGGGTCGAACAATCTGGACAGAATTCACACTGTTTTTGACTCAACTTTGAAAATTCGGTATAATTATTCTGGTTGTCCAAAAATTATGAAATTTTTACAGTAGTTAGATTAAGATGTGAAGATTACGTGGGTTTTTGAATTGGATGAATTGGAGTTAAATTGAGAGAGTTATGGCCAAAATACCGAGCCCTGTCAAAACTAGAAACTGCAGGCATAGGGTGCGGTTTTTGAATTTTTAGACTTGGTTGTGCTGTGAATTTGTGGAAGTTCTGAACATGAAAGTTTTAGTGAACAAAATTATCTTTCTGGATTGGGTAAGAACATGTTTTTTGGAAGTCAGGAAGAAAAAGTTATGAGGATGGGAAGTTAGGAGTAAAAATCTGGGTAGAATCTGGGGAAGCAGAATCTGGACTGTTTCGCCCTCAAATTAGAAAAATTCCCTAGGCTAGTACTGGTGGCCAAAAATTGTGAAATTTACTGAGTAGGAGCCTCTGGATGTGTCAAATAATATCCTTTTGGAATTGGGTCATTTGGATAGCGTAACCCGAGTTTTGATAAAATTTACCGGGACTGTCCTGGGGAAGACAGTCTTTGGCATTGCCGGAAGAAACAAAAATTTGACTGGGTTCGGGGCAGAACTGAGCCAAGCTCTAAACATAGAAAAGACAGAGGACATTGTAAGGTTTCCAGATTGACCCAGAACATTGGAATCGGATATCGGGGACTAGAGTTATAATTTTTTTTGAAAGTTGGACCCATAACTGGCCAGCCGAACCTTCACCCCGGATAGGGTTAGATGAATAAAGATCTAAAAAACCTCTTTTTAAATTTGGGGGAGGCCCAGGGGTGCCCTACACTGAATGTGGACTGACTACGGGCTGTTTGTGGGCCCAGGTGCAGAAAAGTGAACCCTCATTAAAGTAATCCAGCCCGTAAATTGTACGGTACCCATGTAACAGTCATGCCCTAATATTTCCCCTGTGTTACTGAAATCATGAAAGTTTTAGGAGTTCTTGTATTGATTCCTTGGCATTCCTTTCCAATGGGATGAACACTGATGTGAAATTTATGAATGGTTCCTTGATGGGAACTGAATGCTGTATTTGTTCTGGAAGTTGGAAATCTCCATATTGTAAAAGTTGAAACTTACTGTTGTAAAAGTTGAAACTTGCTGTGATTGTATTTGAAGTTCTGTTTCTGCATTCTAATTTCTGTTGGAAAAAGTATTTAAATCTGAATGAAACTGAGTGTGTCAAGTTGGTATCCATTAACTGAAAGCAACTAAATAGGGTGAGTTAAATCGATTGGAACTGATTGAAGGCCATAACGTTCCCCGGGTAATAGGTGCATGCATGTGAGCAGCCACGTACTCAGCCGAGACGTGGGCCAGGTTATCGGTAACCACCCATGATGGTGGTAGGCCAGGAAAGTTAAGCGGTAACCGCCTGAGGAGCGGTAGGCCAAGAAAGAGTTAAGCGGCTGTGCTATGTTAGAGCGCAGGCCATGAGACCCACTGGGGTCGCTCACCCAAGACTTATCTGAAGCTGAACATTTTGAATGGAACTATGGAAGTGTGACTCTGAAATTGATTTCTTTTTTTTTTAAAGGAAGATCGTGATAATGGGTTGTGTACCTTGAAAACGTATTATTGTTTCCCCCTTTCCCTAAAATGTTTTTAAAAATGAATTTGTACGTGTCTTTGACTATTGAGGGTGAATGTTACTGGGACTGGGGACAGGAGAGTAGAGCCAGGCTCGAATGCTGGTTGTACTTAAAAAGGATTTTAGAAGTTGTAATAGAATCTAGTTGGTTTAATTATGATGTTCAAGTTTTGTGTTAAAATTCTTGGACCCATGTATGGTGGGCTTTGATTCGTAAAGACTTTGTTTTAAATGTCAGTTATGATATCTAGCCTGGTATTTCCAAGAAGGAAATACGGCGGTAACACCCCGTTAGGAGTTCCTGCTGCCATTCAGGTTAAATCAGTAGTAAATAAAGAATTAGAAATCTAGGGGTATTACACTACGTGAAAGGAGTCAATGCATGAAGCCTTCCCATAGAAGGCATTGCACGGGGTACCCTCATCTAGATCGGTCAGTGAAAAGCTAAGACCGACATTACCACTGCCCCTTTAGATGACAAAAAGTTCTATTTAGGCATCGAGTTTCTAGATGCGGTGAAGGCCTTCCTAGAGCCTTACACCGACACCATGTGTATCATGGAGACGGGGGAACCTTGTGTTGTTCCTGTGAAGACGGAGATCAATGAAGGCAAGATGCTCTCCGCTCTTCAAGTTTCTAAGGGAGTCAAGAAGAAGGAGCCAACCTTCCTTGCTAGCCTCAAGATGGAGGAGGAACCTAAGGAAGTTCAAGCACCCAAGGCCATCCAAAAGGTGCTGGAAGAGTTTAAGGATATCATGCCCACCGAGTTACCCAAGAGACTTCCTCCAAGATGGGAGTCGACCATGTTATAGAGTTGGGGCCGGGGGCTAAGCCACCCGCATTCGCTCCCTACCGTATGGCACCTCCGCAGCTCGAGGAGCTAAGGAAACAATTGAAGGAGCTACTTGACGCCGGGTATGTTCGTCCCTGTAAATCTCCATATGGCGCGCCGGTCTTGTTTCAAAAGAAGTATGATGGATCACTTCGACTATGCATTGATTATCGGGCACTTAACAAGATTACTATCAAGAACAAGTATCCCATCCCTCGTATCAATGATTTGTTTGATCAACTTAGAGATGCAAGGTACTTTACCAAGCTCGATTTGAGGAGTGGGTACTACCAGGTTCGCATAGCCGAGGGGGATAAGCCATAGATGGCATGTGTAATAACCCAACCATAACCCATATTTATTTATTCAAATCATCTTTATTTATTTCATTAATCATGTTTATTCATTTACTCATTCATGGTTATTTGTTTAACCAAGTCATGTTTATTAAATTCAACTACACTTAATTTATTTATTTAACGAGTTCCATTATGTTATTTAAATTTTCCACCTTCATTTACCATATTTAATCATCCCGGTGCGAAGATATTTCATGTTGGGTACCACTTTGCAACTCAAGTGTCATTTATTGTTAATTTGAGTTTCATTGATTGATTAAATGTCGGGTGAATCGATATTAGGCCTCGGTGAGTAAATTATGCTTTTCTTACCTTCGGTAAACTTTAATTCCGAGTAATATAAAATTTTACCAACATTTCGATTTAAAATTTTCAAGCCCAAACGTAGCTTGTTGGGCCCAAAACAAAAGCCCAAAACTTTACGATCTTTGTTATTTCACTAATTACTCGTTTTAGCACCTAATTTTAATTAGCAAAAAGCTACTTTTGGGGAGGAAAATTTCCAGCCACATATATCTATTACTTGAGGATTTTTCCAGCCACAAAATTCAGCAAAATTATCACACTAATCTCTCCCCATCTCCCTCTCTCTCACGCCAGAACAGGGGCAGCAGCTGCTGCCCCTTTGTGCCACCAGTTTTGGTGGTTCCGGCCACTTTTCCGGTCACCTCCCAGCTGCCCCGAGTTCCCCTTGCTGCTAGCTATCTTGTCCAACCCCTAAAAACACTCAAAACAGCCTCCTCCTCTCTCTATTTCAAGCCTCAAGTAAGGTAAATCAACAACCCTAACTTGTTGTATTTTGAATTTTTGGGTTGTTTTAGTTGTGATTATTGTTTGGATGATCAAATTGATAGTTGTTGTGCAATTTTTATTGAGTTTGGAGATGTTTGGAGTCATGGGTATTGGATCAAGAGCATGCTTTTCATGATTTTGCTTTTGTTAAATGGCCACTGTCGAAAATTCTGGCAATTATAGGATTGGCCAAAAAATTCTGAAATTTTTACTGTGTCTTCTCTATATTATTTGGGATTTTCTGGCAAAATTTCATGAAGTTTGGACGAGTAATCAGTGAGTTATGGAATTTTGAAGAAAACTGCCCTGTTTTGGATACGAATTTAGTAATTAGGTATTCATGAAGTTGTTTAGAGTTTGTATATGTATATGAGGCCTTGCATGATCATTTTATATCTGATTGTGGTGATTTGAAATGATTTCAAGTGAGTTTTATATGAAAAAGGAAGAGAAAGTTAAATCAGTGAAGGGCTGGAATTTCAGGAAATTAGGGCTGACTTTGCGATTAAACTGGTAATGATTGGCCCAGTGAAAAATTGTGATTTTTGGTGGGTAAATACCTCAGTGTGTTAGCTTTCAAATGCATCTTGAATCGCCTTAATCCGAGGTCTGTGGAAAAAGTTATAGTTGTTTTACCAAAGCTGCGCAGAATGAGATCAAAACTGAGACACTTGTGTTTTAGTCCCATTTTGGGAATCTTATTGTGAGAATCGTGATTTGTATTGTAAATGAAAGTTTTTGGGGACTTCTTAATCTTTTCATATTGGGGTTTTAATTCTCCATTTGATGTCTAGAATGAAAATTATGAATTTTTGAAGTAAACTGACCTGTTTGGGTGTAAATTAGGTTATTATTGCAATTTCTATGCAGTGTATACTTGGAGGAAAATTCTGAAAATTGTCCTGAAGACAAATATACAAATTGGGAGTCAGTTTATGAGCTGTGAATCACTTATGGATTTTACAAAGAAAATACCAAGCTTCTTATGGAGTTCAATGACTCATTTTGGGGTGGAATTCTTTATCAAGTGGATTTTTGAATGATTATGAGAAGTGGAGAGAGAAACTCATATCAGCACCTTATTTCAGAAAAGGCCATAACGATTCTCTCAATTATCACTATCAAGGCCTTTTCCTCTGTAACATCATTTATCTCATTGTGGACTGGACTATTTTACTTCTATTTACTTCATATTGAATTTCATTACTTTCATCAATTCAGTTTTGCATTACTTTCATCAATTCAGTTTTGAAGTTATATTCAAGTACTCGTTATGTATACCATATAATTACTCAATTTCTGTTACACCTACTTTTACTTACTCAATTATGCGAGTAAGGATCATTTACTGATTATATATACTTACAGTGACATTTATTTTATAAAACAGAGTTGAGGCCTAGTTATCGTTCCCCGTTATGCATAAGTGTAATCAAGTCAAAACATATTTATCAAGTCAGACGTCATTTTTAAAGACTCAAGGTACGTCCATTGCCTGTATCTTCAGAAAGCAGATCATATTTATCAAGTTACAAACTCTTAATGAGTTATCAATGAATCAGTTTATACAGTGATTTGCCATATAACTTGTGACCCCGTCAGTTATCATCTATAGGGCGTCAGCCCATCACTTACCCACGGGCTTCAGGCCAACTCTTGATCGGATTGGCAGGTGTACACCTATGTATAGATCATATCAGTGCAAGGGGTTCACATCCAGATAATAATGAGCAATTCAGTTTCATACTACATTCATTTTCATTATTATTGCCAACTAAATGAATTGCAAAGACGGGTACCCATCACCAGTGTTTCTATGCTCATTTTACAATACAGGGATGTATGTACTGAGTTTTTGCTCATATTTTCGAATTGTTTTCATGTTTTCCATTTTAGGTTATGAAGTATCACATGTTTCTCAATTTTAGCAAGCCCTTCTGGAACTCGTCAGATGCTCACAGTGGATTCAGCATAGCATGAACATTGGAATCGACCTTAAGGTCAAGTTACTTGTGTGGTATGGAGTGTGAATTAGTACATGGTATGGTTGAACCATTATGGACTTTGGTCTTGAAGTGTTTCAGTTTAATAGAATTTGTGATTGTGAAACACGAGTTGCAAGATTTAATAGTTTCAGTGAGCCTTGTCCTTGTCAGGACGGCGGTAGCGCCTTCGTTTACTAAGTCTCCCGCTGCAATTATCAGTAACCATGTCATTAGCATTTTGGGGGCGTTACAGATTTGGTATCAGAGCCTAAGGTTTTAAGGGCCACTGTGCGCTATCAAGTGTTTCTGAGTGAGCTATCAAGGTATGCATGAGTTCTGTTGGACCAGTTAAATGAGTTGTTGACTACAAGTTCATAGGTATGGGCATATATGGAGAAACCATTTTCATTTGGGTGACTCAATCATTTGTTAATATCATGAGATTCACGCATGAGCAAAGTGGATTGTGGAACCATTTGGATCACCTGTTGGTGAGGCATGTTCTTATTTATCTTGGAGGTGTATTGCATGTTTCATTTCTCTTATTTGTTTAAATTTCTGTAATTGTGCACTCCGGGTGTGTAACCCGTTGAGTTATGAACTCCGGCGTGTGGCCGTTGAGCTATTAAAGTGTTTTCTTCATTTCAGGTAGCTATTGTAAGGCTTTACGCCTGGGATTTAGCCAGTTTTAGGCGGAACTCTGTCCGTTTTGCCCCAGGATTTGAGAATTCTATTGAGGTGTGTTATTTTGTGCCTGAAACCCAATGTGGGGATGCTATTTGCAACTGCTTAAGGGATTAATACAGTGTCAAGTTAGATGTAAACCTCTAGATAAGGAAATACCTTTTGCGGCAATATCTTTGAGGTGAACCAGTATGAGATGAACACTACAATGAGTGCTTATGTATGGTGATAATAATTAGTAGCTTATGGTGTGCTACTTGGCATTATATGGGTGGTGCAAGTAAGATTTAGCTGCCATGTATCGGAATCATCTGGTTTTAACACTAAGACCTTACATCAGCAATGTTCGCTCCCATTACTTCTTGTCATTGACTTATTGCGGCCCTAGTTACCTTGAATTATTCAGAGGTATCATTTCTATTGCTGCTAACACTCTTTTGATTTGTAATGGAGTGTTTATGAAAAGATGTCTAAGCAACCTTTCTTATTGGCGATTCAAACGCTGACAATTCAGTCATCACTGTGTTCATACTTTTACTACCACCTACATTAACACTTTACTTCTATTTGTGCACTCTTCATTTATAGCTTGAAAAGTCTTTGGTTGCTTCAGACCCAGTCATTGGATGCCCTTTCGATAATTAAATGGATCCGTATTGTTTGCGTTTCTATGGCACTGTAACATCATATTGGCATACTATTCTATGACCATAACTACATCTTGTTGCTCAAGTTTTTTTTGACCATCTATCTCTTGCGGGAATGCCCTTTTGAAGTCATTCTTGTAATTGTTTGCTTGTCTTATCCTCAAATCTTAACGCGATTCCATATTGTTTAATCTTCCTTGCATTTCAACCCAATATTTCATACTAATGAGATCTTCCATGTCTTTCTAATCCCATTGTTACATGTGCAACGCATTGTTGTTCAACGTTATATAGTTGTCAACACTCCTATGCCCTCGGCCTTCACCATCTTTTCTATTTATTTCATCTGCTTGTCCCATCTATCTATTGCGCTTGTCTTGTTACTTGTGGCTATTAAGTCACCTAGTTGAGGGCCCGTGCTTGTTATCTCATTTCCAATTCCTCAGTTAAACCTAAGTATAATCGAACCATCTTTCTCCTTAGTTGATTATTTATTGGACCCCATATGATAAACCACAATTCTTGTGGCATTATATTTCAGAATTCATGATACACTTATGGTTCTCTTCTTTCTAACCACCCTATGATAATCTTTCCTTTGTTTGCCTTTTTTTTTTAGTCTCATTGTTCATTTCTTTTGTATGGAATGATTCACTTGGCTGAGAAATTCATCACTCTCATCCCTAACTATGATCATTTCATTACTCATTATCGACCGGGAACATATCCTTGAGTAGTCTGATGAGTGGAGAGCATGTGATGTATTAGAAATATCAGATGGTTGCCTTTGGATAAGGGAATAAACTCAAGCACTGTCTAATTATATTGGAGTGAGCCAGAAGAAACATTGAGTACAAGGTCAGAGCTAAGCCAGGCAAGCATTAAGAGGGGAAATTCAAGTACATGTCGAGGTGATACAAGGTCGACAAAGCAGTTGTGCTAGCACAACAAAGAAATAACCAAAGTCGCAGATGAGATATAAGTAAGTCATACCTTCCTAGTCAAGGGTGTCAGGAGACTGGATATCAGCGATACTTGAGTTCTCGTCACTTTAGGCTTTATGAGTCAGTAATGTAGAATACCTCCTTTGCAGTAACAATGTTCTTTTCTTTTGAAGGGAATATCACTTTTGAATCAAAGTGATTGAGTTCGTTGAGGCCATTATGTGATAAGTATCCAGATCTGCTACTGAAATATGGGATTAAGAAGCATATAATGCGTACACTTTTAGTCGGAGTACATTTGGCAAATGATACTGCTTTAGAGGAAAGCTATGGGAACCAATGGCCTATGTGTTTTAAAGTAGCATTGCATGCAGTTGACAAGTGTTATAAGTTTCGAGGACGAAATTCTTTAAGGGGGAAAGACTGTAATAACCCAACCCTAACCCATATTTATTTATTCAAATCATCTTTATTTATTTCATTAATCATGTTTATTCATTTACTCATTCATGGTTATTTGTTTAACCAAATCATGTTTATTAAATTCAACTACACTTAATTTATTTATTTAACGAGTTCCATTATATTATTTAAATTTTCCACCTTCATTTATCATATTTAATCATCCCGGTGCGAAGATATTTCATGTTGGGTACCACTTTGCAACTCAAGTGTCATTTATTGTTAATTTGAGTTTCATTGATTGATTAAATGTCGGGTGAATCGATATTAGGCCTCGGTGAGTAAATTATGCTTTTCTTACCTTCGGTAAACTTTAATTCCGAGTAATATAAAATTTTACCAACATTTCGATTTAAAATTTTCAAGCCCAAACGTAGCTTGTTGGGCCCAAAACAAAAGCCCAAAACTTTACGATCTTTGTTATTTCACTAATTACTCGTTTTAGCACCTAATTTTAATTAGCAAAAAGCTACTTTTGGGGAGGAAAATTTCCAGCCACATATATCTTTTACTTGAGGATTTTTCCAGCCACAAAATTCAGCAAAATTATCACACTAATCTCTCCCCATCTCCCTCTCTCTCACGCCAGAACAAGGGCAGCAGCTGCTGCCCCTTTGTGCCACCAGTTTTGGTGGTTCCGGCCACTTTTCCGGTCACCTCCCAGCTGCCCCGAGTTCCCCTTGCTGCTAGCTATCTTGTCCAACCCATGAAACTACTCAAGATAGCCTCCTCCTCCCTCTACTTCAAGCCTAAAGTGAGGTATATCCACAACCCTAACTTGTTTTATTTTGAATTTTTGGGTTGTTTTAGTTGTGATTATTGTTTGGATGATCAAATTGATAGTTGTTGTGCAATTTTTATTGAGTTTGGAGATGTTTGGAGTCATGGGTATTGGATCAAGAGCATGCTTTTCATGATTTTGCTTTTGTTAAATGGCCACTGTCGAAAATTCTGGCAATTATAGGATTGGCCAAAAATTCTGAAATTTTTACTGTATCTTCTCTATATTATTTGGGATTTTCTGGCAAAATTTCATGAAGTTTGGACGAGTAATCAGTGAGTTATGGAATTTTGAAGAAAACTGCCCTGTTTTGGATACGAATTTAGTAATTATGTATTCATGAAGTTGTTTAGAGTTTGTATATGTATATGAGGCCTTACATGATCATTTTATATCTGATTGTGGTGATTTGAAATGATTTCAAGTGAGTTTTATATGAAAAAGGAAGAGAAAGTTAAATCAGTGAAGGGCTGGAATTTCAGGAAATTAGGGCTGACTTTGGGATTAAACTGGTAATGATTGGCCCAGTGAAAAATTGTGATTTTTGGTGGGTAAATACCTCAGTGTGTTAGCTTTCAAATGCATCTTGAATCGCCTTAATCCGAGGTCTGTGGAAAAAGTTATAGTCGTTTTACCAAAGCTGCGCAGAATGAGATCAAAACTGAGACACTTGTGTTTTAGTCCCATTTTGGGAATCTTATTGTGAGAATCGTGATTTGTATTGTAAATGAAAGTTTTTGGGGACTTCTAATCTTTTCATATTGGGGTTTTAATTCTCCATTTGATGTCTAGAATGAAAATTATGAATTTTTGAAGTAAACTGACCTGTTTGGGTGTAAATTAGGTTATTATTGCAATTTCTATGCAGTGTATACTTGGAGGAAAATTCTGAAAATTGTCCTGAAGACAAATATACAAATTGGGAGTCAGTTTATGAGCTGTGAATCACTTATGGATTTTACAAAGAAAATACCAAGCTTCTATGGAGTTCAATGACTCATTTTGGGGTGGAATTCTTTATCAAGTGGATTTTTGAATGATTATGAGAAGTGGAGAGAGAAACTCATATCAGCACCTTATTTCAGAAAAGGCCATAACCATTCTCTTAATTATCACTATCAAGGCCTTTTCCTCTGTATCATCATTTATCTCATTGTGGACTGGACTATTTTACTTCTATTTACTTCATATTGAATTTCATTACTTTCATCAATTCAGTTTTGCATTACTTTCATCAATTCAGTTTTGAAGTTATATTCAAGTACTCGTTATGTATACCATATAATTACTCAATTTCTGTTACACCTACTTTCACTTACTCAATTATGCAAGTAAGGATCATTTACTGGTTATATATACTTACAGTGACATTTATTTTATAAAACAGAGTTGAGGCCTAGTTATCGTTCCCCGTTATGCATAAGTGTAATCAAGTCAAAACATATTTATCAAGTCAGATGTCATTTTTAAAGACTCAAGGTACGTCCATTGCCTGTATCTTCAGAAAGCAGATCATATTTATCAAGTTACAAACTCTTAATGAGTTATCAATGAATCAGTTTATACAGTGATTTGCCATATAACTTGTGACCCCGTCAGTTATCATCTATAGGGCGTCAGCCCATCACTTACCCGCGCGGCTTCAGGCCAACTCTTGATCGGATTGGCAGGTGTACACCTATGTATAGATCATATCAGTGCAAGGGGTTCACATCCAGATAATAATGAGCAATTCAGTTTCATACTACATTCATTTTCATTATTATTGCCAACTAAATGAATTGCAAAGACGGGTACCCATCACCAGTGTTTCTATGCTCATTTTACAATACAGGGATGTATGTACTGAGTTTTTGCTCATATTTTCGAATTGTTTTCATGTTTTCCATTTTAGGTTATGAAGTATCACATGTTTCTCAATTTTAGCAAGCCCTTCTGGAACTCGTCAGATGCTCACAGTGGATTCAGCATAGCATGAACATTGGAATCGACCTTAAGGTCAAGTTACTTGTGTGGTATGGAGTGTGAATTAGTACATGGTATGGTTGAACCATTATGGACTTTGGTCTTGAAGTGTTTCAGTTTAATAGAATTTGTGATTGTGATCACGAGTTGCAAGATTTAATAGTGTTAGTGAGCCTTGTCCTTGTCAGGACGGCGGTAGCGCCTTCGTTTACTAAGTCTCCCGCTGCAATTATCAGTAACCATGTCATTAGCATTTTGGGGGCGTTACAGCATGTGTGACACGTTATGACTCGTATGAGTTCCTTGTCATGCCCTTTGGTCTCACGAATGCTCCGGCCACATTTTGCACTCTTATGAACAAGGCACTTACTCCTTTCGTTGATCGTTTTATGGTTACTTATCTTGATGACATTGTTATCTATAGCAAGACCTTGGAGGAGCATGTGGGACACTTGCGGGAAGTGTTTCAAACTTTGAGGGACAACCAACTATATGTCAAGAAGGAGAAGTGCTCTTTCTCGCAAGAAGAGGTACCTTTCTTAGATCACATTCTTGGCAAGGGCAAGTTGCACATGGACCCGACAAAGATCAAGGCGATCCTTGAATGGGAGCCACCAACGAAAGTCACCGAGTTAAGGTCTTTCCTTGACTTAGTAAACTATTACCAACGGTTCATCAAAGGCTATTCCGCGATAGCCGCCCCTCGCACCGACTTGTTGAAGAAGAGAAGAGGATGGACATGGAGTCAAGAATGCCAACATGCCTTTGATGTCTTGCGAAAGGCCATCACCGAAGAGCCTATCCTCTCTCTCCCCGACCTCAACAAAACTTTAGAGCTACACATGGATGCTTTCGACTTTGCCATTGGTGGTGTCTTGATGCAAGAGGATCATCACATTGCCTTTGAGAGCCGAAAGCTCAATGACACCGAGGGGCGGTACACGGTTCAAGAAAAGGAGATGACTGCGGTGGTACATTGTCTCTGCATATGGAGACATTATTTGCTTGGGAGTAAGTTCATAATTAAGACCGACAATGTTGCCACAAGCTACTTTCAAACTCAAAAGAAGCTTACTCCAAAGCAAGCTCGGTGGCAAGAATTCCTAGCCGAGTTTGACTATGTCATGGAGTATAAGTCGGGACGTGCCAACTTAGTGGCCGATGCTTCGAGTCGCAAGGGCGAGCTTGCCAACATTAGTTGACCTGAAGGCAACCTATGGGACTGAATCAAGGAGGGGCTCCGACATGACTCTCTTGCCCAAACTATCATCCAACTCATCAAAGAGGGTAAGACTCGGAGATTTTGGGAGGAAGATGGCTTGATCCTTACTAAAGGCAAGCCCATTTATGTTCCTTCATATGACAACCTATGGAGGGAAGTCATGAAGGAATGTCATGATAGCAAGTGGGCGCGTCATCCGGTCATACACAGCACCCTTGCCCTTGTGGGAGATTCCTACTATTGGCCTCATTTGAAGGATAATGTCGAGGCCTATGTGAAGATTTGTCTTGTGTGTCAACAAGACAACATAAAGTAAGAAGTACCTGTGGGATTATTAGAGCCTCTCCCCATTCTCGAAAGGCCGTGGGAGAGTGTCTCCATGGACTTCATCGTGGGATTGCCCATGAACGATGGATGCAACTGGTTCTTGTTATGGTGGATCGATACTCTAAGTATATCACCTTTATTCCCGCACCCAAGGAATATTCCGCTGAGCAAGCCGCTCGCTTATTCTTTAAACATGTGATGAAGTATTGGGGCTTGCCTCGGTCTATTGTGAGTGATCGAGACACTCGTTTCACGCGATGATTTTGGACCGAGTTATTCAAACTCATGGGTTCCGAAATTAACTTCTCTACTAGTTTCCACCCTCAAAGTGATGGGCAGACCGAGAGGGTCAATGCTCTCTTGGAGCTTTACTTGAGGCACTGTGTGAGTGCCAACCAAAGAGATTGGGCTAAGTTGCTGGATATTGCCCAATTCTCTTACAACGTACAAAGGAGCGAGTCTACAGGCCGGAGTCCATTCGAGATTGCCACGGGGCAACAATCGTTGACCCCGAGTTCTCTTACCGCAAGTTATAAGGGACCAAGTCCACCCGCCTACAAATTCGCCAAGGATTGGAATGACCAAGTAGGGGTGACTCATGCTTACTTGGAGAAAGCCTCCAAGAAGATAAAGAAGTGGGCCGACAAGAAGAGGCGTTCAAAGGAGTTTCAAGTGGGAAACCTCGTGCTTATCAAGATGTACAACCACGCAAGGTTAAGTGATCGGCACCGGGGTCTCATCCGGCGATATGAGGGGCCTTTCCCCATCCTTGGAAAAGGTAGGGACACAAGCTCACAAGGTGGAGCTGCCTCCCAAGATCAAATATCATCCCTTCCTCCATGTGAGTCTACTTAAGCCTTATCATAGGGACAACGGGGATCCGAGTCGAGGTATCTCACACCGGGCACCTATGGGCATCAAGGTGCAGCACGACAGGGAAGTAGAGGAAGTCCTAGCCGATCGAGTGGTGCGGCATTCCAACCAACCACCGACACATGAACTCCTTATCAGGTGGAAAGGCCTGCCCGAGAGTGAGGTTAGCTAGGAGCCTATCCAATACTTGTGACAATTCAAGGAGCAGATTCGAGCATACGAGGATAAGAAGACAACGAGGACGTCGCCAGATTAGGTGGGGAAGGATGTCACGGACTGCTCTAGAATACTCTAGAATGCCCTGAATTTCCCTAAATTTCTCCAGAGTATGTTCTAGAGGGTTCCCAAAGGTTCCAGAGGATTCCACACAACTCCACACTTATGTAGAATCTAGATATTTGTATAGAATATTCTGGATGTACAATCTCAACCGTAGGATCAAATAGATCTCCACCGTCCATTGAGGAGGTGGATGTGTATATAAACCTCTAAGGGGCTCATTTGTACATCAAGCATTCCAAGTACAATACAAGAGCATTCTCCCCAACTCTCTCTCTAAAAAGTTTATGTAAGCTTCCTTAGCTTCTCAAGCCTAAGATAAGCATCACTAAAGGCTTACTAGCAAGTTAAGCGAGAGTTTCCAAGTAAAGTTTGTTAGGCCGCACGGGTCTAAATTTGAGGGAATTATCAACCCGTGACACCAGGCAGACGATTCGACCTTTCCCGGTTACCCGTTACCCCCCCCAAAAAAAATCTTAAATTATTGTTTACTTCAATTTGCCTGAGGTGTTTGAAAAGGGCTCGTGTCATTATTTGCCCAAAGATCGAATCTAGTCCCAAATGCCTAATCAGCACATAACCAAAATGCCATATAATTTTTGTATTTAATCATTGTTTCAAGAATCAGTTAATATTACCATTTATTAATTCACATGAAATTTCTATTAGTTGCACCAGTAGTAATAGCAGCAGTGATAATAATAACAATAATAATGAAGCATAACACTTAGGCCCTTTTTGTCCTTATATCTCTATCAACTTCTTAAATAGCTAATTTAAGTGAACATTTTTTCTATAAATAGCTAGCCGAACAGCTATATACTAACAGCTAATATTAAATAGTTATATGCTACTTAAACAACTATCGGCTATTCAAACAACTATCAGCTACCCAAACAACTGATATTGCCGAACAGAGTCTAAGTCTAAATTGTTTTGGCATTCTCTTTTTCTCTACCCAATAATTTCATAACCCTTATGTCTTGGTCAAAGAATATAATACGAAATATTATTATATAGACGTAAAATCACACTAATGAAAAAGGGGACATTTAGGAATTCAAAGGCTAACTTTTATTTCTAAAATTATCTTACAAGAGCGATTAAAAAAAAAGTTACATAATAGGTATAAGTTAAGACTTGTAAGTTGTCTCTCTAATTTGACATGTATATCTCCAGTTTGCAATAATTTTGCTCCCTCTTTATTAGTTTTCATTTTTCACATTTTACAATAACAGTAACAACCTTTTAGTAAAGGTTCCGCTTATGGATCAATTTGGCAAATAGCCATTACCTGTTCGTTGTTTGTATTAACTGTTAGTTGTTAGCAGTTTGAATTAGTTATTTACGTTAGCTGTTTATAGAAAAACTGTTTGGTAAAATTAACTGTTTTTAAGAAAGATATTTGGTAAAATTTCATTTATATCCTTATCTTTAAGTTACTTTTTAATAGAATGTACTCTTTTATTTTGTTGGTCATCTTATATTCTTTTAAAAAGAATTAAATTTGTGTCATCTTATTTTTTGGGTAAAGTACACTACTTGGCTAAAAAAAATGCAAACAACGACAGAGACAATTGCAATTTCAATAGTTTGTTTTTGCCCGAGCCAAAAACACAAAAAGACATCTACTCTTTATTAATCCTCTAACTAGGCTTGAATCATAAAAACAATATTGTATACGTATAAATTAATGGCATGGCATGTAGCGTAATTTTTGGAAACTCTTGGATAAGTTTGTCATTTTCACAAGCAGCTCTTTTGAAAAGGCTAATGAAAACAGTATTTTAAAAAAAAATCTATTTAGGGCAAAACAGCTATTTGAAACAATTGTTTATCAAACACAAATTTAGCTATTTGACTTGGTCAAAATAGTTAAAACACTCCCAAACAGCTCTTTGTTTTCCTAGAAAGTTGTTAATAAACACAGCTATGTAAGGTTTAAGGAGATCTAGATGTAAGTGATTGTATACTTATAAGTAGGCTTATTCATAAGAAGATCGATTTCAATAGCCCAAAAAAAAACAAAAATGTTTGAGTCCAAAATCAAACTTGGGACCTTAAGCGTGTAAGGCTACAGCGATAACCAACTACACCACTTCGGCTTGTTCACATTTTATATTGTCTAAATGCTATTTACAAGTTTTGCGCATGCCATTCTAGTTGCCCAAGCAGACAATTCGACCTTATTTTTAATAAAATAATGGCGGTGGTGGACCCATTGTATCTGCATAAAAACAAAACAGAGGTGGCACTATTGGACCCATTTGATCATTGATGCCCTCTGAATCGCTCTCTCTCTCTCTCTCTACCTTCGAATCGGATTCTCGCATTTTCTCTCACATCGATTCCCATTTTTGCCCTCCTCTATCCGAATCCCATTCCAAATGCAATGGCGAATATCGACCCCGCGAGACTTTTGGACTCTCAGCTGCTGATGCAGACCCGTGAACAGCTGGTTCATGTAAACGATCAGCAAGCGCAGGCGGCTCAATAATTGCGGCAGCAAAGATTGATTCTGACGGTTCAATTTATCAATCTTGTAATCAACAATCCTACCCCTAATCCACTGAACCACCACCTGTATCTGCTGGTTGGTCTTATCTGTAACAAGTCTGATAACATCAGATGTTGCAATATCTAGATTGGTTGGAGTTATGGCTAGGATGATGCAGTTTGGCTACATGCCAAAACATAATCATATTGATGAAAGAAAAACCTTCAGCTCATGAGAACATCAATAATTTAGATTACTAGACAAATTGATGCATAAAGAGAACTTGTGCAACATGATCTAAAATGAAGGGGGAAGAGAAGGAGCCCAAAGGCCAATGCAATTCAATCCCTACCAAAGTCACTAACAACAGAACACCTATAGTTTCACTGCAACATAGGAAGAGGTGCTGACATTTATATCTTATTTTTCCTATCCCTATATGAAAGCTTGACCAACCTTTTTGAAGAGATGACATGTTAACTCTCCTCAAACATCTTTGTATTAAGGTGAGGGACTCTACTAACACCAAGCAGCACCCCACAGATAGCATGCAGGTTTTGATGCTTCCAACTATACAATGTAATTTTGATATTACATGCTATCAAGAAATAGGTGCAAATCGAACACAAACACAAGAGAAAGAACAAAGTTTTTTTTGATAAAATAATGGTGGTGATGGACCCATTGGACCCCGGCCCAATGGCAAAACCCATTTGCAGCGGTATAAAAATACAACATATTTGGCAAAACCAAAAATCACATGTCAACTCCTTATAAGATAGAGTTAAAAATTGATAATAAGGAACAAACAATTCAATAGTTCGGATTAAGATTCATTGAAATACTTTCTTTAGAGAATAAACATCTCAACAATAGTAGTATAATTGATATTTCTAATACGATGTTCAGCAATAAATAATGAACTAACTAAAATACATTAGTTAATACATAATAAATTTAACTTGAAAAATTTAACTGTGAAAAGTTCAATAGTTAAAGTTCTCAACTATGCCTCTTATTTATAATGGGATCCACAAAATTGTAATTATGATTGTCTAGAAAAAAAAGGACTAGTCATTATTATTAAGATAATTAATTTAATTTATTGTACATAAAAAAATAATTGTTACTCGTATATAACATTTCTATTAGATAGTTTAAAAGAATAATCTAGTCATACTAAAAGTTTTAAACTACCACTTTCAATTAATGTTTTAATAACTTTCTAGAAATATTTATTTTAGTCTTTACATTATTTTGTTCTCAAATTACCTTGTTTCATTAATATGAATTAATCATAAGTTTGCATTATATAATAATAAGAAGACAGGTGTCAAATGCATATTATTTCACTCATTTTTAGATATAGTTATATAAATAGATTGCTATGCTATTACTTTTTTTTAAAAATAAAATGTAAGCATGCCAACCCGCTGGACTCCTATCTCAGGGCAACTCAACGGGCCTTGTACAGGTTGGGGGGTGAGACTGACCCACAACACCCAAGCTTATAAGCTTTAGCCCCGTACATCTCTACATCAGAGGAATTGAAAGTTATGAGATTTGATCCCATGACCTTCAGTTTAGAAGGCCACCTCAATGCTATTTGAGCTAAGAGATCTTAGCATTGCTATGCTATTACTTGCTACTTTGCTAGTGGACTAGAAAAGAGCACGGGGTGGGGTGGGGGTGGGGGGCCATCACGATTCAAAACTGAAGAATTCACATGATTTCATTCCATATACAAGCACGTAATTTTATATTATTATTATTATTATTATTATTATTATTAATATTATTATTATTATTAGTCTATAAAATAGATCTCCTTCCATTACATAATCCACCGCCAAATAAGAATGATTGAAACTTGATTCCACTCATTTTTTCTCCAAACACATGAGCTTAGGATTCAAATTCCATCCTTCATTCTTTTGGGATCATTCCTTGATTCTATTTCATTCCATTTTTCCTCACAAAATAGGGCCTAAATGTTTAGTTAACTGGCTGCAGTTTTCTTAAGTAACTTCCTGGAGCACTTTTAGCAAAAAATTCAAAATCGATGTTGAGGCTGTTGGTCTAAACTAGAAGAAATTTTTGTCGTTTAAACACGAGAATTGAAAGACTAAGGATGTTGAACTCAAACATTCCAATAGCTTATGTTGTTGATGTGAAATTTCTCTTTGAAAAATTATCAAAATGATGTTGGAGTAGGACTATCGAATGGTAGCTTAAGAAGAGTGAGGCTACAGCCTATGATACACTTTCATAAAAGTCAAAAATCCACCTTGTGAAAGATATTTTTACAGGTCACCAATCACCATCATTTTCATCCAAATATTTGTCATCAACCATCACTTAGTTTGTTCATGTTACATCACATATGGGAGTAAATTTCATTCAATTCAAGGCAGTTGAATGATACAAAGTCGTAAACTGGAAGTTTTCTTCTGAGGTTTTCCTTTAAAAAAAAAAAAAGTTATATAAGGCGTCTCTTCCATTTAGCTCAAATAAAAATGGCACAACATTTGGAGCTAATTTAGATGTTTATATTTTTCTCATGAGGGAAACTTTTGATATAATTTGTTTATAATGTTCGTCTTCCAGGCACCATATCTTCATGTTCCTGCTGTTGAGCCTTATAGTGAATCTGATTCTTCAGTCAATGCGGACACTAAGGATAAAACTGATTAGACACTCTACCTGTGCTGATAACCATGACAGCAGCGATGAAGAAGCAGAATGATGCAATTTTTTCGAGCTTGGAGCACAATATTTCTTTTAGCGGTTCCTAGAGGTTTTTAGTTAGATCACTTAGATGTTATTGCTTCTTAAATAAGTGAGAGGGAAACTCTTGCAATGCTGGTCTTTTCTTAAACAAGTAGCAAACTCTGAAACTCAGTTTAAGCTTCTCATGATAAGCACATTTTTAGATCTCGCACATGGGTCATTCCGGTCGAGTACGGGTCGGGTCTTTGTTTGATTCAAGTCACTTTCGATTCAACTATATTCGTGTCGGGTTCGGGTTCAGTTCGCTTTCGGGTCAACCATATTCGGGTCAAGTTCGGTTTAGCTCGGGTGAAGTTCGGGTTCCAGTCACTTACGGGTACCATGCTCAGGTACGTACGGGTTCAGTTCGAGTGGAGTTCAGGTTAGGTCTGTTTCGGGTTGGCTACAGTAGCCCTGTTCAAATCGGGTATTAGTCAAGTGTAATTTGGGTCGGGTGAGATTCGGTTCAATGTTTGGGTCCATATCGGGTCAAGTGTAAATCGAATCGGGTATAAATCAAGTTGGGTTAATTTCGAATCATTGTATACTTTCAATGTAGTTATCTTTAGTTCTTTACTCTTAACTTGTATTTAAAAGATAAAAACTGTTTAACTAGACAAACCCATTTATTTAAGATTTCTCTGTTAATTCATACGTTAATGATTAATTGCTTATACATTGCACACACACACATACACACACACACACACACACACACACACACACATATACATATATATATGGGGTTAGTTCTAAACTTACTAAGAAGGTTAGTAAGTTACAAATACAAGTAGACAACTCATCTCTAACTCTATATCAAATGCGCCGTGCAATTATTCAAACGATTATGTGTCGTTAAGCTAAGTTTCAATCATCTCAATTGAGTTTATATGATGATAAAATAAGTGGACTAACCTACCACAAATCATTTGTCATTGATCTCATTTGTGGGTCCCAATACCAAAATATACTTTGAAAAATGAAAAAAATAGAAAGAAAATTACGAAATTTTTATTTAGACACTAGTGTTGGTTTACAACTTCATGTTTGCCATACTTGGAGTTGGTAAATAGAAACAGGTTAGTTCAAATCGACATTTTTAGTAATTGAATCAATATTTTTTGATAACTCGTTAAGTGATCATGCATCAACATTCAAAGATTTGTCTGTGTGTGACTAATAACTTGATCCGCATTTGCTTAATAATGAGTCAAAACTAAAAAGCAACGACGATATATGAGTATGTGTCAATTAGCATTACATTTATATGATTGTGAATGCTTGTTATCGAAACTCGAGATTTGGAATTTAATTGTCTAAAATTCAAATGAGTCACATTATTATGAGATCATATGCAACGATACATTCTTGAATATGATTTTTTAGAATTAAACATATTACGAAGATGATTAAGAATCGTAGATCAGTGATGCGGATTGGAATTTTTGACAGTACGTAGTTACAGAATGATATTATAAATTTATAATCATAGCGTGCATTGCATTAAGTCATTAAGTGAATTAAATAGTAAAATATGATTGCTAGATCCTAATAAGTTTAATAGATTGTTAATTATACTTATCTTTTCTTAATTATATAGATCCAAGATTAGTTAACTTTTAAGAGTGATTGAGGGGTCAGGAAGGATGGAAAGGGGTCATTCATTCATGAATTTGACGATGGGGTTGGGTTATAAGTGGCGAAGCCGAGTGGCAAACAGACATCGGAGGAGGCAACCAACAACTGGAAACGCAAATTGGGCCATTCAAAGTTTTCTGGTGTTATTGTCGCCACAAATTGGGCCTTTCGATGGGTTTATTATATGGGCTACAACCATACATGTCCATTCTCCACCATAAAATCCTGTGCACAAAGCATAATTTGTACCGGGTCATTGATTTTGTTCATCATTTTAACACTATTTTTGCAAGTACAAGGAGTGACCGACAAAAGTTGATGAAGCTAAGGCAGGTAAGATTTGAGCTTAAATTTTGTAGATAGAATTATGAATGTCAACGGTAATAAATGTACTATTGTCTAGCACTATAGTCTGAAAAAGAGATCTATCTAATCTGTCGCACTTATTCTCCTCATACAAGTTTCATCGTTTAGCGTAGACTTTATGAGATAGTTACATTATTGTTCACGGAAGAGCCACACCACTTGAAGAACTAGAATCCGTGAAAAATCAAGTTGCCATTTCAACATTATTTATCGTATAAATAAATTATTAAAAAAAACTATAATAACGAAAGCATAAACATCGATATAATTTAAAAATCAAAATTTATGTTATATATAAAGCAAACTTACTCCTATAATGTATCTTTTTCAAAAAAATCAAATATATGTTCACAATCACAATTAGGTAGACAACATATTTAAATTACATCTGACTTCACACTAATTTTCTTTAAAAAAAGGGGTATAGGAATTGTGTCTAACTTGGCAATACATTTAAATTATAGTTAACTTAAATGTGTTAAATACCTAATTTAACAATACAGATTAAATATATCTATTCTTGTTAAAATCGACAGTAACTTAATTTTGATAAAACAAACGTCCAACAATAAACTAACAGTGTGTTTGGATATCAGAGGAGGACGGAAGGGAAGGTTAATGAAGGGGAGGGAAATGGAGGGGAGGGGAAGGGACGAGAGGGGAGAAAAAAATGTATTTATCTCATTTGGATTTGAAGTGGAGGGGAAGGAAGGTTTACTATATGTGTTACGTTTGGATTAGAAAATGGAGATGAGGGGAGGGGAGAGGAAAGGAAAAATTACTATTATTATAATTGAAATTTTTATGTCACTTCCCCTTTCATCCATTCACCCCCAATTTGGAGGGAAACAAAAATTGAATTATAGGGATTAATGGATGTGAACTGTCCACCCTCTTTTCCCCCATTATTTTTTTTCCAAATAAGAAAAAGATGGATTAATTAACCTTTCTTCTCCCTCTTTTTCCTCCCTTCTCTTCCTCTAATCTCAATCCAAATACAGTTTAAGGAATAAAACAACACAAAATTGCAAAAGGTATCTATGATATTTTGGCGGTTTTTTTGACCCGAGCCTAACTGTTACTCCACAGCCATATATAGTTGTACATCTGCGTGTGGTCTTCTCAACTTTCATGTCCAAGCTCTATGGGAAACAAATAAAACGAGCATCGAATTAAGGTTGAAAATCTAACAACGAAAAACTGGGGGAAAAAATGAGGTTAACAACACTGGCAATATGTACTGGCCAATTTCTGCAGCCTCCTGCTCGTTTTAATCCACCATTACTCCCCCCTAATGCAACCACTGTAGTTCCTCCTCCTCCATCTCCTTCTCTCTCCTATTCTGATTGCCCACCTACCCATTCATCACAATCACAATCACAATCACAATCACAATCGTCGGAATGGGTAACTCGGCCGACTTCACCCAGATTCATAACAAGGGCTTCTGTTACAAACGTACCGGAAAACATCGGCGAAATTCTGGCGATGTCACCATATTTAGGGCTTCCGGTAAACCAGTTATGTTCAAGGATTTGTGGGATCAAAACGAGGTTCGTTTCTTAAATCAAATTCCTCAATTATTATTGATTGAATTCCGGAATTGTAAATGGTCTGAAAGATTGAATTTTTTTGGCCGGCCCCGAGAGGGGGGTGGGGTGATTCATTGGTGTGGAGGTCAGAAATTGCACTATTTGGATAATTATTGATTGCCCATGAAGTTATTTTGCAGAAATTGTGAATTTTTTGTTCTGAGGTGATGGGTTTGTTTCCAGGGCATGGCTGTAGTTGCGCTGTTGAGGGACTTTGGATGCCCTTGCTGGTAAGACTTTGCCTTAATCTAACTTGGGTTTGAGGTCATTTTGATCCCTTTTGTGGTAGAATAATGATTGGGATGTCTTGTGTTGTACGAAGCTGGGAGTTTGCATCAACTTTAAAAGAGTACGAGGACAAATTTGAGTCTGCTGGTGTTAAGGTCATTGCAGTTGGCGTTGGAACTCCTAACAAAGCCCACCATCTCGCCGAACGGGTTTGACTCTTGCCCATGATCCTTCCCATTCAAAGTTTTGTTGGAATTCCTAGCAAGGCTCATGTACTTGTGGGATGAGATACTGAAATTACCTGGCATCCATTTCAGTTGTGAAGGTTTGCTAGGATGAAGTGGATGATCAAAATTGCTATTTGGGAAATT
The DNA here is from genome assembly GCA_029747015.1 of Carnegiea gigantea. Lineage (NCBI taxonomy): Eukaryota > Viridiplantae > Streptophyta > Magnoliopsida > Caryophyllales > Cactaceae > Carnegiea > Carnegiea gigantea. The sequence goes on from JAKOGI010000208.1 coordinate 399,229, forward strand.
AACGAAGTAAATCATGCTTAGTGATTTAATGGCTTCACAAATTGTGTTCTGTGTGTAAGTTTACTTCTATTTGTAATCTTCTTGAAGCAATCTACTACAGCTAATAGCTTCCCCAACTCATGTATCGGATTTGAGAAAAGGCACATATGATACACTCTATCCTAGTCTACGGGCGGAAGGCCACTCTGAGAAAGTTAACCGACCAAGACACTACTCGATACAGACAACGAGGCCAAGAAAGCTATAAAGTCAACCTGAAGAGAGAGGAGGATGATCTTTGATGGGGAGTTGTGCACTACATGTTGAAGGGATGAAATGATGTGGTATACCTTGTTTTGGCGTCTTTTTTGTGAGTCAAAGATCATGCAGATTATGTGCTTGTTGGAAATCACGTCTGATGCTCCTCAAATCAACCCTCAGGATGCTAACTTTTGAGCCAAAGAGAATGACAGCACCCCAAGTGCAATCACTTTAGATTTTATGGTGGATTGTGACATGGTAGTAATGCGGTATAGGCATTAGTTTCTACAATTCTACCTTAACATGCATGGATGTGGAATCATTCGAGATGGCAATGTCATGATATGAGATTCATTGAAATATAAAAGAGAACTATATTGATGTGTTGGTGTGGGATGCCAATGTCGTGCTATTATATTCATTGAAATTCATGAAGGAGAGAATCATTTTGATGCGAAGGGGATTTATTGAAATTCATAAGAGAGCCCTCCCCTGGGCCACGGCAAATAGTTTCTGCATGGCGCTGGTTTTGGGTGCCAATATCAAGATGCTAATCAAATTCTTCACTTTCCGAGCTATCATTCTACTTGGTGGCTGACCGGTCATTTGGATCAAAATTTTGAAGATAAGTTTGACCATGTACTACTGGTGCTGGTCTGCTGTCTCTCATTCATCGGTGGGCGCTGATCAGCATCGGTTGTCAATGTTTTTTTGTCCCTTATCATCTAATCTTTGTACTGCTAGAATTATGGAAATTTGCTTGAGACAGCACTAGGAGCTAATAATGTTTGTGGTTGATGGTGGAAATAGAAAGCAGTGGTCAGTCCTTTGATAGGAGACTGGAATGACAGACTGGCTTTCATTATCTGTGATGATGAAGTGGTGACTTACAGGGAAGTTCATGTCTTCATTATTCCTATTTTGAAAATTGATCTGAAGAGGAGATGACAATATAAATCTGTGCCAATTACCGCCTTACAAAACAAATCGCACAGTTCTCTATTTCTGGATTATTTCATCTTGACTCTGCTAAAATACCTTGGCAATATAAGCAGGGCACTTGTTTGCAACATAGGGAAACAGTTTCTGCCTTGAAATATACGAAGATGTCATGACTTCTCTGCTAGTTATTGTGGATTGCTGACTCGTGCATATGTGTTATTTGTCACACCACTTGCCAGCAAATTTAATTCGCATGTGTTGTTGCAAGACTTGCTAGTCCATATTTAGCTTTCTCACTGCCTCCAATTTGTGGTGGTCTTTTTAGTTGCGTGAAATTCTAGTCTCGGGTTACTCATATACTGCTGTAGATCCTCTGACTTGTTCTCTACGGTCTTATGTGTTCAGTTACCATTTCATATGGAATACCTTTATGCTGATCCTGAATGCAAGGTAGAACATAGGTTCACTAATTGCAAATGTTGAAAATTACCTTATTATATTCTGATAGTCATCAAAAGACCTTGTTACTACAGGCATATGATGTGTTGGGGTTATACTATGGTTTCGGGCGCACATTCTTCAACCCTGCCAGTGTAAGCTTATCACTCTACCATTTCGTCAGCAGAAGTATGAGTTGTCTAATAAAATCAACTCACATAATATTCTTCATTCTGTTCAATTGGTTCAAATTTGAGAGGCAAGGGTTTTGTCAAGGTTTGAATCGCTGCAGAAGGCAACCAAAAACTATACTATTGCAGCCACACCTGATGATAGAAGTGGCGTTTTGCAACAGGTTGATTGTCTTTATCTTTTCCAGTTGAAGTATCATCACAGTTTAACCTTTTATATTCAGGCGGCAACCCAACGTATCTGTCTTTGTTTCCAGGGAGGAATGTTTGTCTTCAAAGGGGAGCAATTGCTATATGCTCGGAAAGACGAAGGAACAGGTGATCATGCCCCATTGGACGATGTTCTCAATGTTTGCTGCATAGTTCCAGTTGCATGAACCTCCAGGTATGTGGGAAGTTTATGCAATTGGATGTCGGCTTTATGCATGAGCAAAACAAGCCCATTATACTATCCCTTTGTGTAAAAGAAGTAAATTACTGTCCCAGTTCATTGCTACATGATCATCTTGGTGGTGCTCCATATGTAATGGACATATAGTGGAACTGCCGAGGTCTTCACTTAGGAGAAGATGTTGAAGGATAATAGGATATGACATCAACAGTTATGTACAGACCCAGGATTAAGGAGTTCTATCATGTAATAACTGCTTGTATTGGTTATACTGTTGAGGATAATATCTGTAATGTTAAAATTAGACTTAGAACTGAACGCACCTGTTGAATAAGTCATTGTTAAAAGTTGCAGCCGGAGAGAGAGGGGGGGGGATTGGTCAGCTGCCCAACTGAGGGATCCCTATCATATGAAGCCACCCTAGGTGGAAGAAGGCATGGATAAGGGGAAGGGGATGTTGGACCGGTAAATTCTTCCACACCTCTAAACGCATGCACGCCCTACCATTGTTTTCTTTTTACACCCTCTTCATGGCCCTTTTTGTTACAGGCAACGGTGAAGGTGGTGGTGAAGGAATGGAATACACCACCAAAGCGCGAGACATACAATCTCCATAGCTGTGAGAGAAATGACCCAGCATAGTGTATATCCTTTGAAGTGGAGTTAGGGGTGTCGAACTAGAATACATGCAGCCTTACCCCCAACAAGCAAAATACCCTGGTATCTAGGGTGACGGGTGCGTATTATTTGTCTAATCTAATGCAACAAGTAAGAGGACTGTAAGACAACAGGCTTCAGATGGGTGGGATGGGTCGGATATCCTTGAGCTGGGTGTTTGATATCTTCTAGGGTATGAATCAAGTGCATAGCCTATTTGGAAAAGGGTACTGAGTTTAGTCATGAAACAAGCACTGATTTCTTGTGGCCCAAAACCTAAGGGATTATTCCTTATTCCTAGTGCTTGCCAATTCTCTTGCTGGGAATTTTGCTAATCTCCTATGAAATGCCAATCAGTGTTTTTTAATTAAATTATTAGTTTTGTAAAAAAAGCGAAATGCAGATTAATTTTTGGTTCGGAAGAGGGGTCAGAGACCCCAATAATTATTATTCATTCGGAAAGAGACGGGGCCAAGCAATCCCTACAACATCAGCAAACGATTGATTTATGAGCAGTGTAGTACGATCGTGAAGGATGAAGAATCTCAACTGCAGATCGTTGATTGAGTGGGGAGGGGGTCCTGGGCATAGGAGAGGGAATGGAGAAATTTTGTTTTATTTTTTTTAGCTACTAGTTGAAGTATTCTGTTTTATCAGAACCGTTCATTGTTGATCTATGGCTGACATTTGGTTGTTCTCATCTCTCATTCTATCTAGGTGTTCTCACTAGATACGTTCTCTCTCTCTCTCTCTCTATAAAACCAACAAAGTGGCTTTTTTTTTCTCTTTCCCCCAAAACACTTCATTTACACAAGATTTAGAAGAATTGACCATGCAGTTCTCCTTTCAGTTGAAATAGAGACCATCATGTTTAAACCTTGATGGCACTTACCACAAACATAGGCTTAAATCAATCCTCTGTTTTGTTTTTTTGTTTTGGGGGGTGTCATTTTCAATACAATCTCACATCGAAGTTACTAATTAATTGGAATGTAAGTTGTTTTTTGGAAATTAAAGCAAGTTACTAATTAACCCCACCAACCAACCACTTTGGCAGATGTGGGTGTGGGTCAATTATGGAGGAATATTATTCTTCATTTCTACTGTTAGAACCCCTTATGAGAAATTAGCATTTTCTCTTGCTCCCCTCTTTTCTCTTTCTGAAAACACACAAGATCCGATCCTAGGAGTATTTTATGTATGTATGGCTGCCACTGCTAGTGCATGCTACCTTCTCCATCTCTCTCATTGGCTTTGGATGCTTCAACTCACTAATTTCTTTTCTTTAATTTGTTGCCTTTTGCTTTTCCTTTTTTGATCTTGGATCCTTTATTTCAATAGAATCGAGCTATTGTTGACCCAATAAGAGGTTGAACTCTCTCATAATATATTTTCTCCATTCACAAGATTCGAACCCGAGATCTTACTTACAGTAATTATATAAGACTGGCTAATATTTACATGTCCGTTATTATATGAGACCGGCTAACATTTGAATATCTATTGTTATTAAAAACATCTTAAAAGAAGATACATTTAGAATGCATTTCTTTGACATCCTCCAAAAGTATTAGCTTTCTACATTGTATCATTTATCCTATCTTTCAAAAATAGACGACAGTTCGAACCCAATCAGACACAGAGAATGAATTCACCTTCTTCCCTCTCCGTTTGGAAATTAGTAAAAATAAGTTGAAAGAATATGACTTTAATCTAATTCTTAGTTGAGTATTATTTTCATCAATCTTTTTTTTTGGGGGGGAGAGGAAGATGGTGTTAAACTGTTGGAGTATGGAAGTGGGTATTGTCTCACATTGATTACACATAAAGAAGTGTTATCCCACATTGAGAAAATTAAAGGGTTTGAGCATATATATAAACTTGTTAGTTACTCCACCCAATGTCAATTGGTTTTGTGTTAGAATCTCATTGGAATTTGTATACATGACTCATTTGATTATGACCCAGTTGATGTTTTAAAAAAAAAAAAAATTGAACATGGTACCAAAAATTGATTTATTGCGCAAGGCAAGGCGGGCCTTTGCAGCATCCACGCTTCAAATCCAAAGGGCATTCGCATCGTTTTCGGATTTAAGTTGATGGTTGAAGGCTCAGAAATAAGGTTTTATACTCTAACACGCCCCCTCACGCGAATACCCTTTGGACTTGAAGTGTGGATGCTGCAAATGTTCGCCTTACCTTGCGCAATAAATCAATATGGGGGCTGTTGAGATTCAAATTTAAGACCTCTTACTCAGAAAAGCGCTGATACCATGTTCAATTTTTTTTTTTAATATCAATTGGGTCATAATCAAACAAGTCATGTGTACAAGCTCCAATAAGGTTCCAACCCAAAATCAATTGACAATTGTTGAAATAACTCACAAGTTTATATATATACTCAAACCCTTTAATTTTCTCAGAATAACACTCATTTTCATATCCTTTGTGTATAATCAATATGAAATAATATCTATTTTCATACTTCAAAATAAAATGGTATGGAGGGGCTGATTTAAGGGGGTCAGAGGTTGACAGGACTGAATGAAATTCCAAATCAGTGAAAGAAAATCTAGGTAGAAACGATATACATGAACCTAATACACAGCTTAGCTACGTAGGTATAAGTTAAAGAGTCTGAGCCATTTACCATGCTCTCTTTGTCTGTATATGGCTCTCTGTCTCTCTGCAATCTGCATATATGAGCAGCAAACAGCAGAGGCAGGGCATAGCAGCTAATAAGGGCAGCCTCAGGGCTCAGGCATGAATATGTACGATATATGGAGTGTCCATAATAATAAATGCATATGCAATACATGCCTTGAACTCCCCCCCCCCCCCTCTCTCGCCTTCGATCATGGCATATCACAGGACCCAGGTCCAATACATCAGACACATACACAAATTAGAGAGAGAAAATTCTGATGTACTGTCCGCTATTCTGCCTCTACATGGCTTTAATTTGAGCACCCCATGGGAGGAGGAAGCAAAAGGGAGACTTAAAAGCTAACAAAATTTCGAGTTTTGGTTAGTTTTAGGTCGAATAGATCAGGTAATGTTTAAAATTTGATGAAAAATTTTTGACTATATTGAATTTTTTCAAGTTGTACAAATTAAATTGAACATGCCTGAACTATGGTCAAAAAACCCTGTATGTGTTATGTAATCTGTATTTTGTACTCCACATGTCTTCAATTTGAGCGCCCAATGAAACGGAGGAAAAGGGGGGGACTGAATTATATGCTTTAGAAAAAAATAAAAATACTCGTATGTTACATATGATATGCAGATGTCTCCGCTCTTGTCCAACACTCATATTGTAATTCGGCGATTTGTACCAAATAAATTTTATTTTATTGTTTTAAAAGTGCCATGTGGAAATTGGGGGTGAATTTTATAAAAGTAAACAAACCTAATTAGGACTTGGGCTAAATAAATCCCTAATTTTTTTATTTTAAAAAAAAAGCAAAGAATTGGAGTGATATTTTGCAGCTGTTTTTTTGCAGTGTTGACCTGAGAGGGATCTTGGGTTGGATTTGGTGTTGGATCTTCTGTTGCTTCCTGAGCCTGAGCCTCGGCCTACTGATCTTATCGCTTCAATTACTACACACAGTCCAGTTCACAGATATCAGGGGGACTACTGAAAAGCTATGTCGTTCCATTTACTCTTCTGTTTTTTCGTTGTTCTTTTGGATTGTAGTATTTGCATTGTAGATAGTCTGGATTAGAATTAGAAAATGGATCGGTTTAAGTCAATCCATTCGATAAAAAGGTCAATTTCAATGATGTCAGCCTTAAGAATACTTTAAATCTACCCAAAATTGAAAAATAATGTGTTTCAAGCTAAACGTCAAATCTTGTTGATTTCGGATCAAAATCAACTTCGTTCCTAGCAAATTCATGCTTTTTCTCAATAATTTCAGGTTGAGTTCGGATCATGCATGCGATTGTTTCAGGTGGAGCTTTTCAGTTGCAATATGGGCATTGGTGGCCATTGTGCAGTGCTTCAGACCGAAGATCAATAGGTGGTGCCTATGTTTCTTAATTTCTTTGTTATGATCACCACAATCAAAAGTGGTCTCTCCTTGAAATCTCACTTTTTTGCATGGCTGATGGCCCCATCTCCCTCCTCAACATCTCAGCTTTTTTCTCATTTTCTGTCGCTCCTCTCAACTCTTGATTGCCTCCACCATTTAATTTCAAACTGGAATCATTACCATGAGAAAATCTGTCTCCGTGTCAAATTACCAACTCATGCAAATTTCCATGCAAAATAGTACTCCCATTCATAATGTCTGACAAGGATGTCCATGCAAAATAGTGCTCCCATATTCAGAGTCTTTAACAATGATTTTTGTTTTCTAGAAAATCAAATAGAGAAAGCATATTTAGGCTATATTCTTTTTATGGATTAATTTTAAAATATCAGTCTTAATTTATTTCAACCTATTTCAACCTACTTTAACCCACTTTTATTATTTTAATCAAGTTTAATTTATCACATAAAAAAAATTAACCAACTTCAACGTAATTTAACCCACCTCAAACTATTTCAACCTACCTCAACCTACTTTACCCTTTTACCCATCCCAATTTACATACGAAAAGAACAGGCCCTTAGGCCTTGTTCTTTTCGTGGATCAATTCCAATATACCCACTTCAACCTACTTCAACCTACTATTTTAAATAAGTTCAATTTATCACATAAAAAAATTCAACGCACTTCAACCTACTTCAATCCACCTCAACCTACTTCAACCTATTTCAACCTAATTCACCCTTTTACCCACCTCAATTTACCTACGAAAAGAATAGACCTTTAGTTTATGAAAAAGTAGTATGATGTTTTATGCAGTATAGATGAATGCTGATCAACATCATATTAACTTAAACAAACAAAGCAGTAATTGGCATCCGTTGTGACATTGATTTGATTTTGATCACCGTGACAACTACTAGACTCTTTAAAAATTGCTAATAGATAGGGATTTTTGGCGAAGAAATTTTTACATCAAAATTAAACATTTGACCAATTTAAAAAGTTAATTTGAGAACATGGCAATATAGTTTCTCAAAAGAACTTTTTGGCTGCAAAATACTAATTTGAAAAACCTAAGTATATGAGCTTTTTAGATGAGTTATTTGAAGAACTAGCTTTTCTCTCTTAGCTTTGTCAAAAATATTCAATTTTATCAAATACTTTTTTTTACAAACAGTTAATATAAATAACTAAAAATTATTTCCCAAACAGGATCGAAGACTCGTAGATGAGCTTATTATTATAAAGAGAATGAACAGTTTTATGAACCTAGTCAGTAGCAATTGTCCATCCCAATTTCTGTACAGTGCCCATGGCATCTATAAAAATGTTGTCTCCAATGTAGCAATTGTTCATCCCAAGTTCAGCACATTGCCCAGGGCATGTATAAAAATGTCGTCTCCTATGTCACAATTTTAAACTTGATCAGCAACAAACTGTGTATGATTTGCAGCAATTATTTTGAAATGATGGGCTGGTTAAATAGTAGCTGAGCCTGTATTCGAACAGCTGGCTATGTGCTTTTTTAGCAAACTGTGGAGGGAAGGATTTGGGAATCTTCAGAACGGCAAACATCACATTGACATATTCCACCTTGGTTTGTCATCCGACTTAGGGCAAACTTCTCACTTCTCGGCCGTCAAGAATATTTTATATTGGTTCGAGAAGAAGTTTTATCTTTTAACATATCTTCTCACATAAATATCTTTTCAGCTTGAATCATAACTGCTGTAAAGATTCCTTCTATCTTATGTAATAAATTAATATGGGTGCTGTTGAGATTCGAATTCGAGACTAGTCAGTGAAAATGACTCTGATATTGTGTTCAAGAACCAATTCAACCAAAAATTTAAACTAATAGTTGAACGCCTAGGGATAAGTTTTATACTCTAACAAAGATAATGGATTATAGATGGTTAGCATCTTGGTTGTTCATAGGCTGCTGTACGGCGAGATGTTGTTGTATGTTATTGCATATTTTTCCCTTTCAAATGCGCCATTTTTTGTGTGCGAGTAGCATGATCACCTTGTAGGAGTCGATACTAGCGCGCATTGAATTTGCTAAGGTACAATACATATCTCTACTTTGTGATCTTATTGTTTTTATACTATTACTGGCATATGTTTTCAATAATTCAGTCTTTTCTTCTAGTCTACCTATCATTTATTTCAACTTTTAACTGTTTCCTCACATCTTTTTATGTGGATATCTTATTATTTTAAAATCAGACTCTATATAAATAAAACTATCTGTATAGATAAAATTGTCTAGTTCCGTTGGTATTTCATATTTCACATGTTCAAATTACCAAACCATGGTGCCTAATGCACAGGGAGCAGTCCTATTAACGAAGGAGGCACAGCAAATAGACGATTAGCTAGCTAGTGAAACGATGGGATGAAATGACCTGCCATGATGGACAGTTCTGTGACGTTTGTCCCTTACCCCGTCAATTTTGCCACGGTAAATTTTTTAAAGCCCTAAGGGGAAAAAAAAGAAAAATGAAAAAAGAAAAATGAAAAATGAAAAAAGAAAAAAAAAAAAGGGAGAGCTGATAATAAAGCTGGCAAGCTACTCTGGCCATTTAGCAAACGTCAGTGAAAAATGAGGGTTTGGAACTTGCAGTTTTACCTATCCTACCTATTTTTACGTCAATTTTACCATTCCCCTTCCATGCCGGTAAAGTCATTTTCATAGTATCACGTATATAACAAACTCCTCTCTATATGTTTGTACATATTGTATCCATAGCCCCTCTTTTATAATTAGGTTTTGATATGTAGGAGTAGTTTATGTTAATAACCGTCGTCCACGTCAAATAATGATGCGAAGTTTGGTGTTTGAATTTATTGAATAAACAAACCAGATTGATGTGAATGACTAAGAAGACCTCTATAATTTCCGACCGATAAACGTGCGGCTTTTAGTATTAAAATATGGAATCTTTGTTATTACTATAACTTTTTTTGTTCTGTTTTTATGTAAGTAAGAAGTTTTAAATGTCACCATAAAGAAAATTCATGTACAATTCGCTGACATAGATGTTTGAAAAATTTACATAGAAATATTTTGGTAACACGTAATAGTCTTTAACCGTTAGTTGTTTACTTAATTTATTTACATTAACTGCTTGTAATAACTATTTGAATATTTTGAAAAAAAATAAGAGAAAAATACACAAAAGTTAATTCAAATAATTGAGCTATTTGATAATCTTGTCCCAAAAAACTAGTTTTTTAGCAAGAAACTCTATTAAAAAAACTCTTTATCAAATACTCGAATTAGACAACAGCCAGTAATTTAGTGTGTGTCCAGTTGATGTAACAAACTGAAACAGGCAGAATGAATTGGTAATTAGGGCGCCCTTGTCGGGCACATAGTACATGCTGCACAGGGCTCTAAAGAACGAAAGAGAAAAGGAATTAAATAGGGGCGAAGGAAGGGAGGCATCGGTTAAGGTTGGTAAAATTAATTTTATCTGATTTAATTATTTGAATTTATTTAATCTGACAATTAAAAATTGAATACAGTCACATATTTCTCTTTTTTTTTTGAATTTTAAATTCAAATATACAAATTGCTTCTACTTTTATTAACCGAACCCAATTCTATTCTAAATTTGCACATATCAAGTACATTTTTCCAATCCAAAAAATCAAATATGCTCATAAATATCTCTTTCGAATTTTAGAATTTATTCAATTTATTATATCCGAATTTGACCCGAATCTAAATTTTTGATGCTTCTAGGCATGGCAATCAAATATAAATAGGTTATTGAAGCTTACCATAGCTTGACGGAAGTTATTGAGGGGTAGGGATAAAGCCAAAGCTTAAAGAGATAAAAAGAAAGAAAGAAAAGAGAGGGAGAGGTGTCTTTCTCATACACAGATCCCTATATGACATTGTTGCAGCAGTAAGCTAAGAGTCGCTCCATCCCATTAATCCCCACATATATTTTGCTCATTCTTTTTGCTTATAACTTCATTTTCTAAAGCCTATAGTTTCTTCTCTCTGTCCCCTCTTCAGAATTGAGATTATCCCTTAACCATTAATATAGTATATTGGAAATTTTTTCATGTTCTCATTTTCCTTATTTTCTGCTATAAAACAAAAACAAGCTTACTGCCTCATCATATATCTCAATGATTGAGAGTGCCTAGAGAAGATTTGGACAAAGAATTTGCATATGAATATATGATAGTAGTCTTTGTGATCAGCCTTCAAATATGAAGTCAATGAGCAATGATGATGGCAACTGCATCAACAACAACAACAGCAGCAGCAACATGAACAACGACAATGGTTGGTTTCTAGGTTTCTCTCTTTCCCCTCAGTTCAACAACAACAACAACAACAACAACAACATGGAGCAACAGGTCTCTTCACATCAAGCCTGCACCCTTACTTCTTCAACACCAAACAGCAGTTTCTTCCATTCTCCTCAGTTTCACCTCCAAAACAACACCACCCAGAATTACTACTATGGAGGATCCCAGCTTGATACCACTCATCATGGCTTGTTATCCTCTCATCTTCCTTTCTCTCTTATGCCTCTCAAATCTGATGGCTCTCTTTGCATCCCACAAGGTACTCTCTCTCTCTCTCTCTCTCTCTCTCCCCCCCCCCCCCTCCTTTTATTTATGCTGAGCTATGTTATTGGAACTCGTTTATACCCATGCTAAAGTGTTGAGTGTTTGAATGTGAAGGAATGGTGCAAGCAGCAGCAGCTGCTTCTACTACAAATACTAATACTACTGCAAATGGTGCAACACCAAAGTTAGAGGACTTCTTTGGAGGTGATCATCATCATCACTATAATCATCATGATAATCATCAAAGCCAAGGTTTCCCCATTCATCAAAGTGAAGATAATCAAAGCATTCATCAACAAGAAGTCCAACAATACCCATTTTACCCTCCAGTACTCTTTACTACCCATCCTGCAGTTACTCCTTCAGGTCCGCTAGAACCCAAGGTGAACCAAGTGGTAGCAGATCAGTTCCCAACCATGGGATCATCATCAGAGCAGACTGATCAAATTTCTGATGGAGTAAGGAACTGGGTGCAGCGGAGCTACATTGGGTGCATTGGGGTTGGTGCCACTGATGATCAGACAATCAACGGTGGTGATCATCAGTCGGCTGGTGGTGGGACACTTGGTACTAATGGTGCTGCAATTGGGTACGGAGATTTGCAGTGTTTAAGCTTGACTATGAGCCCTGGGTCACAGTCTAGCTGTGTGACTGTGTCACACCAGATAACTCCCACCTCCATGGCAGCTGAGTGTGTGGGAATTATGGAGACTAGGAAGAGGGTTGGAGAGAGAATTAATCAAAGCAGTAATAAACAAATTGTTCACAGGAAATCTTTAGATACCTTTGGGCAAAGAACTTCTCAATATAGAGGTGTCACAAGGTCCGATATTAATTTTTACCCCCTTCAACTTAATTTTACTTAATTTCTTTTTTTGTTTCTTCGGAATAAAAAAAGAAAATGTTTTGAGAGAAATGTTTTATGAACAGGCATAGATGGACAGGAAGATATGAAGCTCATTTGTGGGACAACAGCTGTAAGAAAGAAGGCCAAACTAGAAAAGGCAGGCAAGGTTAGTCTTAATTTGCCCCCATTTTAACTGTTAAATATCCACAAGAGCAACTCTCAGTGTAGATCTCACTTACACGAGGTCTACGAAGATCCAACTGTAAGTAACTTTATCTGATCAGACATCTTTGCCTTAAAAGAGTTCGATTATAAGAGACCCACATATACTCAGGATTATAATAAGACTTGAACTTTTAAATAGCAACAATATAATTAATTACATGTTTTTTTCATTAACTAATACGAGCTAACTTTGGTTTATATTGGTGTGTTTCCTGCATGAATAATTTTTTCTGACATCAAATTGCAGTATATCTTGGTAAGTCTTCACAAGTACTTTCAAAGACTGTCATTTAAAAATAATATCCAGATGTAATGGAGAACTCAAAATTTTCTGGTTCTTTTTTTTGTTTAAAGGGGGATATGACACAGAAGAGAAGGCAGCAAGGGCTTATGATTTAGCTGCACTTAAGTACTGGGGACCCTCAACTCACATTAATTTCCCAGTAATGATCTGATTTGCCCCTTAATTGCTGTTTAAGTTATGCATTTGATGAAAGGTTTTGTTTCTGGGATTTCTAACTGTACAACTACCACTTAACACAGTTGGAGAGCTACCAACAACAACTGGAAGAGATGAAGAACATGACTAGGCAAGAGTTTGTTGCTCACCTAAGAAGGTAATAATATAAGGCCTTTTATCCCCCTTTTTTTTTTTTTTGGTTTGATAGTACTCAGTTTAGTAGTATTTTGATTTATTGATTTATGCGATAAAGCCTTTGTTTTTTTGGGTACAGGAAAAGCAGTGGTTTTTCAAGAGGAGCATCTATATACAGAGGAGTTACAAGGTCCAACCTAATTGCCATGCTTCCCTTTCTTGATCATCATGGAAATGTGATTAAAAATTACATGTTTAGTGAAAAACTTGTTATGCTTTAATTCTTTGCAGGCACCATCAACATGGAAGATGGCAAGCGCGAATAGGCCGAGTTGCAGGGAATAAAGATCTTTATCTGGGCACATTTAGTAAGTTTTGCTGTTAAACTCGCCCATTTTCGAACCCAGCTCAAACCAATATCACCAAAACTTAGTTAGAACAAATTGTTAGAAGGTCCTAATATATACAGTCTTATTCTCATCAAACTCAGAAAGTCATCTGATCTACGACAGATTTTATAGCCGTATGGCGATGGCAAAAGAAATCCGTGATAATTAAGAACCAATTATTCACGTGTTTAATTATTAGACGGATGTCCTATGAGGCTGTGATATAATTAATAAGGGTGTATGAAGAGTAATATTAAAGGGCTTCTTTATGATCAAGAAAAAGCAGTTGTTTGAAACATTCTCTAGTACTACTTTGTCTTACGACAGTCGGCATGGATTTTTTTTTCCTTAAGGCTGCTCTTTAGGAGGGAGAATATCTTTACCAACACCTCCCTTTTTCCTGTTGGTTTCACAACATTTTCTTACTTTGATGCACGTCCAAAAAGCAAACATCACATTTATAATTCTCACTTGATCATCACCTTCTTTTCTTTGCTTTCTAAAAGGGTTCTTTTGTTAATCACTTAAGTCACATTACTCCTAAAGTATGTGAATTGAATGACTATGACACTTAGGCACGCAAGAGGAAGCAGCCGAGGCATATGACATTGCGGCAATAAAGTTCCGAGGGGCTAGTGCTGTGACCAATTTCGACATAGCTAGGTATGACGTGGACCGGATCATGGCTAGTAGCACCCTTCTGGCCGCTGAGCTGGCAAGGCGAACCAAAGAGGTGCCACCGGTGAGGAATGTTGACATGGAGGGGAGAGAAAAATCGGAGTGGAAAATCGCCCTCTACCACTCCTCTCGACGGGAAGAGGGACATGTCCAGGTCGGCCAAGTCACAATGCCAATATCTATGGTTCAACACCATGGGCTGGAAAAAGCTGACACGACATTGGGCCCTGCCCAACAAGCGATGGATGATCCAACCAGAATGGGCGGGGCCCAATTCTCGAACCCATCATCTTTCGTGAGCAGTTTGACGAGCTCAAGAGAAGGCAGCCCGCCCGATAAGATCAACAACACCAACACCAACACCGACTGCTTGCCCTTGGCATTCACAATGCCACACTCAGCAGCCAAACTCTTTGCTAATCCAACGGCGAATATTAGCCCTTGGATTGATCAACCAGTTCAGATTAGGCCTTCTTCTATCCCCCTGCCTACCCAACTGCCTGTTTTGGCTGCCTGGGCTGATTTACATTGATATGAATTGGAATTAGTCCTACTCCTTAACTAATCTTTTCTTAATTCCCCTTTTTTGTGGGCACTTTTTGTGTTGAGGGGATTAGATTAGATTAGATTAGATTAGGGTTAATTATGAGTATTTCGGGATAGAAATCAAGGATTGCCACATCCATGCAAGCTTATGTTATCTTATTTTAATTTCATTTATGGAAAGTAATAGTTATGCGGAAAGAAAGAAAGAAAGAAGCTTTTGATCTTTTTCTTTTTCTTTTTCTTTTTCTTTTTTTTTCCCAGGATCAACTTTACAGAAGATGATTGAAATTCCATGAAATGATGTTGAGAATTGGCCATATTCATCATTACATTCCATATAATTGCTACCATCATTTTTGGCCAAGTATGGTTTGCCTGATTAGAAAGATTTTTTTTTTTTTGGGGACTAAACTGTTTTTTGTGGGACTTTTTTGACTAAAGGGCCAAATCTGACTCCCATGAACATTTTTAGTTCTCTGCTTTTGCTTGGACAACATCATTACATGAGCCCCCATCTCTTTATCTTTATCCTTTTGCTTTCTTCAAAGGCAACAGACATTTCATTCACTGTAATTCAAAAGCAGGGATCAGAACGTCATCCAAGAAAGAAAATAAAAATAAAGAGGATGAAAATCAATCCTGAGTCTCTGATGATCATCAGATGAACTGCATCTTGCAGCTGCTGTGACCGCTGTCAATAACTAGGGACATATGCACAGCGGGTTAAAAAGAAGAAACATTGAAGACAGTCCTCTGTTCATAGGGAGCAAATTTTTCAAGGATGTCATTTTTTGTCTATAAAATTTGGACCGACTGCCGTGATGATAATAGAAACATAGCAATAACAGTATTTACGGACAACCACGGGTTGGTTCAAGTGGTGTGTCGTTGGTTTTCCATTGAGACCTTTTTTTATAAAAGAAGTTTCAAGTATGCATGTTTTTTTGAATATGTACCCAAGCATTGCATCATATTTGAATTTTTAAATAATAAAATAGATATTTTAAAAATAACATTACATTATTATTAATGTCAACACTATATAACCTTCATAGAAAAATTATTTGTTATTTCTAAATTGTCTTGAAAATTTGCATGCAACTCTCTGTGTGTGTATATACATACCTACATACCTATATATATATATACACACACACACACACACATACACACACACACACACCACACATATTATATATATATATATATATATATATATATATATATTATATATATATATATATATATACATATATATGTACATATATATGTATATATATATGTGTATATATGTGTGTGTGTGTGTGTGTGTATTCATATGTGTATGCGTATGTGTGTGTGTGTGTGTGTGTGTGTGTGTGTGTGTGTATGTGTCCTGCAGAATAAACCATTAAAATTGCCATATTGGCGATAGCGACCTCTACCTGTTTGAACCTAAAACACATCAGGCTCCAAAGTTTCAATCATCAAACCAATTTTTTATTTGGCCCCTAATTGCAAGTGTTTAAGAAAATTCTTGTTAATCCTATTTATACTGGTGATGAATGAAAAGAACTAAAAAAAAAAAAAGATACATATTTGGTACCATATATGTGCATTTTGGCGTTTAGGAGAAAAAGAAAAGAAGTCTGGTTTTAAAAGATTGTCATTAACCCTAGTAACAAATTAGTGTTTAGCGAGTTTTCTTTACGGAAATTCATTATAGATTACGTTTGTAAAATGTGTGACAAAAACATAGGAATAACTAAAACTATGGAAACATTTATTATTATACTTGTTGAACGGTAAATTTACCCATTTTACGTGCTTCTTCACCCACCTTTTACTCGTATAATAAATTAATTCTTTAGGATTTTACCTTGTTTTATTTGTGTCTTGTAGGAAATAACTCCAAATCAAACAAACGCTGCGGAAAGGGACGAAGATGGGACAAAACGATGAAAATCAGCGAAAACAAGCGAGAAGCAGCAGCGAAAGACGGTGCACGGCCGACCTGCAGGTCGGCACGACCGTGCACCGGTGGCCGAAGCCACGCACAGCCAGACGCACGGCCGTGCGTTCTGACCGTGCGTGGTGGCGCACGGCCAGCCGTGCATCCCGGCACGGCCGTGCGTCGGGCCTGGGCTCGCGATAAATCCCCTTTTCGGGCATCTGTTCAAGGGGGTTCGTTCGTTTTGTCGTTTGGGGCTTTTGCTCTGGCGATTTTCTAGGTTAGTTTAGGGTAGATTTTAGTTAATAAGGGAGATTAGTTTAGGATTGAAGATTGTAACATTGAATTCAACCTTTGAATCTCAAGTTCTTCATCAATTCAAGACTAAGTTTTCTCCTCCTCTCTCTATTCGTTGCTATGTTCTTGTTGTTTTAATTCTTGTATTTACTTTGTTTAGTTTGTATGTTTAGTTTTCGTTGTTAATTTATGTTATTTACTTGTTTAGATTCGTTTTAATTCATTTCCTTTGCTTTGTTCTTCATGTTCTTGTTCTTGTTGGTTAGTTTAGGTTTTGATGTGTTCTTGATGTTTTGTTGGTAGATTGTGTTGGCTTGGGTTGTGATTAGCCTCTTGATGGCTAATTAATCTTGTATTTGGCCTAACCATACTCAATCCATGCTTAGAACCTAGAGTTTTCCTTCACGCCCGCCAAGTATTCGATGAAATGCCTGAGAGGGTTTTCATCCATATTTTTAGGCGATTGACTTATGCTGAGAGGTGAGGTCAATTTGCTAGTGTGGGAGAGAGAATGGTTGAGTTCGGGACATGAGAATAGTATCCGAATCGAGCTAGGTCCGGGGTTGCTAGTTTTGTGGTCTAGTTGGGCTAACCCCATGAGAATAGGCGGTTAGACTAACTAGACTAGCTCATGACCCTTGAGAGAGGGCTTGAGTGGTCTTTGATGGTGCAACCGACCATCTCTTGTTAGTAGCGTGGTTTGGGTAGGTTAGGACTCATCTTGGTTAGTTAGTTTATCCATTGGTAAAATCACAACTCCAAGTCGTTTGTTTCTGTGTTTGTAGCGTAGTTTAGCTCCCCACTCCTTCACCCTTCGATCCTGCCTAGCTTGAGACGCTTTAGTGAACTCTGGTAGTTGAAAACACAATTCTCTGTGGACGACACCCCAAGTACTCAACGATACACCTTGCACTTGGGGTCTATAAATATTAAAACTCTGTTTTTCTTGCAACAATAATAAGCTAATTAGACACCGTAATAAACACTTAATATTTATGAACGTGTTGAATGTTATATAATTATTTATTTATCAATCACATCAATCCAAGTTCCGCTCCGCGCTCCCCCTCCCCAAGAAAAAAAGGTCCAGCTGCACTAATTTGCACAATTTATTTTTAGGGTGGAGGACAGGGGAAGGGGGAGGGAAGGGACACACAATCAATAACATTAACCTAGAGCAAACTCTTCAATAATTTTGGACATCTAATACGCTGCAATTCTTTACAAATTTTATATGCTCTCTCTATTTTGTTTTGTTTGAGGGGGTGCTGCACAAACTCATTACACGAACTCAATTTAATCCCTAGCATCCTTCACCCCAAAGTATAGATTTCTAATTTCGTTCACCTCCATCCCATACAGTAGTGACCCAATTGTGCAAAAGGTAGGAGTGTGCACAAAAGCCAAGGCCGAAAACCAAATTGGAAAACTCAAAGACCGAACTGAAAAACCAGTTAATTGGTTTGACTTTTCTAAAAAAGTCAGTTCGGTCAATTTAACAAAAAAAATTTTAGGATTTCGGTTTTGATTTCGGCTTGACCATTTGAGATTCGGCAAACCAAAATTTTCAGTTAACCAAAATTTTCAGTACGGCAAAAATGTAAATCATAACCGAACCGAAAAACTTGGTTAACCGGATTTTCGGTTCAGTTACCGGTTAATCGTTAATTTAAATTGTTAATTTTCAATTTTAACTCATTTTAATTAATTTAGCTATTTGGGACACCAAATATTAATTTATACATTACTGTATGTTTACTTCTATATTTTAACAGTTGTAAAACCTACACTTAACTCATATGAAATTTAATATAAAATGATCAAACCGAAATCGAAACCGAAATTGAAACTGCAAAATTGTTCACTTTAGTTAACCGGACTAAATTTTGAGAAAAATCGAATTGGATCTTTTGGTTTTTCAATTCAGTTTTTTGATTTCGGATTCTTTTTCCTCACACCTAGTCAGCAAACATATTATGGTTTCAAATTTGATGATAGTAAGTGGCACCTGTAGAGCAAGTGTGTGTGTGTATATATATATATGTATATATATATATATATATATATATATATATATATATATATATATATATATATATATATATATATATATATATATATATATATATATACACATACATACATAGATACATACATATACATACATACATACATACGTGTGTGTGTGTGTGTGTGTATGTGTATGCCTGTATGTATATATATATGTATGTGGAGAGCTCTAATATAATTAAGTGGTACGAATTGTAATAATACTCAATTCACAATCTTTTTTTTTTTTTTTGGTTTGATTGGTTGTGATTGTGTGAATTCAGATGCTTTGTTAATGTTGTTGAGTTTTGATTGTTTATTTAGGTTGTGTCTAAGATTCATGAAATTTTGCTAAGCACTGTCAAATGGAATTTTCATAGGTTATCCTTTTTGGGTATAAATAAAAGCATACAGATAGACTATCGGCAATATTTAATTTATGCAAAAATTGAAAATATTATTTTTTTGGATTTTATGTATAACACAAATTCTTATTCTATAAATTTGTGTCTTTTATTAAAATATTTTTAACAGTATACTAATCAATTTATGAATAACAAAAAATAATAAGCTTAAAAATAAAAGTAGTACTCACTTTAAAAGTAAATATATAAAACTTCATCCTATTTTATACTTGACTGATTAATGATATGGATCCTACATTTTACCTTTCATAAATGAGCCCCAAATTCATGTTTGGATGGAGGGAAAAAATGATGAGAAATTCTATGAGACGTAGGTCTGAAGGAGTTAACGTGAGAGAGAGAGAGAGAGAGAGAATCAAGACAATTGTTTTTTTTTGTCCGTATGAGCTACAAAGGGCAATACAATCGGAGAAGGGAGAATCGAACCTGGGACTTAACACACCCAGTACCTCAGTCAATACTTTTCATTTTTTAAAAAATAATTAAATTTTTGATTGACGGTTGAGATTTGCCAGAATATTTGATAAATGGTTATAATTTGTAAATAAGTAAACCTCCTAAAATTATTCTCACGCAAGTCAACTCAATATTTCTTTTATATTATATAATAGATTGGATTACTGTATAGGTTCAACTCGAAAAAGTGTAAATGGTGAATCCAAGTAAAACTCCCTATACAATAGGTGTTCACCTTTAATTTTAATATGTTCAGCCAAAAGGTTAAAATAAAAAATAAAAATGAGAGTGTAGATAAATGGAAAGATATTAGAGAGTGTGATTGAGAAAGAAAAGAAATGTGAGAGATTAGGAGAGGTAAATATATCTCACACAAAGAGAGATGTTCCCTTCGAGTTCGCAACATGCAAAATTTGGGTTAACAAAATAGTGAATTAAAATGGTAAATCACTACTGCAAATGCTCTAACAGGAGGCCTCATGTGAATCAATTTGTGGGCTGGGTTTGGGGTTATTGGCCCATCCAATGATAAGTGGGTCTGGAACTTGAATAGGATTTGTTAAATTGGGCCGTGTATACAGTGGGAATGTGGGAGGCTGTAATTGTAGAATGAAGCCCAATCTCAAAGTTGCATGCTCATAAGCAGGCCTAATTTATTGGGCCTGTTGTTCACACCTGTGAGAAGTTTTTACATGAAGATAGGAAATTATTTTGTCTAGATTTCCATACAACACCACTCGCACATGTGAGTTCTCTCACGCAGAAGAAAATAAGGGGGAGAAAATGTGGGACCTTAATATTCCAGTTTCACCATGTAGAATGAAGGAAATAATCATCGAAGAATTAGAAGCGCCACAGGAAAAGGCGAGCTGAAAGGATAGTTGTTCCATTGCTCTTAGAGTAGAAGCAATGGTTGCCTCGCGAGAGGGGAGAGAGAGGCGAGCGAGGAGAGAGAAGGCTTGGGCATTTACAGCGGAAGCCTCGTGATGTGAGACTCGCGGGGAGACTCGGCTGCCACAGCAAGCTTGCGAGGAGAGAAGGTTTGTTAAAATATTTTTTTATTAGTTTTTCTTTTTTTTTTTGATCTGAAAAATAAAGTTGTACATTATGGAGTGAATTTATTGGTATTATTTTATTTGGTGAGGCAAAGTTGTGAGCCTTTCACTGGAAAGAGTGGGAATTATGAGGTAAAAAATTGGAGAGAAGGCTGATGTGGCAGTAGTATGGTCCAACTGTTGAGTCAAAAAATGACTCACCATTGTTTTTACTCCAAACGTCCACGACCTCTGAGGGTAAGGACTTAAAGCATGTGCACCACCACGTTACTTATAAAAAAAAAAAAAAAATCCCTATTCTTTCAGTCTTACCCAACTTTTTCCAATCGCTTCCATTCTTTCGCAATCTGCTAAAAAGATTTAGTTTTTCCCAAATTCTTTCCAAAAACAGACCAATTCTCCTTAATCATTTCTTTTTTCCGACCTTTATTCTCGAGCAAAATATGGACCCTAAGTCCCTAAAAAGTGATTTTATTAATAATAAAAAATATCAAAGATCCAAAGTGTGCCCGAAATAATCAAAACAGGCGAGGGCCATCATGGCATTTAAGACGACAACATTATACATCAAGACATGGCAAAGACAACAAGGTTCAATTTGCCACAAAAGTGACTCTTAAACAAACACTCCTACAAAAATTGCTGCCAAATTTTTGCCTTTGTTTGTCTTCATCAATTCTCGTCTCAACCGACACCAAGACATTTGAAACAGTATTACTCATAACATGCATCTTGGCTTTTTTCAGTGAATCACTCATTTGAAACATTGAGCAATTGAGGATGACTTACTATATGAAACAAAAAGTTGTTGTTAGAGTCTAAACCTGGGCCTTCAACCATCAGTTTAAATTTTTAGTTCAGTTGGTCTTTGAATATAGTATCAGAATCTTTCTAATCGAAAGGTATCGGGTTCGAATCCCAGTAACCGCCATATTGATTTATTGCATAAGGTAGGGTGAGTCTTTGTAGCAGGCACGATTCAAGCCCAAAGGGCATTCGCATGAGGGGGCGTATTAAAGTATAAACCTATTTCTAGATCTTCAACCATCAGCTTAAACTTTTGGTTGAATTGGTATTTGAACATTAGTAAACAATTTTTAATAAATTTGATTTGATTCTTGATGAGTTATTGGCATTAGCTATACATTTAAATGTTTGTCGATAATTTTATGTATAACGAAACGCTAATATAGTGGTCTTCATTTAGTTAGAATTGAAGTACATACAGGTTGATTGTTACCAAAACAATTTTTAAACCAACTTATATGTTGGTTAATAAACTCTCAATTGAACAAAATATAGTCTTCATTGGTCCTGTTCAAGAAGCAACTCAACAAAAAATTTAAAACTGATGGTTGAAGGTCTAAAAATAGGTTTATGCCCTAACATGCTCCTCACGTCAATGCCCTCTGGACTTAAAGCGTGGTGCTGCAAATGCCGCTTCATATCTTGCGCAATAAATATAAAGGCTGCTGATATTCGAACTCGAGGACTCTCGCTTAAAAATGCTCTAATATCATGTTCAAGAATTAACTCAACCAAAAATTTAAACTTATAATTGAAGGTTCAAGAATAATTTTATACACTACGTCCTCTAAACACAAATATTGCTTTTATCTTTTAGTTTGGGTATATTGAAACCCAAAAATAAGTAGCCAAGGAAAATATTTGATAAGCATGTCAATTCGCTATAACTGCATCTGCATGACCTCATGCTGCCAAACAAATACGAAAAATTTCAGGTTTGTGCTCTCTTTCTCTTCAAAAACCTGGACATGCAATTGACATATTATTGATTAAACTGGACATGTCACATCCAGGTGGGTTCTTAATTCTCTCTTTCTTTCAAAATAACAAAAAAGATATGCAGGCACACGTATTGATTGAATGATTGTTCATTATCAGTACAATTATGATTCATTTATTCATTTATTTATTGTGGGTATTTCGTGTTCATACAATTTGATCTGGCATGCATAGCAGCATAGGTAGTGGAATACAGTTTATGCCCACAAATTACTGATGAGGAGTGGATAATGTCTAATAAACCCAGCTGTAGATAGCATTAACAAGCATCACAACTAAGCTTAGTTAATCTCACGTTCTGCAAAATCATTGCTTTAGCCAGGACAAGTCTGCTCATCATTGCTGGACAAAACTTAATTGTTAGGCAGTATGACTAATTTAAGAGTATTATACGTTCGTTTTTGAGTATGTACCTATTTTTGGGGTCGTCAATCATCAGTTTAAATTTTTAGTTGAAGTGGTTTTTGAACATGGTATCAAAACCTTTCTGTGAGCGAGAGGTCTCAAGTTCAAATCTCAGCAGCTCGCATATTGATTTATTCCGCAAGGTAGGGGATTTTTGCAGCACCTACGCTTCAATCCCAAAGGACATTCACGTGAGTGGGCGCGCTAGAGTATAAATATATTCCTGGGGCCTTCAACCATCAGTTTAAACTTTTAGTTGAGATAATTCTTGAACAGTTTTTCTCGTCCCAAATAAGAAGGAGAGGGTACTACGTATTTTTCGTCATTCTAGTTTTCTTAGGGGTTAACTTTTTTCTTTTTTAGGTTTGAGGAGTCGAAAGAATATGCAATGCAATTATAATACAGTTGGAAAGAAGGGAATTGAACCTAAGATCTAATATATCCGGAGCCTCAATCTTATTACTAGGATAAAATCTCATTGACTTTTGAGGGTTAACTTGATTAAGCCTAGCAAATAATATTCCATAACTAAAGTCACAAGGATATATAACTATATTGACAACAACGGCTAAAAGTTACACTGTAACTCAATGTAAAAGTGGTAACACAAGAAAAAGAATGAATATAATAATAGTCAAATTTTAATTCAACCAATTAAAAACATACCTCTACCTAGATTACCTTTTTTTTTATGCTGATGTTTGTTTGATGTATGTTATTCGAATTAATAGTTTTTCTGATGGTGTTATTCGAATCAACCAATTATCAAGTGCTCCCTACACTCACCCACTCTTGCCAAGCTCCCTCTTGGTATTTTTCTGATGGTGTCTTGTGCAGTTTTTTTTGTGTATTTTTCATCGGTTTCTCCCTTTCTCATTTATAGAGAGAGACTAATGAGTTTGACGTTAATGCACAATTCTTGTTTTATGTAACTATTTTTCATAAATGCAACTCATAAATAGTTTGACCACAAATTATTTAGCATTAACTCACCATTCACAGCACATTGGGTTTGGTTTTAGGTCCATCGGCCCGTCAAACTCAGGAAACTCAACTTATTCTAATTAATCTAATTTTAAGACAAAGGTGTTTATCCAACACCAGCTCAATTCTAATCTCACCTTTTCTTTTTCTTCTGTTTTCTTTTTTTTTTGTTGGGGGGCGGGGGGGTCGCACCTCGTGCAATTGGATTTACACATCATTGACCATGTTACCTAATGTGCCCAACAAAGTGGAGAGTGCCTTTGACTGCAACTTGAAAAGCAACCACCTATGTTAGGGCAAAACCCACCAACGAATGAAAAAATGGATACTTGATTTTAGTCCTTTAAAAGTTGAAATTAGTGGATGAATTACAAAAAAGGGTAATTTCAAATAGTTGCCTAAAGTTGCGGGTGGCCGATTGGAGAGGACCAAAAAACATCTCATCATGGAGTACGTCTTAAGCACTGCTGTCTTCAAACTTATTTTTTGGAGAATAAGTTCATATAATAAGTTTAGTTTAGAATAAATTATGAATAAGTTTAGTAAATATGTTTAGAATAAGTTAAACAAATAAGTTCAAAATGAAGTTTAGATAAGTTCAGTTCAGAATAAGTTCAGACAAAATAAATTAAAAAAATAGAACCTAAGTTAGACCATACGTTGATATTGCATCATATGCGATGCTATATTTGCATCGGGAAAAAAAAGGGGGGGATCTATGCTGGACCAACTTTAGAAAATGTGTAGGCTAAAATTGCAACAAGTTGAAAGGAAATTTTGTCATTATAATCACTTCGTCTCGTTTAACCACTTGATTAAATTCGTCATTTTGAATGATTCACATCTACTTTAAAGGTTTAAAACTATAATTCCCCAGAAAAGAAGGAAGAAGAAGAAAGGAAAGAAACAAAGACAATAATTTAGCACGAGGATGAGGGTGTGCGTTTTTAAATATTGCCATATATATGATCAGAGCTAATCGGTTGTGCATCATAAATTAGGTAGAGACTACAGACATGCAAAAATCACAAATAATTCATGAAATTGGACCAGCAGATATTTAATTCAAGTAAGAAAATTAGGCCAAAGTTTCATCATTCCTAGTGACCAAAGTCACTGACTGCCCGCCAGTTCTTTGCAGTTTAGTGTCCGTATGCCTACCTCTTCTTCTTCCTCAAATTTATTGTCACACACGTACCTTCTTGGAACACACTGTAGTAAGAATGAAAATACAAGGTAATAAATTAGTAAGAGTTTGCTACTTATAGCTATCAAGATCATCAACGTCATTCATCATCGCTCATCACCATCAAACAACGATCTAATGGTACATATATCTCAATCACCAAGCAACCATCAATGCTTCTTCCAAAACATTTTCCGCAAACCTCCTAGCAACAACGGGGGTATTGTTCATCATTCACATCTAGAACACACCAGTAATTCATCCAAGTAGCATCTTTCAATTTTGGATCAGCATCAGTATTAGTATGAGTGGCAGAACAGAAGTGACAATGGTTAGAAATGGGGTCAAAGTAGCATTAGTAGAGGCAGGTTTCATGCATATTCAACTTGAAGGCGATAATAAAGCACTCATACCAACACTTGAAGACAAGTTTCAACAACTGTGAGGAGATCCAAACACTTGTATAAGATGATTCAATCTTTCTTCAATTGTGCACCAAAGTCATGATCACACATTTTCCTGGAGTAGACAAATGGGTACATATTAGTTCGCTAAATTAGGTCTTCACATTCGATTCAAAATCATGTGAATTTCAGTCTTCATATCCTTAACAACAACAACAACTCACAGTGTAGGTCTCGCTTTTGTGGAGTTTGAGGAGATCCAGATGTAGGCAGTCTTACCTCTACAGGCAATCCTGTCCGTAGAGAGGCTAATTCCAAGAGACCCACAGAAATTAGATTTTGTGAAAACATTTTATAGAAGAAGGATTTTGTGAAAACATTTTATTGAGAAAAACTGAGGATAAGTCGCAGGGAATGAATTAAGAAATACGAAAAAATTAGGTGGCAGTAACTATGTAACTATAAGTGCAATAAGGCAGAGGGAGATAATGTACCTTAACAAATAGAGGTAGGCAAATAATATCTCTTCCTAGACACATGAACTACCTGCATGCAAACATAACATACGAAAAAAAAATGCAACCGAGTGATCAACTACGAGGCTAACTCTCTGCGATCTAAGATCTTAATTCTCTCCCGCCATAATCTCCTATTCTGAGTCATGTCCTTCCTTAAGTCTATAACTTTCAAGTCCTCTCTAATCACTTCGTCCAAACTCTTCTTTGGTCGTCCCTTCCCTCCTCCTGGGATGTTAATTCTCTCACATGTCCTCACTGGAGTATTCGCATTCCTTCTTTTCACATGGCCAAACCATCTGAGTCTTATTTTTCTCAACTTATCTTCGATGGGGGCCACTTTAACTAAGTCTCTGATCACTTCTTTACTAATTCTATCTATTCTCGTATAACCACACTTCCTTCTAATCATCCTCATCTCTGCTACCATTAACCTTTGAACTTGGGTCTTCTTTATAGGCTAACATTTCGATCCATATAACACAGTAGGTCTAACTACTATACGATAAACTTTGCCTTTTAGTTCTATAGGCATTCTCTTATCGCACAGTACACCTGAAGCATACTTCCATTTTTGCCAGCCCACTTTTATGCGATGGCTAATATCTTCGTTAATACCCCCTTATGATGAATGAACGAGCCTAGATATTTAAACTTCTCGACCTTTGGTATCTGCATTCCCTCAATGATGACTTCTCCCTTGCATCTTCCCTCCCACTGAAACAGCAATGAAGGTATTCAGTCTTCGATCAACCAATTCTAAAGCCTCTAGACTCTCGTGTATGTCTCCATCGCTCCAGTTTACCATTAACTCCCTCCTTGGTCTCATCAACAAGAACAATGTCATCTGCGAATAACATACACCAGGGTAACTCATCTTGAATCCCTTTTGTAAGTTCATCCATGACTAGAGTGAAAAGAATATGGCTTAAAGCGGAACCCTGATGCAGGCCTATACCAACATAGAAGTCGTCGGTAACCCCTCCTGGCGTCCTAACATTCGTCCTACCTCTCTCATACATATCCTTAATAAGTCAAATATACACCGGAGACACTCATTTCTTTTCTAATTATCTCCATAATACCTCACGCCGGATTCTATCATATGCCTTCTCTAGGTCAATGAATACCATATGAAGATCTAACTTTGTATCTCTGTATAATCCCATGAGCCTTCTAAGGAGGTAAATCGCCTCTGTGGTCGACCTACCAGATATAAAATCAAATTGGTTCTCTATTATAATATAGACGACACGTTCGAGATAATGAATACCTAATTCATAGATTCATCTTTCATATTAAAAGAAGAAATCCATAAACCTCCAACCAATCCTACTGTAACGCTATATACTTATATTGTTCAGTATTGTTTATGAAAAGGAATATTTCAGTACATTATAATATTTTCGTCTACTTGTCTAAAGTTTCAACAGTAAACTTCCCAGCCTATTTGCCTATGCACAAAAACAATGGTGTGATAACGTCATATTGACACAATTGCCCTGCCACCTCTGATATTATTTCCCGGTATTTCCATGCTCAGAGTTCCCAGCTCTTACTGCCCCTCCTCAAATCAAGACTACTCCTTTAATATGGCGAATTCGATTCCATCTTCGATAGAGTCTGTGGTGTTTCTGGTACTAATGGCGGGGCTCCGAGTCCGACCGGCAGTCTCAGATCCCAACGACGAAGCATGCCTAACCCACTTCTACTCCTCCATACAAGACCCGAATACCCGACTCACCAACTGGACCAAACTCAACTTAGCCAACCCCTGCAACATCGGGTTGAATCTCCAAGGTATCACCTGCAACAATGGCCGCATCTACCGTCTTTCTCTCTCCAACCTGGGTCTTACCGGCACTCTCTCTCCTCTGCTCTCCCGGTGCACCAACCTCCAAACACTCGACCTCTCGTCCAACGCCCTCGCCGGCGAAATCCCTTCCGACCTCAAAGACCTCACCAACCTTGCCGTCCTCAATCTCTCCGGAAATCGTCTCTCCGGCCAAATTCCGGCGACTCTGTACCTCTGCGCATACCTCAACGTCATCGATCTCCACTCTAATCAACTCTCCGGCCAAATCCCACAGCAATTGGGTCTCCTTGTTCGTCTCAACACGTTTGATGTTTCATACAACAAGCTCTCCGGCATGATACCGCCGCCGATCGGAAATCGCACCGGAAACTTGCCCAGATTCAACGCGACGTCGTTTCAAGGGAACAAGGATTTGTATGGGTACCCTCTTGAAGGGTATAGGAATAAAGGGCTGTCGGTGATGGCCATTGTTTTGATTGGATTGGGCAGTGGGTTGCTCAGTTTGGTTGTCAGTTTCACTGTTGTTTGTATTTGGCTGAAGGTTTCTGAGCAGAAGAAAGCTGCTGCTGAAGAAGGCAAGATTAATCACCTCATGCCTGATTATTGATTCATCTTAGCAAATTTTTCCCTTTTTTAATCGAATTTAAAGGTAAAATGTTTGATTTTTGAGGGAAAGAGAGAGATTAGTGGAGGTTTTAGGTTCTGATTCTTGTCCAGTAATGTACAAAAAGAAAAGCCAAAATTAAAGATTCTTATTATTAGTGGAGTGTAATTTAATTGCAGATTAGCAAGTGCTTTGTTCGTGCATTTTTCTTGTAAATAAATATTCATTCACAACAGCCAATTTAGAGGTTGAAGGTGGTAACTAGGAATGGGCAATGGATCGTGTACCCATTGGATTAAGTGGTCAGTCGATTTAAAATAGGGTTAATAATAGGTCGGGTTAATAATGGACTGGGCTAATAGTGGGGTAGCCCATTAAGACATATTAACGGGCCGGATTGGGCTAGCCCATTAACGACCTGTTTAGTGACCTATTAATTTTTTTAACCTACTTGACACACTAATTTACATGTTTCAATTAATTAAACTTATTACCAATACATTGTACATAACAAGAATTATTATATACTGTTTTTTGGCGTAAGTTTGTTCAGTTTTTAAATGGATCGTTAATGGGCGCCTTGACCCAATCTATTTATTAGCTTGGTTGTGTATTTTCTAACTTTGAATTTGCACTGGTTTAGTTTGGTTGGAAAATTATAAAGACTTTAGTTGAAAAACTAACTCACCAAAAGTACTCCTTAGTGATAATGGGCGAGGCCATGGGCAGGCCGAGTTCATTTGGCCCATAACCCAGCCCGGCCCATTAACAAATGTGTTGAGCCCAGTCCGCCCAATTAGTTAATGGGTTGGCCCAGTCGAACCTGACCCGATCTGTTGCCCACTCCTAGTGGTAATATTTTGTTTTCTTCTGGGTGGAATTACCAGCGGCTATGGAGTTGTTTGAGTTTTATAGTAACAGTAAATGATGTCAATTAATAAATAATTAGTCATTGGATTTGGTTGATTATTTTGGAGCGTTGGAGTTTGGAGGGTGTTATTAAATTTTACTGGGTAGCTTGTTGAGTTGGTGAATGGTAAGGATTAAGGAAGGTGGGAGACCAAAGCCTTTGATAATGGGGATGCTGCCACATTTCTTTTTGTCCAGTTCTTGGGGATTCGATCACATTTTTCTATTGATTAACCTAAACCTTAAAACATTCTCGTTCTAGGATAGTATTTTTCAGGGTAGGTATAGAAGTTTGTACTCGGTCTCTCTACTTGCTAAAGAAAGATCATTGTTTAAATTTCACTAAACTCTATTCAAATGGCCTTCATATTAGGTGTCGGAAGGAGGCTTTTTGGTCTCTGGACCTCTGTTTTATCCACTGGCGGAGCTACGTTGGGGCAAGGGGGGTCAATTGACCCCCCAGCTTTGACCCCCCAGCTTTTTGGGGGAAAAAAATTAAGTATGAGATATTTTCTGTATAAACAAATATATATATATCGATTTGTTGAAACGCAGTTTGCAAAAGCGTGCTTGCCCGCGTGGTCGCTGGCCTCTCCTTGTTCACCTGGTCGCAGGTTCGACTCTTGCTGGCCCCTTGTACGCTTCCCCCAGAAAGTTAAGTGTGGTATATTTTTGTGCATAAAAGGTATATATATATTAATTCGTTGAAACAAAGTTTGCAAAACCATGCTTGCCCGGGTGGTTGTTTGCCGCTCCTTGTTTCACCTGGTCGCGGATTCGACTCTTGCTGGCCCCGTGTATGTTTTTTTTTTTTGGGAGTTTTGGAGCTATGCATTTTATTTTAAGGACTATTAAAGTTTATATTATGTGTATTATTAATCTCGCCCCCCTTGATTTAAATTCTGGCTCCGCCCCTGGTTTTATCTAATGTATGCTACTATTGACTTATGAAGGTGTAGATTTCTCCATACATATATTTCATCTGTTTACAAGACTTGAACTCGAAATTTTATTTAGGAGGTCTAAGTTTCAAATGAGTTGAAGTCTTGAAGATACAAAGGATGTAAAATTCATGTGCTCTGCTCTAGTGCATTGGGGGGGGGGGGGGCTTGTCACTGGGTACAAGCATTCTGGGAGGTCTAAGTTTCAAACGTGTGTCAGCCTAAGCCCTAACTAAGCTCTGCCTCTGCCTGATGTAATGAATCTAATGCATTTCTAACTACGCTTGAACATGCGCTACTTACATGTCGACAGCCAAGAACGCTCCTCCATCTACAATTTATATGCGTTACTCGTTTGATTAAGGTCCAATTTATACAAAGTTTTAATATGTTCTCACAGTACGTAATTTTCCTATGCTCGATCATTTCTTCTATGGTAAGGTGAAATTTTGTGATAATGATGTACTTGTTAGATTCACGTTAATCACTCTCTCAAAAACATCGAGGTGATTGCATGTCAACTACGCTAAGCTTGGCTTCATCTCCTATAGTAGCATTGTTGATCATGATGTCGAGCTTGCCAGACTTGTCGACAGCCATGTCCACAGCAAGTTTGACATCGGATTCTTTGGAGACATCGCAGAGAGTGAAGGCAGCTCCCACATATATCCTTAGAAACAAAGCTTCCAAGCTCCCACCTATGAGTTTTTGAAATGACCTTTACTGCTTTTACAGTTGTGAGCACGTAAACAATTGTGGAGCATATTGGAAGTCGAAGCTGATGCCCACATTCCTTGGCTTGGTGGGTGTCGGTTGGCGAGGATGCTACCAGACTACAGCATCATCTCAAGGTCTAGAAAATAATCATCCCAATTAATTATCTCTACCAATCCAAACATGGAACGATACATATAGAGGATTGAATGTTGGGATCAGAGGAGCAATGTTTTTACGTTTGTGCGAGAAAATTGTGTAGGCCGATTGTTTAACCTGAACTTTGGCATTACCTTCATTCTATGAGCTAGGTCTTTGTAGCTTGTTAGTATGTAGTCTCATTTGATCTTAGTATTGTAAGACCATGGAAAATCAAAGTCTTGAGCTTGTACATACTATATCACTATATGTTTCCATGACGACGTCAAATTTAATGATATTTTGAGGAATGGGTGCCTTTAAAGGATATTCTTAATTGTTGGGGAGATCCAAGGAGGGAGCCCACTTCAACCAAGGTCCATGGTAACAAGCCCAAGTGAGGTTCCATCCTAAAACCAATTGGCAATAGGAGGAGTAGTCCACTTGACTTATATACCATGACCCTTCTTCTCAAACTCCCGATGTGGGACTTCTTTACTCATGTGTGACGTTCCCAACAATCTCCCCCTCACACATGAGTGCACAAGCTCCCCCTTGAGCGGAAGCCTTTACCAAGGTGTCAAGCCACCCATCCAAGAGCTTATCCACACCATCGAGCCACGCTGCAGTACACGTATTACCGCTCGATCAACACCTGCGTGTCATTTCACCAAGCTCGTCCATGGGGTCCACCATGCCACACCTTTTGTTGCCTAGCCGAACGCACCATCGGCTCTGATACCACTTGTTAGGGAGATCCAAGGAGGGAGCCCACTTCAACCAAGGTCCAAGGTAACAAGCCCAAGTGAGGTTCCATCCTAAAACCAATTGGCCATAGGAGGAGTAGCCCACTTGACTTATATACCATGACCCTTCTTCTCAAACTCACGATGTGGGACTTCTTTACTCATGTGTGACGTTCCCAACATTAATTGCAACCCTCCCCATACCCAAACTATAATAAAGAGGCTTTCCATCCCAAATGTAATTGGATGTAATAAAGCGCCTCATCTGCATCTCCTTCTCTGCCTCCCTTCTGTCACCCTTTGCTTTTTCACAGATCAGGAGATACTTGATTGCTTCTCTACTCAATGCTGTAATGCCTTTGATCAATGTCACTTCTTCTTGAAGTTGAATCTCCCACGGCCAATTAATTTGTTCTAGTCAAAACGTATGTAGTTCACGGTAATCTGACACACTAGCACCACCACCAAATCCCCCCTCTCCCCAGCGTAGCGTCCCGTGTTAGTCAAGTCTGAAGAGATTCGTAGCCTTTGTTCTCTAGACTGGTAAGCACCACAATGATGTGATGGTATAAGTTCTGGTCATTGAGCATCCAGTTAATAGTAAAAAGGTTAATTAAATAAGCTTTGTAGAGACTGCACTGCGATCTCTGAAGACAAAAATGGCGGAACAGCGCACCTGACTGGGTTGAACGTGATCCATGTGGACGCTAGAGGGCATTATCTGCTCTGACTTTCGTGTGAGTAATCTGTGAGTTTTTTTAATGTGCAACTCTACAATACGGTGATTGGTTGTCTGCAATTTGTTACTCGACCAACAGTCTTCTTTTGCTGACCAAGTCCTGTTGATTATCATTGCAGCATATTGCCAGGCACAAATTTCTCAGGTCCACCGCCTGAAGATATATTGTCATTATCTGAGCTGCGCGCCATCTCTGTATGTTGTACGATACTGATGTAGGCATGTAGGATATAGCTAATACTGATGTCGCCGCTTTGCTTCCTTATGGGCAAACTGAAGGGAATCTACAAGTGATATTCTTGATTACCAAAAGCTATCCATCTGTTTACAAGTATTTTACAGGAGTTATATAAGTTCTTGGAGGAAGAAAACAAGAAAAACTGCAATGTTTTACTGAAAAGAGAACAACATTTTTGAAATAAAGGTCAACAACGCTCAGAAAGTAGTTGCAACTCTTGCATCCTGATACATTTCTTATATATTGACAGCTGCTGGCAGAGAGCCGATATATGAGAGATTTAGCTAAGAAATGGTAAAGGCATATTAATTATCAATTTTGAAGTGTTTGGGTACAAGGTGATATGGTGAATGATAGAAATATCAAATGCAGAACGCCTGGTTTATCAAATCATGGTAAAGGTGCAATCTCACAGAAGATCAAGTTCAAAAGTGTAGTTTATGGAATCAGGCTTAAAAGTTCAACCTAATATTTGCTGTGCATATTGATAAGTTCTGCAGTATTCTTGCTGGCTGCAATTTCTCTGGTCGCACTGCAGAATCAATTTGATATCTCCAGAAACTTAAAAGATTTGGAAGGATCTGTTCATGAGGAGACGATGTTCTGCTTGCAGCATTGCCATTAAATTATCCAGCTTTCATTGTTTATGATAGATTTCAGTCATTTTGGGGCTATGGCTTCATCAACTGCTAACTTGAGTGCTTCCTACATTCATAAATCGTAACTAAGCATGGATTGAAGTAACTTGTCTATATATAGAGAGAGAGATTTTTTATGATGGAAGCACCATACTTTCGTTCCTATTTAACTCTGGCCACATGAGCCTCTGCAGGTTTCTTATCCTAACGACTGTACAGGATCTACACCCCCTTGCATTGGTAATCTGATGAATATTGTCTTCCTCACGTCCCAACCAGCTCGAAGGACCCCCTCCCAGTTTCCAACAAGACTATGCCTGCCCTAGATCATCTGCTTTAAGGCTAAGCAACTGTATACATCTTTGCTGCATTTTACCTCTTAATTTTTCCTTCATGCTGATGCATAGGCCAATTGTGTCTCCTCTATGCGGTCACTTTGGACAGAACAAGCTCGTAGGTGAAATTCCACTTGGGCTTTTCAGCTCAAAGTTGTCCCTTATCCACGGGCAGGTACTTGCAATTTGGAAATTTCTCTCAAAATATTTGCTAGTCCGTTAGCACAAAGACAGATTTCTTACTTAAGGGGTGGTTGTTTAGGAAAACCCTGTGCAATTCCCCATTGGTAACGTTTCCCCTTTTGAACTTGTGAGAAAATGTCCTACCAACAATAAATTGGCAGTGTCAAAGAAAGCCCTTGATGGCTTAAATCTGCCCCAGTTGTAAATAAATGTTAAAATAGCAAACTTGAGTTAGGGGTTGTAAAAATAGTATTTTGTTTTATTGGCTTGCGGCTTAGTTACCTAAATTAATGGAAGTTAGAAATTACAATGCATTTATGTCGTAGGAAATTTAGCCATTATGATTCCTATATAAATGCTGTATCTGTTGTAATCGAAGAATGGGAGTGATAAAATAAATACAATACATTATTGTCTATCCTTTTCCAACCCTTTCTTTATTATATTTTTGTTAAGTTGGAATTTGCAAGCTCCAATCCTTACATTTGGTACCAGAGCCTGAGTTATTTTTAACAATGTCAGCCACTAACGCAATACAATTGCTACTTCCAAAATTAAATGGAAGAAATTACAATAATTGGTCAGCTCAATTAAAAGTACATGTTTGTTTACAAGATTTGCGGGATGTAGTAGAGAAAGGTTTTGTTGATGTTACTAAATCAGAAGCATTTGAGGCACTAAGAAAGGAGGAGAAGGAAGTGTTATTGGAAACAAGTAGAAAGGATCAAAAGGTATTATGAGCCCGTTCTATTTCGTGATAAGGTACAGTTGTAAACTATAAGAAAATATAAGAAGTTATAAGAGACTATAAGGAGCTGTAAGGAGCAGTAAGAAATTATAAGGAGATGTAAAGAACTGTAAGAAGATATAAAGAGCTGTAAGAAGATGTAAAGAGCTGTAAGGAGCTGTAAGGATATATGTAAGGAGCTGTTGAATTTTTGAAGAGTTGTGTAGTATAATTTGTGATAATTATGATATATTGGTCATATTTACAACTAAAATTTGATACCATGAGTAAACAAAATATTTTTTAATATAATTGAAACAAAATATGTTTGTTTTAGGGCTGTCAAAAGCTGACCCAATACGATTACTAACTCGAATCGAACACAAAATTAAGTGGGTTTAGATAAAAATTTTCAACCCATT
This sequence comes from Carnegiea gigantea, assembly GCA_029747015.1. Classification (NCBI taxonomy): domain Eukaryota; kingdom Viridiplantae; phylum Streptophyta; class Magnoliopsida; order Caryophyllales; family Cactaceae; genus Carnegiea; species Carnegiea gigantea. The sequence continues at coordinate 434,666 of JAKOGI010000208.1, forward strand.
TAATTAAATGGGTTGATACATTTAACCCATATAATTAATTGAGTTAGATTCAGGTTTAGAATTTTAACATAAAAAATACCTATTTAACCCATTTAATTAAATAGGTTAAATAGATCAACTTGTTTACCCAATTACCGCTAATTTTTTGGGGGAAAATTGTGAAAAAATAGGGCTTAATCAATCAGTTTGTGTTTTGGGGTCGTGGTTCCTATAGATCATGGACAACGGTTCCGTTGTGTTGATATATTGAACTTAAAAGAATGGATTATAATGTTCCATAATCATACTTTAGTCAAAAATGTTAAGTAGGTAAATAGGTAGCTAGAGAACTTAAATCTGGCCCGTCTACATTAAAGTTCATCACCATTAGCGACGGAATTGTCGTCGCTAATTCTGTCGCTAATGGCAACGGAATGTCAAAATTCCGTCGCCAGGTACTCTTCAACAAGTGAAAATCCAATACCCCTTTTCGTCGCCAATCCGGTCGCTGAATTTAAAAATCCGTCGCTGATTTGCCCCTTTCCATTGCTGATTTCGTCGTTATTTGGACTTTTTTTTTTTACTGCTAGTCCTACTTCCCAAGCTATTCCTTTCTAATTACACCAGATGTAGTATTGTGAGTCTGTGACCCTATAAATAAAAAGGATTTATTTGGAACTTTTTAAAAATATATATTAGATACAGCATTATTCCCAAGTTGAGCCACCAGCATTTTGCATTACTGTCTACTCCAACCAAAATTAGAACTTCATTCTTATTCTCCACCAGTGCTGTCAAAGAACATTCAGAATAGTTCTATCTCAGAAGGGACGTGCACATTTAAAGGTAAGTTTTAGCAGTTGGCCTAGTACCAATGCTTTAAACCTCATTACACAAAGATTAATAATTAATAAATAAACTCAGTGGCGTATTGCATTTTAGTTGACATACTCACTTCCGGTCTTTTCTTTTTTGGGGGGGGGGTGGTCCTTGAAGTCTGCTATGGATTAATGATCTCCTTCCTCGACCGGCATCAACTTTAAGTTTCAAAAGGGGTTGTACAATATTCTTCACGACATTGTCGAGAATGTCAGCTTAATAATCATGATCCAAGCTTGTGTTCATCAACCGTAGCTTGTCAGCATTTATTGATTAACACAGTACAGGAAAAATCGCCAAAAGACAAGTGGAGGTCCAAGATAAGATAAAGGCAATGTACAATATACCTAAGACAAGCAAAGGCAAAATCACAATAATAACAATATCATTTGCTGCGAAATGAGGGCCGGCTCATCAACTACACCCAGTCCAAGGGAGAAACCTCCAATGACTTAAACAAGTAACTGTCTATATTTTAGGTTCTATGACTACACAAAACACATTATTGTGTAACTGTTCCGCTTGTTAGGGCATTTACATTTCCTAATATTTCATGTTGTATGCCATTCTGCCTAGATGTGCAAATTGCCAATGCATATAGACCTACCTGCCACCTTGTTTCTATTACTATGTAAGAAGATCAAAACAACATACCCAATTCTAGAACAAATTATGGGTTCATCCATTTATAGATTTATTGTATTTATACTTCCAAACCAAAAGTGGGTAGCAAAAAAAAGCAAAAACATGAGAAAACAAAATAAAGACATGATTAAAGCTTAGATTCATATTACTTAACTACTAGTCATTGATTAAGCTTTTTCATCAAGATTCATAGATGTTAATCCTTGATTAGGCTTTCTCATCAAGATTTACAGATAGTACATCAAATAAATAGAGGTCGGCGTCAAATGGAATCAATAAAAAAGGGCCCCTCATTAACATTAACATATCTGGAGCTTGACAAGAAATGTAATGTCTTTATTATTCTACTTCAATGTTAGGATATGAATATAATTCCAAATGAAAAATAACAAACTTACCAATAAATTAACCTAGAAAGAATCTAAGATCTTCTTGGTAAACGTTAGCCATGGACATTATACAGAGAACGAGGAGTCCGAGTTGTTATGTCCAATCTGGCACTTCCCCTCTTTTCACCCATTCCAAATGGACAATGAAGTCGATTATCAAATTTCTATAAAACCCTAAATTAAAGAATTCCTAGATCCTTAATTCTCGACTGAATCATGTACATAATATATAATATATCACATATTATATAATAAATATAACATAAAATTGAATGGGTTGAGTGGATTGTTGAAGGAGTTGAGTGGATTGTTGGTATTTTGACAAGTATCAACTTCCTACAGGTTTTTTATGATTATTCTTTATTCAATGAATTTAACCATCATCAATTTTATTAATTGCATTAAAGTATCAATATTAAATAATTTTTTCTTCCTTCAATTATTTTAATAGTTACGAATTTAAAATAAAGGAAGATTATAGATATAAAATGTAATTTAAATTATGATAATTGAAACACCTGTAATTTATCCAAATTTGAAGAGACATCCCTCTAGCTCCCATGCTGCGTTACATTAAATATACGCAAAGAATTAAAAAAAATATATGCTCCCCTTGCTAAGATGAAATATAAAGAATCAGGATAACAAAATTTATATAAGGTTTTTTCAACTAAAAAAAGAGGGAAAAAGGTGCATATGATAGTGTCAAATGATACACATATTTAATGATTATATATGTACTTTGAAGTGTGTAAAAATATTTATCATACATGATTTGATGTTCCTTATATCTTCTATTTTCTTCTGTAAAAGAACCTTTAAATAATGTTGTTTGTTTTACAAATATAATAGGATCATTATACACTTATATTTAATTGTGATATTTATTTTACAAATATATGCATAAGGACTGCTAACTAAATTGTAACATTTAGGAATTGAGACCCAAACTTATCTTATCTTCGAAATGATCCTTATATCTTTTTAACGACTAAATACAAATTGATATATTATTATATATATTAAATTACGTGCAATATCAGCCTTTCTACAGATAGGGATACCGGTAGGGGTAAGGTTGCCTACATCTGGATCTTCCCAGACCCCGCGAAAGCGGGACCTACATTGGGAGTAGTTGTTGTATTAAATTAGATACAATCCTTCAACGATAAAACCTTTAATTTTGAATTTCCTATTATATAATAAATATATTTACATACTTCAAAGTTACATGTACAATTATCATATATATACACCGTTTGAGACTAGCCACTTCACCCTTTATTCGCTCTTTTAGCTTCTTTTTTTTATATAAAAATATCCAATATCAGAGTTGTTCTCTTATTATGTTAAAAATAGTTTCTAACTCAAAACTTAATTGTCAATCTAAATAATATTTCAAAAAATAAAATAGTTTATATAAATATTTTTTAGTGCCAATTAGTTAAATAAATTAGTACTTTTAGGGCCTGCTCTTTTCGTGGATAAATTGGGTGGGTAAAAGGATGAAGTAAGTTGAAGTAGGTTGAGGTGGGTTAAGGTACGTTGAAGTTGATATTTTTTTTTGAGGTGGATTGAAATAGGTTGAAGTAAGTTGAAATTGGTTGATGTAGGTTAAAGTGGATTGAAGTTGGTTAATGTAGGTTGAAGTGAGTTGAAATTGATATATTTTTTATGTGGTGGGTTGAAGTGGGCTAAAATAATGAGAATGTAATTAATGTGTGATAATTTATGAAATTATTGAATTTTGTGGAATTTTTGTTTATTCCTTTTTAATTTTAATTTTAATTTTTATTTTTTAATTGTTATTTGTTAATTTTTATTTGTTATGTCTATTTTTTATGCCTTAAATTTTTTGTTTTTCATTTCTCATTTTTCATTTTTCATTTTTCATTTATTATTTTTATTTTTTATTTTTTATTTTTTATTTTTTATTTTTCATCTTTTAATTTTTTAATTTCTTATTTTGTATTTTTTAATTTCTTATATTTTATTTTTTATTTTTTATTTTTTATTTTTATTTTTTTAATTCCTTATTTTTTATTTCTCATTTTTAATTTTTAATTTTTTAATTTTTCAATTTTTAATTTTTAATTTTTAATTTTTAATTTTTATTTTTTAATGTTTAATTTTTATATTTTTATTCTTTATTTTTTATTTTTTATTTTTATGTTCTATTTTTTATTTTTAAATTTTTTATTTTTATTTATTTTTTATTTTTATTTTATTTTTATTTTTTAATTTTATTTTTAATTTTTATTTTTTACGTATTACTTTTTATTAATTTATTATTTTACTTTTTAATTTTAATTTTTTTGTTTTTTATGTTTTTATTTTTGTATTTTGTATTTTTATATGTTTTTTACAATTTTTTCATTTTCTTAGTTTTAATTTTCTGTTTTTTTATTGTTTATTGTTTATTTTTTATTTTTTATGTTTTTATGTTTTTATTTTTTATTTTTTGTTTTTATTTTTATTTTTTGTTAATTTGATAATTTGTAATTTCATATTTTTTATTTTATATTTTTTATTTATTATTTCTTGTTTTTTATTTTTTATTTTTTATTTTTTTATTTTTTATTATTTTTATTATTTTTCAATTTTTGCTATTTAATTTTTTATTTTTTATTTAATTTTTTATTTTTATGTTTTTAAGTTTTTTATTTTTTATTTTTTATTTGTTACATGTTTTTATTTTTTAAATTTTTTGATTTCTAATTTTTTATTTTTTTACTTTTTATTTTTATTTTTTATTTCTTATTTTTAGTTTTTTATTTTTTATTTTTTATTTTTAAATTTTTAAATTTTTATTTTTATTTCTAATTTCTAATTTTTGTTTTTTATTTTTATTTTTTATTTGTTATTTTTATTTTTTACTTTTCACTGTTTATTTTCTTAGTCTTTTATGTTGTATGTTTTTATTTTTGATTTCTTATTTCTTATTTTTAATTTTTAACTTTTTACATTTTAGTTTTCTTTTTATATTTTTTATTTTAAATTTTTTATTTATTGTTTGTTATTTTTCTCATTTTTTATTTTTTATTCTTTATTTTTTAATTTGTTATTTTCATATTTTTTGTTTTTAATTTTTAATTTTTTATATTTCATTTTTAATTTTTTATTTTTAATTTTTTTTTTGTTTGTTGTTAATTTTTTATATTTATTTTTTATTTTTTTACATTTTTATTTTTCTTGCAAACAAAAGTTATAGAAAATTCCAACAAAACAAAAAATGAAAAATAATAAAAAATAAGAAATAAGAAATAAAAAATAAAAATAAAAAATAAAAATAAAAACATAAAAATTTAAGAAATAAGAAATAAAAAATAAAAAATTAAAATTAAAATGTAAAAAATGAAAAATGAAAAATAAGAAATAAGAAATAAAAAATAAAAAAATTAAACATAAAAACATAAAAAAATTAAGAACAAAAAATAAAAAATAAAACACAAAAAATAAAAAAATAAAAAATGACAAATAAGAATTTAAAATTTAAAATTAATGTAAAAAATAAAAAAATAAAAAAAAGAAATAAGAAATAAAAACATAAAAAACATAAAAAACATAAAATCATTGAATAATGAAAAATAAAAAATGAAAAATAAAGAATAAAAAAAATAAACAGTACAAAATAAAAAATAAAAAATAAACATAAAAATAAAAAGTAAAAAGTAAAAAATGAAAAATAAAACTGAAAAATACAAAATAAAAAATAAAAAATAAAAAATAAAAAATAAAAATAAAAAAATAAAAATATAAAATATAAAATATAAAATATAAAATATAAAAACTAAAAAAATATAAAAATAAAAAATAAAAAATAAGAAACAAGAAATAAAAAGTAAAAAATAAAAAATAAAACATATAAAAAATAAAAATAAAAATAAAAATAAAAAATAAATTAAAAAATAAAAAATCAAAAATAAAGCCTGAAAAAATACAAAAATCAAAAATCAAAAATAAAAAATAGAAAATAAAAAATAGAAAAATAAAAAATAAAAAATAAAAAATAAAACATATAAAAAATAAAAAATAAAAAAAATAAACAAAAATCTCACAAATTTTCGATAACTTCATAAATTATCACACATTAGTTATATTCTCATTATTTTAACCCACTTCAATCCACCACATAAATAATATATCAACTTCAACGCACTTCAACTTACATCGAACCACTTCAATCTATTTCAATCCACCTCAAAAAAAAAAAAAATACCAACGTCAACCTGCCTTAACCTACTTCAACCTACTTCACCCTTTTATCCATCCAATTTACCCACGAAAATAACAGACCCTAAATCTCACATGATACTTTACAAATTATTAAAATTATGAAGGGGGTGGGTTGAAGTTGGTTGAAGTGGGTTGAAATAGGTTGAAGTTGGTTTTTTTTTTTCAAGTGGGTTGAAATAGGTTGAAGTAGATTGAAGTGAGTTGAAGTGGGTAAATATGGATTGACCCACGAAAAGAACAGGCCCTTAATTATAATTAATGATAGAACTCCAAACTCTTTATAGAAAAATGATAATATTATAAAATTTCACGCATGCTTGCACAGGATGTACACTAGTTTCTAAAACCCTAAAACCCTAATCGAACCTCGACGTCGCCTTTTCTCTATCCGTCTTGAACTCTATTTCTTTCTCGTAATCATTTTCAATGGTGGTTGCGTCGCCGGTGAGCCAGTCACCACCTTCCGCCACCACTAGTGGCTGCCCATCGAACGGCATCATACTCGGCCTCTTCCAGCCTCCTCCTAGTTTCCTCCTACCAAATTTGAGGTAAATTCAAAAAATCTTCAAATTTTGTTTTTGATTTTGATAGTTTGTAAATAATTATGTTTATTTTACTAATTTTAGGTACATTCATGTTAAAATAATTGATTAGCTTAGTGATTTACGCATGATTCATGAATTGAAAAATGAGGATTTTGACCTAATTGTCTTCTTAGTTGAAGATTTAAAGTTGAGCTAATTTTGTTTGTTATTTTTTGCTTATTTATGTTTAATTCACTAATTTCCATTGAATTTGTGTTGAATAAGTGGTTAATTTAGACATTGACAGATTTATGACTAAGCTAGCTACCCCCAAAAAAACTCTAATTAGCTTATTTGGACCCTGAAAAAATATTATAAGTGGACACCCCTAGAAAAGGCCCAAAAAATTTTTAAATTTGAGTATCTAATCTTGGCTGATTTAGGCGACCAGTGGAAGCTTTGGATGAAGCCCATTCCCACCCGGGCCAGCCTTCATTTAAAAAATATAAAAAAAACATGTGAGCTCATTCCCAGCCTTGGACCGGCCTGACTCAGGCAGACACTCAAAACTCTTTCTCAATTTGCCTTCCTCTTGCTTTTGCCCGACTACTCTAGTGGTCTGCCACTAATTTTGCGTCATTCGCGCCCACTGCCTAACCGTTCTTGACAGTCCACGGCCCCACGCATAGCAACCCACCGCCGACCATCAGTCGCCAATCCACCACCGAGCGGTCTGAACGAGCAGGGAGCACAGGAGTAGGACGCACAGCCATAGTACATGTAAGTTGAGTTAGATATTTAGGGTTTCGATTTTCATCATTTGACGGTTTTAATTGCTTATAATTGCTTGTTCTCAAATTATGTTCCGTAGATAGCAATTGATTAGTGAATTATTCAACATCAAGCATCTACATCGACTCATCAATCAATTGGGTTTGTTTGCATTTGTTCTCTTCAAAATTTTCTGTTTATTGGGTAATTTTTTATGCCCAAGTTCAATTTGTATGTTTGATTCTAACCTTCATGGCTACTCTTAATTCAAAACCCTAAATCCTAAGGGCGGGATTTATGATCATGGGAGGGGTATTCATGAACACCCCTAATCTAAAAAAATCTCTAATAAGCTTATTTGGAACCTATAAAAATATTATAAGTAGACATTCTTAAAAAAGACCAAAAAAAATTTGGTTGCTGACTTCGGCTGGCTCTGGCTTAATGGACCGCTTGGAGCCTTGGATGCATGTGCCTGACAGTGAAGCACGGCCCAATGGCCCATTTCCCAGGCTTGATTTAAAAAAAAAAAAATTACGGGGCTCTCGGTGAAAAGCAACACCCAGACCATCAACTCTCAAAACTCTCAGTGCCCGAGTCCCCCCCACGCAGCGTCCTTCCGTTGTCGCGTCCCTTCTGCCGTTGTCGACAGTCGCCTCCACGCAGCGTCCTTCCGCCGACGTTGCTGGACGAGACGACGCCTTCCGCCGAGCCGACCGGCGACCAGTCGGCAGTCTACCACCGAGCGAGGCTGGGAGCAGCAGCCAGCAGGTTAGTTCGGTTAGTTTTAGGCCGATTAGTTAGTTAGGGTTTCGATTTTCATCATTTGACAATTTTAATTACTTCTAATTGCTTGTTATCAAATTGTTTTCTGTAGATAGCAAGTGATTAGTGAATTGTTCAACGTTCAAGCATCTCTTTCGAGGCTTCGACTCATCAATCAATAGGTTTGTTTTCATTTGTTCTTTCTGAAATTTTTTGTTTTTTGTTTAAATTTTCATGCCCATTTGTAATCGTTAAGTGTTTGATGAACATCCCTAGAATTCATGCGCACTTTTCAATTGTTAACTGTTAATCAATTAGGGAAAGTTGTTTTGAGTTAACTGGAAATTGCATGGTTATTATTTTCCATTGATTAATTCATGTACATAATTTAAATGGAAAGTGAAGCATGATAATATGGATGGTTTCATGTAATATTAGCTCTTAAGTGAACTAATGTGTTGCTTTTTGCTTGATTTTCTATCAATTAATCAATGATTTGGTAGCTACATTGCTTGTTATGTCATTGTCTCAGCTCTTCATTTGAACTAATGTGTTGCTTGTTTTAACTAAGTGGGCTAAATTTTTAAGTTTCATGTTCTTTTTTTTTTCTCCGGTTTTATATGGATCGATCCAATTTCATTTTAAGATATTTGACTCAATGTCTAATGATTCTATCATGTATTGCTTCCAAAGAGTGAAAAAACGTAAAGGGCAGTCGTAATAGTACATTATTGTAATATTTCGTGTATTGTTTAAAATTTATTTTATGGTACATAGGGTGATGAATGTTCGTAGGTGGACACCCTTAGTTCGAAACTCTAGATCCGCCACTGAATTTAGAGATCTATTCATCAATTAAGAAATTAGGGTTTTGCCTTTTTCGATTGAGGATTTAGGAATTAGAATTGGGGGTAATTTGTTGGTAATTGTTTGTTTATTTGTGTTAAATTTATCAAGTTCTGTCAAATTTGTATTTGTTTGTGATAAATAATTGATGGATTTAATAATTTACTAAAAATCCTGAACCTAAGTAAGAACTTGATTGTGTTTTTCAGTTTGAAATGGAGAAGTTTTTCAACAAGATAGCTAAACGATCTGTTGGTTCAAGCTCTGCATCAGAAAACTCATCACTGATCGAAGAAAGTGGCAAAGAAAGTACTCAACCACCGTCTAGCAATGAGCAAACTCCAATTCAACGATCCTGGCTCCACCCCTGTGAACAGAGCTTTGAGGAGCTTGGCCTCGACCCTCGCTTAGTTCGAGCTCTAATAAAAAAATCCATTGAAAAGCCGACTCCAATTCAACGAGTTGCAATTCCATTAATCCTCGTAAGTATCTTTCCCAAAATTAGATGAATGAAACTCAATTTCTGGATCAATTTCTGTTGGATTTTCAATTCGGAATTTTTGATAGTGAAATGATTGCAGGAGGGTAAGGATGTTGTTGCCAGAGCGAAAACGGGTTCGGGGAAGACATTTGCTTATCTGCTTCCATTACTTCAGAAATTGTTTTCTGATTCGGGTTCAAATAACAAACTTGCTCCGACAGCGTTTGTGCTTGTTCCCACCCGCGAATTATGCCATCAGGTACGCCGGGTTGATTGTAATTTTTTTTATAAAAAAAGACGGAAGCTTTTTAGGGTTTATGAGAATTTGGCTTTTGTTTTTGAATTTTGTGTTTTGCTTAGGTTTATACGGAAGTAATGTCGCTTATAGAGCTGTGCAGAGCTCAGTTGAAAGTGGCTCAGCTCACCAGCACCATGTCTTCTTCTGATTTGGTTAGTCTGGCTTTTCTGCCTTATTTCATATTATGGTTGAAATGAAATGAAAGAAAGAAAAAAGAAAAATACCTCGTCAAATATCTTTGGCCTCAGCAATGAGGATGCTTTGTTGGGTATAAATGTCAATGCTAGTGGGCAATGTTGCTATTAATTTCAATTTTCTACCTTCTTGTTTCAGAAAACGGCATTGTCGGGTTCTCCTGATGTTGTAGTATCGACCCCGGCATGCATACATACGTGCTTGTCATCAGGCAGCCTTCAACCCAAAGCCATTCAGGAATCACTTTCCATGCTTATTCTTGATGAGGTTAATTTCTAATTCTCTATTTTAACTTATCGTGCAGCATCTTTGTGTTGTGGTGTTCAGTCCATGTTTATTCCTCCAGATTATGATTGCCGCACATTGTGTGTATGATTCTGTTGACGGAGGTATGTGTAGTGGCGATGTCGTATTTGTACTAATCAACTATATTTTATGTTCAGGGAGATCTTCTTTTGTCATATGGATATGAAGATGACCTTAGAGCTCTAACTGCCTATGTTCCTAGACGTTGTCAGTGCCTTCTGATGTCTGCTACTTCAAGGTGAGCATCTCATCATTTTTCTATGTTCTGCACCACGTCATGTTGTTGTAATAAATATTCCATGCTTATGTGTGTAGTGCTGATGTTGAGAAGCTGAAGAAGCTTATTCTGCATAATCCTTATATTTTGACTCTGCCAGAGGTTGGAGGTAGACAGGATGAGATTATCCCAAAAAGCGTACAGCAATTCTCGGTAAGAAAAACTAGAATTTCCCCCCAAGGCGTACTCTGCTATACTTCATATTATATTGTCTGCTGATGAAAAAAAAATGTAGCTTTTCTCACTAGTTCATGCATCAATCTTATGCCGGAGACGGTCTGCTAAAAAAAGTACTTTTACCATGCGTGATTAGAATGAGGGAAGGGAACTTCTTGTGTTATCTGAGTAGAATTGTGGCTTACTCTGTAATCTATAAAAGGCATATTAGGCTATGAATTGGCGTTAATCATTTGATGAAAAACTGGATCGAGGTTTATTTGCTTTTCATGCTCGATCGAGGGTTTTTAATTTTGTCTATCCTATACTATGAGTTCTTCCATGTTACATAGGCTCAATAGATAGATATTTGATTTAAACAATTGTTCATGGTAAGAATCGCGGCGCTAGAGCAGGACTTCGAATGAAAAAAAGAATGCGTGAAAAAGCAGATTATAAGCAGAGGAAGTTGACACTGGGGCTATGCAGAATGCTTTTAGCTATACTATTACTTTTGGGCACTAAAATGTTCCGTGCAAGGCTCTTCTGTTATTGGCCTATCTTCTTTTCCTTGCTTTCGCCTTTTTTTGGGGGGGGGGGGTTGATGGGAAGCGTATGGGGAGGCTTTTGCATTCCCGGGCCAAGTCCTTCATATTTTCACGTGGCACAATTTGATCCTTTTATTTTCTGAAACTATTTGTTTGTGCTGCTTAATTAATTTTCATGAATTTTCCAGATTTCTTGCAGTGCCCGGGATAAACTTCTCTACATCCTTGCCCTCTTAAAATTAGAGCTGGTTCAGAAGAAGGTGCTGATATTTACTAATTCAATTGACATGGGATATAGATTGAAACTTTTCCTAGAGCAGGTATTGTATGTCCTCTTTAGTACATTCGTTATTCTTTCCTGGTCTTCATGCCTTCACTTTTAATAATGTTGCATTTAGCATTGCATTGAATCAATCATGTTTTTAATTCAACTGTACACATAAGTATGGCTCCTGGTGTCAGGATTTATGACCTTGCAAGACAGATGCCAGTCCAGCTGATAATGTTTAGGGGACTGCAAGATTGTTTAACTGTTTATTGTTTACTTATTTCTCATGGCAGTTTGCAATAAAGTCAGCTGTTCTAAATGCTGAATTGCCCCAGAATTCTCGGCTACACATTCTGGAGGTATTGTTAAAGTTTCTCAATTTACTCTAGTAAATGTCTGTGCCACCACCAATGACAATAGAGATGCTGAAGTTTTGTACTTGTGACTTAATGTGATGCTGATATTTTTTTGGTCTTTATCCTGGCAACTGATACAATCAGGCGTTCAATGCGGGACTTTTTGATTACTTAGTTGCTACAGATGATAGTCAACCCAATCAGAAGGAGCAAGAGGACACCGAGAAGAATACAGAGCGCAAGAAATCCAAAAAGCATGCTAAGCAGAAATTGGATGCTGAATTTGGTGTGGTTAGGGGCATTGATTTCAAAAATGTGCACACGGTATGTAAGCAAAATGCGATATGCACTTAATATTCTGTTACATATCTTGTGCTGTGATATATTTTTCCTGGGTATGTAAACAATTTTTCCAATCCTGACAGTGACTTTGCCAGGGCTTGCTGTTTACTGGCCAATGTCTGTCTTGTCCTCTTGTTGGCATCCTTTGTTTCTTTGTCCTAAAATGGTTTAAAATTTTGTATGCTTTGTGGGAAGTCATGTGAAAGCTACAGTCTTCAGTACCATGGACATTAGTGTTGTCTGATGCTAATATGAGGATTGCCTCTCTATCCAGTGTTTATGTGTTGCACTGAAATGGATTCTGCTAACTCATCTATAGCTTGTCCAGGCTCGCTTAATAGTGGAATAGGATCTGTTATGAAATGTGTGCTGGTGATTTGATGTGACAATCCTAGTCTCTTTTCTGCAGGTTATAAATTTTGAGTTGCCTCAAACTGCTGCAGGATATGTGCATCGAATTGGGCGCACTGGAAGAGCTCATAATACTGGTGCATCTGTTTCTCTTGTAAGTGTTCATTGCGGATATTCAAGGACAATAATCTATCTTTGTGTTTCGGTTCCTTGAGACGTTTTTGGTATGTGTTTATGAAATGACCTGATCCGAGGGTCAGGGGCCCTCCCCTTTTTTCCTGACGATTGTAGGGCTTGGGATGCCTGTTTTTACCTTCGTCCCCTCTCAGGCACACAATGTGCTAGGACTAGTGCACATGATCATTGAGGTGACCAGCCAACCACTCCCTTGTCAGAGGGGAAAAAGGGAAGAAATAAAAATAATTGGAAGCCAGTGACTTATCCGAAAGTGCATGCTGTAATTCCTGGAACAATATAACTAGATATAGACCAGTGAGGAATTTAATTGGAGATTTCACCTTCTTTCATTTTCTCTTAGCTTTCATTCACCTCATTCCATCGACCATAAAAGCTAAGTCTCTCTGAAGAATGTCCCTTGATGAAAGTCACACCACCCACCTGCTCCCTTTTCTGGCAGGGACTGGAGTTGCGGGACTAGAACCTTTTCCAGATATTTTATGGCTTTTTTTGTTGACAAGGAAAAAAATTAACATATATATAAATAAAATATGAATAAAGGATGGATGCAAGCACTACATGCATCCTACTAGTTATGTACGCTCAAGATGGAACCTATCCACAAAATCAATTACATCAAAAGAAGATTGGCAAAAGTTCCCGCTTTCCCAGAAAAAAGAGTCTTGGTAATAGTATTTTTGATCCATTGAAGAGGCGTTTCCTCTCCTTCAAAGGCTCTTGTGTTTCTCTCTCGTCAAATAGTCCAAAAAATCACATGTGGGATCAATAAGGCACTTTTCTCTTTAACTTTCCTCCCAAAAGCACCCTCCCAAGCCAAAAAATGATTCCTCATAGAATCAGGAACAACCAGAGAAACCCCCAAGCAGCTGTAGGATAACTCCTAAAGAGCCCTTGCAAATTGACAATGCAACAGTAGATGATCAGGAAATTCCAAATCCTCTTTGCACATAGAGCATCTATTCACCAATCTCGCTATTGACCTAGGTTTGGATGCACTTGGCTGCCTAGTGTTTGCCATGGGCATGATAACTGGTACGCCTTAGGTGAAAGGGACCCAAGTCTCGAGTACCAACGTCCAACAGACTTTGTAGGAAGAGCTATCTACTACTGATAATGAGTGTGTGAGGTGATTCTAGAAATATGAGATAGGATAAACATTGATAAATCAGTCTCCAGTCCCCACTGATCTTAAATCCTTATAGCTCTTCAAGAAATTTTCAGCTAGATTGATGCAGCCAATGTTTTACAACATATGAATCGCAAAGGAAACCGCTAGTATAAAGTTAGTGGATTCATTTTGTTATTGGATTCATTTTATCGGGAGTCCTCTTACTTGCATGCTTCTCATTGGTTATTTGCCTTCCATTATTATGAAATCTAGTGGCTGAGGGAACTGCGTTTAGCATTTGATTCTCTTTTCTTGTTTGTCTTTCCGCACCATGTAGATCTAATAGATTAGGGATCCAACGAACTTATTCCAAGAGCCCTTTGGGGGAATATATATTAAAAAAACTTGGTTCTTAAGTTCTGTTGGTGCATACTTTGGATTGTCTATTAAGATAACTGTGATAACTAGAAACCTTGGGTCCATAATGAACATCCTGGTGGCATTCGTGTTACTTCACCATATGCTTCTGTAGCCAAAAGTTTGTATCTTCCTGATGTTCGCGCAAGCATAGGTATCCTCGGATGAGATGGATGCATTTGAAGAACTAAAGTCTACATTAGCAGAGAACGACAGCAGTGAAGCAAATTTCATCGCTCCTTTTCCTTTGCTCACCAAGAATGCAGTGGAGTCCTTAAGATATCGAGCTGAGGTACTTTTGATGTGTGGTTTAAGTTGATGGTTAGAAGATGTTGTAGACAATTTAGAATGTTAAGCTTAATGGATGGTTAAAGATGAGAATTAGTGTGTCAAAATCATTTAAATGCTGAAAACTATTTTTTACTCTTTACAGGATGTGGCAAGAAGTGTAACAAGACTAGCTGTACGAGAATCACGTGCTAAGGATTTGAGAAATGAAATTCTCAACTCTGAGAAGTAAGTTCCTTTCTTAGATAAGTTGGCGGTGTAACTGGTGTTGGTGCCCGATGTCATGTATACAATAACTTGATGAATAATGTGCCAGCTTTTATGTAACAAGACAGGCATGTTCTATGGTGTTAAGAGTTGGTGAAAATCGAATGAAGCATTTTGCTGCTTTACATCATGCATTGGTAGAGTTGTATTTGTTCAATTTACAGTTATTGGCTTTTGGGGGGGGGGGGTTGTTGAAGTGACCCCAGAAACTTTGAATACAAGTAGCAAGTAATTCTAGGCTATTGTTTTTACATTGTTTTTTAAAAGTTCAAAGTAGGCGGGCTTTTGAACAAGTTATTACTCTTGAATTCCTTTAGTAAGATGGGACGAATATTTCAGGCTAGCATGCATCATTCCTGGTGCCTTTATTTTACTGACTGCATTTTGCCTGTTGACTTCTTCAGGTTGAAATCCCATTTTGAAGCTAATCCGAGAGATTTGGGTGAGCCTAATATCCCTAAAGCTCCTAAAAATCATCTTATGGAGCCCAATTTGTAGACATCTAAAATCAGAGTCTTTTGTAGATCTTTTGAAGCATGACAAAGTGCTGAGCAAGAAGGAACCTCCTGTACACTTGCGTGATGTTCCTGAATATTTGCTGGACCCAACCACTCAAGAAGCAAGCAAGATTGTTAAGTTAGCTCGAGCAGCAATGGGAGGCAAACGAAAGTCTGGTCAACATCCAGGTCCAAGGAATAAGTTCAAGAGAGGCCGAGACCCCCTTAGGGCATTATCAACCGAGGTACTTTATTTTCCCTGTCAACCTCTGTGACTACCGCTAGTGGACCCCCCTCCCCGGTTTTACAAAAGAAACTTCTGAATATGCTTGGTAATTTATGACATCCATATCTCTATCAAGAAAGAAAAATTGTGAAATGATCCCTGTTTTAGGGTCGATTTGCATGAGTTCTTTAGGAGGCTCGTAATGGTTCGAAGAATGAAGTCAAATGTTCTGACGAGGATTACATTGAATGTGATACAGGGATTGAAGCGAGGTAATAGGATAAAGAAGAGGGTCAAGAGGCAGGAATGACACTTCTAGTAGATAGCTTCTGAATCTGTTTGCAGTCACCTGGCAAATAGGCAATTGATGAGAATTATCGATGGAACTGACCAATTTTGGTAGGAAATTTGATGTTGTCAACTCCGGTGAACCTTTCTTGTGCTTCTAATATTTATTCTGTATCTTGCTGTTTGCCATATAGATTAATTATATGGGCAATTTTGTCCCTGCCTGCATTACCCTTCCACACTTTTGTATTCACAGATAATATCAATTAAAAGGCAAAATGTAGAAAGAAAATTTGTCATCCTTCTCCGATGAATGCTTTGCTATTCTAAGTCTAAAGCCAAGATCTTCCTTCCACACTTTTGCATCCTAATGTGCGTTTTGTTTGGGGTAGTGGTTATGAACTGGGATTAAATGTAAAGTTTTGAGTTTGATCTCTCCTTGGCCTTGAGTGTAAGTCATATTGCATTTAACAAAATGTGCATCATATGAACAGACTGCTGATAACTCACGGCAGAAGTAATTGAAACTTGATAGAAAAGAACAGAATAGAAGTTAAACAAGATCATGGAGTATTTGTAGCTTAATACTTTTGTTTGTTAATTCTTTGATCAAACAAGTGGCTGAATTTATAATCGCGTTGCTTTCGATGATATTTTCGTTAATAGATAATTGTTCTCTTTGCTGTACCAAATCCTAACAATGAAATGAAGACAACAAAAGTCTAATGAGACGCTATTTCGACCAAAAACAAAACAAAAACAAAATCCCAAAAAAGGGGGAAATACCATGTGTGTATTTAACAAAAATGTCAAAAATTTAAGCGCTAGGGGAATTGTGCACAGGAAACTCAGACTCCCACAAAAGCCCTGCATTGTGACTGCCAATGTTCCTTAACTAGTCTAAGCCTCTCCACTCTCTCTGTTTCAAGCCGTTTTCTCCAATAGTCAGGGCACCTGCAAAACTTTCATCGTTCAATTCAATTCGGAATCGATCTCTTTGCAAATTATCATATGATATAGTATTATATTTATGAGCTATTCTTGCGACAGCTTCCTCTTTGGTTTTGCCCATTTTAAATTTGCCTTGAAAGGAATCATAGAATGAATCCGAATTCTATACAAACAACTCCTATATACACTAATGAACCTCACAAGATGATCCAAATTCCTATGAACATGCGTAGTTTAATGACCTCCTTATATATGTTTAACACCTTTTTTGTTTTTTTGAGATAATGCCGTTGAAGAAAAGCACAAAATGTTGATATCATTTGTCTCCTCTTTCTAGATCGTTATGTACCGTACTTGGCAAAGTAACTGAAGGTTGAGACATAGATGTTGACATACCTTCTACTCAACAGAATGTTGAGTTCTTCCAGGTGTATAGCCCCTCCATATACTCCATTCTGAAAAATTCAAAGTCCATGCCATGAGCCAAAGGGCAAATTCTCTTACATCTATATTCAGTATGGTATTCTTTTTCAATCCCTGAGATTGCTATCAATACTTAATATATATTATGCAGTATCTTACTGCAAAAGACTTTCTGTCATCTAAGCCCTGTCGCTTTCCACAATATTCTAACATTCCTGGCTCACTTGACAGTTGACAGTTGTAGTTAAAGAAATACAATTTGCAAAATAAGAAATACCACCCCCTGTGCTTATTATCCAACAAATCGATATCTGAATTTTCAAGAACAATTTCTTTAGTTTTGCGTTTTTTTGGTTTGGGGGGGGGGGGGTTACCTGTCGACATAAAGGGCACTTCTTGTGTGGTTCAGCCATCTTCAACCCATCGACGATGGTCACTGATGCTGCTGAACAAGCGCACATATAGCACAAAATATGCCCGCATTTTAGAGCCACTGCGTCAAATACTGTGTCCTGCTTTTTCGAATTCATTGTAGTTAGAGCACTCCAACCCAAGAATGGCTGTTTGATGAATGATGAGATTGCCATTGCATTTTGACTTACCAAGCAAATAGAGCAAGTCAAGTCTACATCAACCCTTGTGGAACGGAATAGCTCACAAGTCATTGACGGTTTCTCTTCAGCAGAAAACGCGAGGACCAACCCCTCGAAAAATGCATTTGCCTCCCCTGACCCTGACTTGAGCTTTCGATCCCTTAGATTCATGTGAAAAGCCATGAGCTCGCAGAACCAAGGGGAATGAAGGATCTCCTTATGCTTAACCTGCTCTCCTCTTCTGAATGCTTGCCCTTTCTCACAGTTATGAACCTTATCAGTGCAAAAATGAATCAGTTGAGAAACACCACGCATACGTAATCCAACAGCAAACCTGATCTGGGTGTTGTCAATACAGCGACATGGAGATCCAGATGTATGCATTCTTGTTTCATGGCGAATGTCTTGTACTAAAAACAAGTTGAAAAGAAGCTAAAAATGCATTTGAGGGGGTGCATCTAATGTGGTCTGTATGATATACCTTGTCATATTTCTTGAGGATTTTTCTAAATGCAATGGCATTGAACATTGCATAAATAAGCAGGTTTTCACCCTTTTTAACCAAAGGAGCATCACCCTTTTCGAAGCCATTTCCATTGCATCCTACGCAGTAGTATTTCCAGATGCCCTTTAGCAATGGCGGATGTAGCAATTTCTTAGCCTGTTTGTTAAAGCATTCTGCTACAGCTGACATTTCATCCAACAATGAGCCGAAGAATTTCTCATCGCATTCTGCCAGAAAAACAAAAAAAATAATGTTTAAACAGATGAACAAGTGAAAAATTTCATTCTTTTTCGAAGTATTTGTCGTCCCTTACTGGTACATTCAGGCTTATTTTCAGGTTGGGATTGAATATGAGTCCTACACTGCTTAAGAGAGTGTTTGAGTCTTTTGTATCCGATTTTTGGAACTTTGTTGGGCTGTTCATTCATGTGATTTTGGTATTCCTTGCAGAACTTCATCTTTTCCTCCAGCCTAAATTCTAGCATGACAAACTGATGCCAAATTGCTGGAAATGAGATACTGGGAAGAAAACGATGAACAAAACTAGCTAGGATATCCTAGCAGTTTGTTAAGGCAAGGCATTGACCAAAATCACAGGAAAATTCTGGGGCTACGCGCTCAGCCAGAAAACTTCTGGGGCTATGCTGGGTTTATAATGAGTCAGTCCAGGGGCATTATTGTCCTAAAATAAAATGGACTAGTCATCTACTCATCCTCTTTTGGCGTTTCGTTTTTTTCTGGTAGCGCGATGTGACCTTGAATACATGTAGAGTGTCCATAATAACGTCTATGTACTTTTGTAGTTGTGTTTATTAAAACTTATTTTACTGATTTTTTTGTTAATATAGATTGGTTCAAATAGTTTCATACTCAATTTTATTAAGTAAGATTTTAGATTTGGGTTTTATAATTGGAAAAAAATACGTAATCAGAGAGTTCTACTTCTTTATAAGCTAACAACAGTTCGATTATGATAAAACGGATACCCGTAAGCTTTAAAAAAAATCCTTATTTGCAACAAGGTGTTTCATGCAGCCATTAGTAATTCAACATGATTCTTAATTAGAAAGAAGATTATTAAATAATGCAACTTGCCAACTCATATGTGCAGCATCACTGTGTCATATATCTGAAGTTTAACCATCGTGGGTTTTTTTTTTTTTTTTCCCTTGTACAACAATAATAATAATAACTTTCGATGTAAGTTTTATTTTGACGGAACTTAGGAAGATTCAGTTGCAGACAATAGTACTACACTCATAGAAAGATTTAGTCAACAAAGTCAGTTCAAAAAAAAAATTCTGTAGATAATGAAAAATAATTTTGGAGCTATCTCCAATGTAGTACTTTAAAAATTTACACATGATCTGGCTAATAACTTAATCAACAAAGTCAATTCAAAAAAAAAAAAAAATTTGGTCAACAAAGAAAAGCACATACCTTTCTAACAGGGCCACCATGTTAATAGAAGTCCGACGTTCCAAAACAAAAGACTAAAAGAGATCCAAATTTTGGTACAAGATATTCACACTTACATTCGACTGTGTAACAATGCTCATATTACCCATATTTTTAGGCAAGGAAATTACGCAACCGACTGGCTATCAAAGCATGGTCTGTCTTTACATTCTACAGTAGTGTGGAATGAAGTTCCGCATAGGCACCTTTTTCGTATCCTCTATGAAAATAATTTAGAAAGAACCCTTAAAAAATAGACTACCTAAATTATATTCTTACCTTTCTCACCAAAAAAAATGAAAAACGGCAAGCGATGCAATGAAAATGTAGGCGGGTGGATGTGCAGTATTTTCCGTGGTCATCATCTTACGTCACCCCCCCTCAGACAACCCCCCTTAAAGAAAAAAAATCTATGAAAAGAATACTTATTTCTACGGTAGGAGAATACTAAATGTCCGTTTGACCCTAGCATTAGTGTGATGACATTCCTACATTTTTACCCCCCAAAAAAAAAATTATTATGGTGCCCTCTTTTTCAAAATATAGAGAATATAAAAGATATTTGAATATGAAATGCAAATGAATATATTGTACAATTTTTTATTTCCTTCAAACCATCATCGATGTATACCAAAAATACTTAGTTAATTAGTATAATGTTAAATTGAAACGTTTATTGCATATTGCTTCATTTAAAAAAGCAAAAGAAGCAAAGAAAGGGAATAAGGATGGCATATATTGGTGTCAACGTATTATAACCCATACTTCAAAAAAGTTTCTCATGAAATTTAACACCCATTTACCTTTTTTTTGTTGGGGTTATTGATTTCACTGCTTTGCAACAAAGAAAGAACATACAACAACAACAACCTCTCAGTATGAGTCCCGCTTACACAGGGTTGGAGATATTTATAGACTGTGCAAATGAATTGTTGCCTATATATTCTACTCTTCAGCAAATATAAATTAATTGATGAACTTTGGATCCTATTGTTGATTAATTAGTCAAAAAAGAGAATATCGTTTTAATAATATTTTGTAATCGTACGAGTAAAATAATGTCTAGATAACAAATGTCTATTGTTATAATGGGCCCTTAAAACGAATAACGCATTGATATTTTGTAATTATGTCTATTGTTATAAATAGCAAATATTTTTGGTCCTTAAAATAAACAGGCCCTTAGTAATCGCACGAGTAAAATAATATTTTGTGATAATGTCTATTGTTATAATAGTCATTACTTTCAGTTCTGTCTAAAGAACACATTGATACAAGAGGAGAACATAAAAAAAACATAAGCTCAAATCTTGCAAGGAAAAATAGTGAAATTTTTTTGAAGTGATAATCGAGTGATGTTATAGAACTAAGGACACATTTTGAGTCTTAGGCGAGTTTTTGTTAGAATTTCTAAAAAATATTGTAAATATTAATTGATATTTATATGAGTGCTTCTAAAAATAAGATTGTCTACACTAAAATCTCGTCAAATTTTGTAAATAAGATCCACATCAAAAGTTATTATTATTGTCAAACAGGTGCCAATATCGTCTCCGCCCACCCTTTTTTTGGGTTTCTTCATAAATATCACATGCATCGTGATTCACGCTTAACACCCTCCCCTAACACCTATATTGTAAACTCAACAATCTAATACAAATCAGCCATAACAAGGTTTTTTTTTTGGGGGGGGGGGGGAGGGGGGTTGAAAATGGGATCATGAAAATAGGGGTTAAATTTAAAAAAGTAAAAATGCAATACTTCAGATTTTGTTCTCTTTATGTGTGCTGTGGGCGTAATATTGGGCCAAGTTTGATCAAACTGAATCCCATCTCGTGTGGTGCATTTTTTATAATGTCAGTCCAGTAAGGGTCCGTTTCGAAGCCCAATTTCAGTAAATGTCCGCTTTTTTAAATGCCCATCAGAACACAAAAGGCTTCAAAATCACACTTATAGCTACAGATTAATAGGTCGCCATCGCGTGTACGGTGGAAGCAAGTAGACGCACAAATCCAGACGCATGCCAGCGTGGACAATCTGTACGTTATGGGCTTGTGGCTGTGGATACTTTGCGTCAACTTCTCGCCTCTGCTCCACTACTTGTGTCAAGAACAAATCCATGACGGATTTTTTCGGTGTCTTTTATTCAAGGGAGGGAGTGGGCAATGTTTATATTTTATATTTAAGAGTATGTATTTTTATATGATATATAAGTAATTATAAATTAAAAATATAATATATGACAAAGACACTCAAAAAAATATACATAAATTTGATACAGAAGCACGTGCACATGGATATACGTAATAATTTATCGGGACTGGAGGGTTAGATTACGTTTTTAGTAAACTGGTGTTGTTTTGTGTTTCTATCAACAATTCAACATTGAACTCTTTTGTTCTTTCTTTTTTTGTGAGAGCAACATCAAACTTCTTTTTTGTACTAATTGAATGTTAGTACGTTTTTAATTGCCAAATTGTGGTAAATACAGGAAAAACTGAAGTGAAAAATCTAAAACATAAGCACCAAACATTCGGAATGACATTTATCAATGACAATTGATTTAATATTGTCAAAATTAACGGGTCAATGTAATCATTTTAATGAAAAATATTAAAAAAACTCATTGAAAAAAAGTTAATCCAGAGGACTTTTTACAAAAGAGCTTTTTGATCAAAAAAATCTTTACCAAATATAACCATAACTACTTATATCATCGAAGGTGTATTTTTCTTTTCAAGAAACTCGCTCTTAATAATTCATAGTTAAGTATGTTTATTATGAAAAATTCCAAAGATAGTGACCTCTTTAGAAAATTTCTCTAATGTGCGAGTAAGGATAAAATACACCTGAAAAACCTTGTATAAGGCAGGTCAATTGGTGATTCTTAATATCATTCACCCAAACAGTCTCTCGAAAATTATGTATTTGTTCATATTTATGAGTCATCAAATCAACATGGATGATCTAAGGTAATTTGATGCTCTATTGGGCTTATAATATTTTGAGAGGAAATATAAAAAATTAAAAAATCTAAAAACTTTGAGTCCCACAACCACCCAAACAAAATGCATTAGTGTATGTAGAGTCTATCTATGACTATGAGGAGGCCCATACGAAAAAGGCATTAAACGTTAACAGCGCCAGGAACATGTGCTTCTCTCTCCTCCACAACTCGGTACACGCTACAACGTCGTGTTCCCTTCATCTCATTCACATACGCACTGCGCCAACCGCCGCATTCAATACTGTTCTTCCTAATATCTTCTCCATCCTCCCGCCTCAACCTGCATTCTATAACACTGCTTTCACATACACCTCCGATCGCCGGAACCGTCACCGCCGACGAAGATCTCCGACGAGATACAAAGCTTCGCGCCTCCGATTTCGTAATTTCTGTAGGTCGAAGGAGGAGGATAGTGATTCGATTGTTAGTATGACAAGTATGGTAGGAATCGATCACTACATTGTCGGAATCTTCGTCGCATCCTTTCTAGGGTTTATTCTCCTCTCCTCTCTCTTCCGCCCTACTCGCAAGAAGGATCGCCATAGTTCCGCCGGTTTCCTGTCCGAGAGCTCCGACGATGGTGAGGTTCGAACCGATCAACGGCCTGGTACTGATGTTGTTATTGTTGGTGCTGGTGTCGCCGGCGCTGCCCTTGCGTTCACTCTCGGCAAGGTGATTGAAAACGCCTTCAAAATTTCCGTTGTTGTTTAGCTTTTGCTTGCCTCATTGAGTCATTGTTTTGTTTTTGTTGTTGTGGTTGAATTCTGTCTGTTTTCCTGCAAATTACTTGCGCTAAATTGCGTGAGAGAATTGACTGATCTCATATTTTAGTTGCTCATTTTAGGGGAAGTGAAAGTGAACGTTTGGTGCTTGGTAGCCGTATTTGGTAGCCGTATGTGATAAAAGCATCTTCAGCGTTTGGCCTGATCTGTCCTCTTACTAGCCAAAGACAATGTCATTTACTTAATTCTTATGTCGGAGTAATTGTGCACGCTCTAAATGAATATCACTGTATGAGGACATGGTAAAGTAGGTGTAGTGGACGTTTGGTCCGGTATCCCCTAGGGCTATAACAAAGTCGGCCCTCGGGTTCTGCTCAGTAAAAGCTTGGCTTACCAAACCCTGCCTAAGTCTAGCACGGCTTGGTTTGGTTTTGCTTGGTTGGTTCATTTTTTCCCTTAAGGGCTTGCATGGGGAGTATGGAATTACCGTTAGGATCGGCAAGATTTCAATCCAACCCTTTTTTCTTGAATCCAAGACAAAAATCCAGGGTTGAACTTTGATTATAACATTGGATTAGGAAGCTTTTTGAGCAAACACAAACAAAAACGAATATCGAGCTGAGCTATGCCTCTGAACGGGCAATGTGCATTCGAGCCTTAGAGCCCTTATACTGAAGCTAATTTTAAGCTCGCTGAGCCCTAGATTCTCTGGGGAAGCATATGAATATTTAATTGCAGACCTTGTCATGCTACACAATTCCGCGTAGACTAGTTCAACAATTGTGGTTTCACCACCCATGGAATTTGATTGGCATAACTCTGCACTCGGTGAGCTGTTAGACTTTTCTTGTGCCTTGACTTTTATGAATACCCCTAAGTTGTGAACATTGTGATGCATTTAAAGAGGAAGATTGATAGACACCAGACAATAGGATTTACTTTGCCTTCGTGCATGAAAATGAGATCGCCAGAATATCAGCTTTTTTTAATTTCTAATTTCTTTAAAATACTACTTTCCTTTGTTATGTTTCTTGATCTGGGCTTCGCAGTGACTGCAGGATGGTCGACGTGTTCATGTGATTGAACGAGATTTAAGTGAGCCTGACAGGATAGTTGGTGAACTCCTACAACCAGGAGGATACCTGAAATTGATCGAATTGGGCCTTGAGGGTATACATAACCCTCTGATCTTCTTCTTCTGTTATGTTATGTGTATCATCCGAAGGATTCTTTTTTGGAATTTGTTTGATTGCTAGAGTTGATCCTTATTATATTTATATTGCCCAAGATGCAGATTGTCTTGGGAACATTGATGCTCAGAGAGTGCTTGGCTATGGCATCTTTAAAGATGGGAAGCATACAAAGCTATCTTATCCATTGGAAAAATTCCATGCGGATGTGGCTGGGAGGAGCTTTCACAATGGCCGTTTCATACAGAGGATGAGAGAAAAAGCTGCTTCCCTTCCCAAGTAAACTTTCTACTTTATGCTTTTGGTACTGTCTTTATTGATCTTGCTTTAGCTGGAGGAGTGGAGGAGGGCATCTGACTGTGAGAATTGAGAATTCTCAAACATAAGAGCTGAAAATTCAACTCATCATTGTTTGCATCATATCATTTACTGCATCCTGTTTTGTTTTGTTTTTTCAGTGTTAAGTTGGAGCAGGGAACGGTTACATCTCTGATTGAGGAAAATGGAATAGTTAAGGGGGTTCAATATAAGACTAAAGATGGTGAAGAAATGAAGGCCTATGCACCTCTCACTGTCGTCTGTGATGGTTGCTTCTCAAATCTGCGACGTTCACTTTGTTCACCTATGGTGAAGTTTGTTTCTCAAGTTTGCTCTTTAATCTAGTTTTTTTCTTCTTGCTGCCTTGTCCTTATTGAGTTATTTTGGATTGGCACAGATAGATGTGCCTTCACACTTTGTTGGGTTGGTGCTGGAGAACTGTCAGTTGCCATTTCCAAATCATGGGCATGTTATCTTCGCAGATCCATCTCCAATTCTGTTTTACCCAATCAGTAGTTCAGAAATCCGTTGTCTGGTTGATGTACCAGGTCAGAAGTTGCCCTCTATTGCTAATGGTGAAATGGGCAAGTACTTAAAAACTGTTGTGGCTTCTCAGGTATGATGGATACATTGATAATATTTGCATGAGTTTTCTGGTGATTTTGTAATTTGAATACGTCTTTCTGGTGGTGTGACTTCAACTGGTCAAGTTACTCTTCAGGTTCCTGCAGAACTTTATGATGCCTTCGTAGCAGCAGTTGATAAAGGGAATATCAGGACCATGCCTAATAGGAGTATGCCAGCTACTCCTCAGCCTACTCCCGGAGCTTTACTGATGGGGGATGCTTTCAACATGCGTCATCCTTTAACTGGGGGAGGAATGACTGTAGCATTGTCCGATATTGTTCTGCTGCGTGATCTTCTGAGGCCTTTGAAGGACCTGAACAACGCTGTCTTGCTATGCAAATATCTAGAGTCCTTTTACACCTTGCGCAAGGTAATCTAACATCTCTAGATCATATGAGTTGGTTGATGAAGCAATGTCATTTTCCAGTGTTTACTCTCTATGCATTTGAACTTCTATTTATCAGGACACTTGCATGAATCTTCATTAGAGAGGTAACTGATGGTATTTATTCTTCTTTTGCGCCCAACTGCTAGGGTGAGAAGGCCCTGCACCTAGAGTTTTGTTCATATATGCAGTAATAACTAGAGTATTTTCTTGTGTTAAAACAGAACTTCTCAAGACTGCTAAGAATGTGCATTAATAATAACCTTTGCTTCTCTTCTTTTGTAGCCTGTGGCATCCACAATAAACACCTTAGCAGGTGCCCTCTACAAGGTTTTTTGTGCATCTCCCGATGAAGCCCATGAGGAAATGAGGAAGGCATGTTTTGACTACCTAAGCCTGGGAGGAGAATTCTCAAGTGGACCGATTGCTTTACTATCTGGTCTGAATCCTCGGCCACTGAGCTTAGTTGTCCACTTTTTTTCTGTGGCTGTGTATGGTGTTGGTCGTCTATGGCTACCATTCCCCTCACTTAAGCGCCTCTGGCTTGGTGTACGATTGTTAATGGTATGGATCTTCTTTTGAGTTTTGTGGATTTCACTCTCAAGTTTCAGTGTTTTTACCTGGAGCATCACTTGGAGCATGTCACATTCAGCTTGTTCTGTTGATTATTAGAATGGGGTAAGGAAAGAGAATTTGAGTTGGGGGGAGGAAAGGGTAACCCCTGCTTGCTATGGGTAATCTAGAATGGAAGGAAGTGGATGAACTGAAGATCCTAGGATCCCTTAGGGTACCTGCAAAAGGAGAGCTACATTTGGGGATCTCCTTGTTTGCAAATGCTCTCATAGCTTGCATTTCAAATCTCTTGAGAACTTCTATGAGATTAAAGCATTGGCTTGTCAGAGTCATGAGTAGAGTCATGCCAAGCCTTAAACCACTCATCAGGTGCGTGTGACATGCACTTTTGCCATCATTAATGTTGATGAACCCTGAAGCAAAGCGAATAATACCAAACTGCTATGCATAGATCCAATATATGTAGCCTGGTAAAAATTTAATGCGACTTGAAAACCTGAATCAAATCGCTAGAAAGTTCAGGGTTCTGGGGTAAACAAAAAATGAGAGTTAAGGATTAGAGTTAGGGTTGACATGGACTTACCTGGACAACTCGAAACTCTATTCTAGCGGTCGTAAATATGGCACACGGCGATGAGTGTCACAAGCTTTTCTCTCTATGGAGCAGTACTTGACCCCCCCCCTCCCCCCCAAAAAAAAAGGCTAATCCATCCCAACTTCAGTCCAAATAGAAAGTCAGAACTCGGAAATAGATCAACCCTTCTTGCTCCCCCTACATCTTTATCAAACCTTCATCTCCTTGTCTTTATTTCCCTGAACCTGCAAAAAGTTGTTCAAAGAGACGAAGGGAAAATAGCCAAGTTGTACAACAGAAGTTCTTTCTGCAAGACCATGCTTTTAAAACTTAATTATTTTATTTCAAGACATTGTGCAAAATTCCACATTTCTGGGCAATCTGGCTCTTTTTATTTTACCATGCAACTGCCCGTGGTCCCAAACTAATATGTTGACCACAGACTCGATTGACAAATCCTCAATCTCTCTTTTACAGGGCGCAGCAGGAATCATCTTTCCCATAATAAAGGCAGAAGGTGTAAGGCAAATGTTCTTCCCGGCAACTGTTCCGGCATACTACAGAGCTCTTCGTGTGAGTTGATGTTCAAAAACTAGCGTCATCACGTTGGCTAAACCTACAAAATTATTACCCGACTGTGCAACATGTACCATTACTATTGATGTAAAGTCATGGGAGCTTGTGCTGTGTCTACTGCATTTAGACAAGTATTGTGTCTATTTACGTCACAAGTAACACCCAATATTTGTCCAACTCTATCCCTATAGAACGAAGACATTCATCTGAATTCTGAGTAAAGATTATCATAGAAGATGGCATATAATTCTGTCCTTGTGTTTTCTGTCAATCAGAAATGATGTAAAATGTATGAAATCCCAGTGCTGAGTTGGACGTATGGCTTGTTCTGTTGGATGTCTTTTCTAACCATCTAGTTTCTTTCATTTTCTTACCTATTTTGAGTTTCAATTTTCGATTAAACGTCCTTTAAAGTTTTGCATATTTTCTTTATATTTTTCTAATTCATTCTGGTTTGAAGCTGGATTTGTAGCCCATCTAAAATAACAAGGTTGTAGTCATCTGTGAAACTTGCCGGAAAAAGCTCATCCTTATCAGAAGATGAAAATTGTACTCAATGAGATGACTTGCAAATGTTGCTAACCACATTGCTTCCGAATAACAAATATTTGCACGTCGAAGGAATTCAATGACTGGATAAGGTTGGACTTACGTGGTCTGGTCCTTGCAAGACTCAATTGAGTAAACAAAAGCCAAACGAAAGGGGAAAAAGAAAAAAAGAAATTCGGAATGTAGGGCCACCTTTGAAATGGGAAGAAAATTGATAGCGAGCCGTCTTGCAAAAGAATCAGACGTAGCCACAAGTTGATTGTTATCGGTAATGGAAAGAAAAAGGCTTAGTATTTCTTTTGCGGTGATGAGACTTCGACAATTAGAAGAATAATAAGAAGTTTGAGAAAAGAGTTGGAAAATAAATGATAGGATAGAGACTTACATTCTTAGGTTATCTCTTGGTAAATACGTGGTAGTTTTAGTTGATGTTTGTGTTCGAAACCAGCGATCTGTATGATTATTTGTTTATAATTTATAGTCTATGAGATGCACTGGTTGTTTTTTAAGTTGTGTAGTGGTTATATTATCATGCCTAACTAAATAATCGGAAAAAAAGCCAAGTTGATTGTGGCAAGGACATCACAGGAGGTCAAAATTGAGTTGTTTTGTGAGGCTTGGAATCCGGACTAGTGGCCATTGTCATTGAGTTAGTGGACATTCCAGTGAACTGAAGTAGGGAAACTGCATTTTATATCTTATTTTATTTTGATGCTGCTAAACGTCAAGTACTGTAGGCTCCCACATCGGGTTCCAACGGACCACATATAACGGGGGAGATGGTTGATAGGGCAGGCCTTCTTAATTATCCGCACAAATGCTCACATCAACTAATGCATTATGTCGCTATCAAAATACGATCTCGAGTGAAGCTCGTGCCGTTCATGTTAGAAGTACTCTTTGCAAGTAGGGAAGTTTTAAAGCTATCTCCAAGTTCAAGTATTTTTGGGCATACAGAACTGTAATTTCATGCAACAAATTAGACTAATAGCTAGAATTCTCAAACAGTTACATTTAACCGCACAGGTGATTCCATATGCAATTTCAGTTCTGAGTTCTAGCATAGGAAACGCACCTAGTTTATACCACTTGGGAGTTTGATAAGATCCAGATGTTAGCCTTGACCCCTAACAATAAAGAGACCGATTTCAAGAATAAAAATTACTTCTTTCTTTTACTCTTTGGCCAGATTGTCGATCACTATGAATGTAGCAGAGAAACTTATATCCTCAAACCATAGTACATCACAGCCTAATTGATCTGTCAAACGCTCCTCAAGGCTTGAGCCAACTGTATCCTGGTTGCTTCATGACTCCAACCTCCCTCATCATTTGCCGAATATTGGCTGCATCTTCCCATCGTCCAGCATTTGCATGGATATTTGACAATAACACATAAACTGCGGGATCATTTTTCGCAGTTTGAAGCAATAGCTTAGCAATAATCCTTCCAAGCCTCACATTTCCATAGGCTGCACATGCACTGAAGAGGGTCCACCAGACATTCGGATCAATCTCGCTATCTTTACTCATGATTAGTCCCTCTGTCTCATCTATGTATCCTGCTCGTCCAAAAAGGTAAACGAGACAAGAGAAGTGATCAACTCCTGGCTCAAAGCCGTAATCATTGACCATGGAGTTGAATATCTGGATTCCATCACATACCAAACCAGCATGGCTGCAAGCAGAGAGAACAGCAGTAAATGTGGCCTGATCCGGTCTCAACCCAATCTCATTCTGCATTTCTGTGAAGTATTCAACAGCTTTCTTTCCTTGTCCATATTGTGCAAATGCAGAGATAATGGCATTCCAACTAACAACATCCCTTTCAATCATGCAATCAAATACCCTTGCAGACAAACTTAAGACACCACATGTTGCATACGCTGTAATCAACCCATTGCCTAAGGATGCCTCCTTTGAAATACCCTGTCTGAGAATGTAGCCATGGACCTCTTTTCCATGTCTCAGGGTTGAAATGCTGGCACAAATGCTCAGCACAATAGTTAGAGTATAGACATCGGGCCTGATTTCTAATTTCTGCATGCAAAGAAACAGTTCTAGAGCCTGCACAGGACATCCATTTAGTAATAACCCAGAGATAATTGCATTCCAGGTGATCAGATTTTTTGAATGTGTACCACAGAACACTTGATAAGCCTCATCAATGCCGCCTTGTTTAGAAAATGCAGAGACCAGAGCATTCACAACTTCACTTATCAGACACAGCCCATTTTTCAGTGCAATTGCATAAAGCATCTGAACATCATCTAAGCATTCTGAGCTAGGTAAAAGGCTTCCAATCGTATACTCATCTGGCTCAATACCGTTCCTCTGCATCTCCATGAAAGCCATGACTGCCAATCTGAAGGAATCAATTTGAGCATATGCAGTTATCACAGTGTTCCATGAGACCACATCTTTTTCTTCCAATCTCTCAAAGATTTTGGTTACCTCATCCAATAGCCCATGATCAGCATACATTGCCATAGAAGCATTGCTGACAGCCGTGCAAGGCTCATAACCGGCCTTTATAGCCTGGACATGGAGCTGGAAGCACGCCGTTACAAATAAACCTGAGCTCATAAGGCTCACAAAAGTCAATTCTGTAGGCCTTAGATGAGCATCTAACATCTCTTTATACATCATCAAGGCTTCTTCGGCCCTTTCTACGGTTACTAGTCCGTTGATCATTGCATTGTAAGTGATCTCATCATGTACCGTTTGATCTGCTTCTTTGAAAACTTTACAAGCATCTGTCGAGCTTCCACAGTTGAAATACATCGAAAGCAAAGAATTTGTCACCGAGCTGATATCCAAAAACCCACTCTTAATAATCAACGAATGCACTTGCTTCCCAAAACCATATAATCTGCTTGAACGCAAGCTCAGAATAGCAGCAAATGTATAATTATCATGGCTCACACCCAGCACATGCATTCTCCTGAACAAATAAAATGCGACATTCTCATAACAATTTGCAGCGCAACCAGTGATAACAGCATTCCAAGGGGCAACATTTCTTTGAGGCATTTCATCGAGCAGCTGGCAGGCATACCAAACCTGACCCAACTTAGTGCAAGCTGATAACATAGTCGTCCAAGAGTAAGCATCCGGGCAAACCAGTTCATAAAAGACCTTTCTGACAGCGCCCAAATGCTCTGATTTGGCATAGAGAGAAAGCAAAGTGTTTGAGACATGGGGGTAAGCTTTAAGCCCTGTTGAAATGGCATGGGCATGAAGTTGATTGCCGAATCTCAAGTTGGGTACGTTGGCAGAGGCTGTAAGTGCAGCGGAGAGAGAATAGTGGTCTGGTGTTACGACCCCAGATGAATGAATTTGCTGGAAAAGACAGACACACTCGTAGAACGAATGGGTGCGATTGAATTTTGCCAATTGTTGGTTGAGATTTATTAGTTGCTTTGCAGCATCCTCTGCCAAATGTTTCGCGTTTTGGCTATGACATATCAAATTCATTAGCTATCTCAATGGTCTCATCCGAGTTCCTCGCAAATGTTGGCGGCAACATGAACACTTAAATGCCAGTTCTCACAAGGGCTCATATTTTTGTTTTGAGCCAACGAATATTATGCGTGCATGTTGCTTGTCAGTAGTCACTCTTGGATATTCATTTGGGGAGGAGACCATCATTAACATATGAAGAATTTAAAGATATATACAGAGCCAATGAAAATAATCTAGAATGCTTACCAAATATTGAAAAATCTGGATTATTTATATGCTATTAAACTGAGATTGACAAAACAATACACTTTTAAAGTAATGTCATTGCCCCCTGCCCAAAAGTAATACTATCACGGACCAGCCTCTCGGAAATAATTAGTTGTAGAGTGTTTGATTTCCATGTTAAAAATTATTATTCGATTCTTTTTAGGTTTTGTGTATGTAAATTTAAAAGTTTTTTAAGGAAGAATCATTCCAAAAATTAAACAATCATCTCATAACTTAACAATTGTAAATGCGTAATGAATAACTAAGCTGCAAATATGCGATATGACTTACCTCACAAAGATCCTGCATTGCTTCTTTGGATCAACTCCCCACGCTCCTCTCCTTCAAAAAGAAGAAATAATCCAAACATTTTCTTTAAGTACTAAGTCAGAG
This sequence comes from Carnegiea gigantea, assembly GCA_029747015.1. NCBI lineage: Eukaryota > Viridiplantae > Streptophyta > Magnoliopsida > Caryophyllales > Cactaceae > Carnegiea > Carnegiea gigantea. The sequence continues at coordinate 467,142 of JAKOGI010000208.1, forward strand.
TTAGACATGGCAACACTGACTCGAGCCAGATGACTTGAATCAAACTGAGAGCTAAAATAACTAATTTGAAGTGAATTCTAAATTGAAAATGATATGAATTGAAGTGAACCCAATTCAAAGATTTCCACTAAAATTATCTTTCTTTGCAAGATGAGCTGATTAGATCAAATATCAGTAGATCCAAAGCAATCTAAACTAAAAATGACCTTACCAGAAACCGAACCTAATTTACTTGATCCGAATATGATCCAAACTGAACCAAAACTGAGTAACTCATTTGTCAAGTCAAGTCAGAATAGGGATGTTTTGGGCGTGCTTGAGTTGGGTTTATATCCAAACTTACATGAGATCCGGTTTGGCCCCTTGGGGCTCCTAAAGACACGACTGTTGTCCGAACCCAAACCCATGATGAACACTGAATGCCCAACTGTGATCAGCCCATAACCCGGAATTTAGCAATTATCATCTCTGCCGCTATGCAGCATTGAGTGGACCCTGTTTTTTGAGCGGAAACGGTGAAAAGAGGAAACAATGACACAAGAGGAAACAACTCCACGGGAAAGGTGATCTAAGCTCATAGAAGACGGCTCGTAAGCCTGCTTAAGCTTTGCCCATTACATTATCTTAAAAAGGTAGCAGATTTCTCTCTTGTCGTGGTTCAATCTGAATGAAGTAGCAAGTGCACTCTTAATTCAATGCAATATAGGGTTGAGTTTTGATTGAGATATTTTCAGAGATAGGGGTTCTGCCAGAGCTGAAAAAATGCGTAGATTTTCTTCCAAATCAATCTCTTTCTACCGGAATTGCAATCGCTGTTGGATAGTCCCAGAATCCTGCGTTCGAATAACCCTCACTGCCAATTTCTCAAACCCCCGTGATAAATTCTCAGGTCCCCCTCAATTCGACCCTAATGATGGCAAGCAATATAGTGGGTTCGGATTGGTACATTTAGAGAGTCAGCCCCAAAATAGCATTGTCCATGATTGTAAATTGGATGAATTTGAGGTTGATGTAGAGAAAATCTATCGGATTTTAAGGAAGTTCCATTCTAGGGTTCCAAAATTGGAGCTTGCTTTGCAGGAATCTGGGGTTATTATGCGTTCTGGTTTAACTGAACGTGTTTTGAATCGCTGTGGGGATGCAGGCAATTTAGCTTACAGATTTTTTGTTTGGGCATCGAAACAGCCTGGCTATAAGCATAGCTATGATGTTTACAAGGCAATGATTAGAACTTTAGGGAAAATGAGACAATTTGGAGCAGTTTGGGCAATAGTAGAAGAAATGAGGAGAGATAATCCGCAGTTGATTACCCCGGATGTGTTTGTGATTTTAATGAGGAGGTTTGCATCCAGAAAGATGGTTAAGAAGGCGATTGAGGTGCTCGATGAAATGCGGAAGTATGGGTGTGAACCTGATGAGTATGTCTTTGGGTGTTTGTTGGATGCATTGTGCAAGAATGGTAGTGTTAAAGAGGCAGCTTCACTGTTTGAGGATATTAGAATGAGATTTACACCTACCCTTAAGCATTTCACTTCGTTGCTGTATGGATGGTGCAGGGAAGGGAAGCTCATGGAAGCTAAGCATGTCTTGGTCCAAATGAGGGAGGCTGGGTTTGAACCGGACATTGTGGTCTATAATAATTTGCTTAATGGATATGCAGTGGCGGGGAAAATGGCAGATGCATATGATCTTTTGCAAGAGATGAGGAGGAAAGGTTGTGAGCCAAATGCAGCATCTTACACAGTATTGATTCAGGCACTTTGTGCCATGGAGAAAAATGAAGAGTCTATGAGGGTCTTTGCGGATATGGAGAGATGTGGTTGTGATGCTGATGTTATGACCTATAATGCTCTAATTAGTGGACTGTGCAAGTGTCGAAAGATTGATAGAGCTTATGAGCTTCTCAGTACTATGCTTCAACGAGGACATAGGCCTGATCAGACAACTTATCTGCATATCCTTTTAGCTCATGAGAAGAAGGAGCAATTTGAAGAGTGTATGGAGCTTGTGGAAGAGATGAAGAAAGTCAGTTGCTTCCCAGATACTAAAATATACAATACCCTCATCCGTTTGGCGTGCAAGCTAGGTGAGGTAAGCGAAGGCATTCGACTTTGGAATGAGATGGAGGCAAGTAGGCTTACTCCTGGGGTAGATAGCTTCACTATATTGGTTCATGGCTTTGTTGAGCAGGGTTATCTGCTTGAAGCTTGTTACTATTTCAAGGAAATGGTTTCTAGAGGTCTTCTTTCTGCTCCTCAATATGGTACTTTGAAGGACTTACTGAACTCCCTTCTACGAGGTGATAAGCTTGAATTGGCTAAGGATGTGTGGGATTGTATTGTTACAAAAGGATGTGAGCTGAATGTGTATGCATGGACAATCTGGATACATGCACTCTTCTCAAGAGGACATGTGAAAGAGGCTTGTTCTTACTGCTTGGAAATGATGGATGCTGATGTGATGCCCCAGCCAAGCACATTTGCAAAGCTAATGAAGGGCCTGAGGAAACTGTACAACCGACAAATTGCTGCTGAAATTACTGAAAAAGTGAGGAAAATGGCAGCAGATAGACAAATCACCTTCAAAATGTACAAAAGAAGGGGGGAGAGGGATTTGAAGGAAAAAGCTAAGGCTCAAACTGATGGGAGAAAGAGGAGAGCTCGTAGACGCCGATGGGGCAGAGGCCGTAGCAAGGCTGACATTGTTATTTGAATGGATGTGATGTCTCAACTTAAATTGGTAAACTCAGCGATGAAATACTGTGGTATGAAGTGCAGACTTGATGCTCATACTGAAATGGTGGTCATCTCAGGTATTGTTTCCAGCTCTCCACATCCCTGATGCTATTTTGTATGAGCAATTAATGAGGGAGCCAGCAACCCAAAATGCAGTTGGACAATCTGTTTACACATGTGTTTATGGTTTGCTGTTTTCATGTATTCATCCTTATATAGTTTTCAGATGCAGTTGGGCTACCTCTTTCCCCCTCTTTTTTGAGATCTTAATTGAATGTCTTCAAGTTTTCATATGCATCTTCTTCTTCATACTTCTGTCCAGGTTTACTTTAAGTTGTCCATGGACTTGGCTCTGGCGATATTTTCTTACGGGCTATCACTGATTTTGAGATTACTAGAACATATTGAAGTCCCCATAGTGTGTACTTGTCTGTGAACTAATGAGAAGAATTTATAGATAGTATGCTGCGGATGCCATATTTGTAGTATTCTATGTAGCTTGTCCACTTCCGTGGGTTGTTCTGTAAGGCCAAAGAAACACCCACTTGAAAAGGGGAGATCAACGTAGGCTGCTTAACTTAAATACTGATAGCATCTGCCCTTTTTTTTTGGGGGGGGGGGTGTGCGAGGGCATTTACAAAAACAAAGAATTTGCTAATATGTGCATCATTTGATCTGTAACTACAAAGAGTTAGTTGTCACATAGTTCTTTTGTATTTCAGGCTACCATCTCTGATCTCGTACGATCTGTTTGCTCGTGGACAATGCTGGATGTGTGGAAATGCTCGGGTTGAACAATGGGAGGAACTGAGAGTGTCTTCGCCAGGTTCTGAATTGGAGATGATTTAGCAAGTCACTTCTATATATACTGTAAGTTATGTCTGCTGTAGTAAAAGCTGCTCCTACTCTTTAACTCCACAATAATTGATAATACCCCACCTATTGTATTAACATAGATACAGCTGCATGCAGAAGCTGAGATCCTGTGTACAATGTGACAGTCTTAGCCTGATTTAAGGTAATTTGTATTATTTTATAGTCCAACCTAATCACCTTATGGTGTTTCAGAGTTCAAGCATCATTTTGATAGTCCATGCTTGCAATTCATCAACCAAAATGGAGATCCTGTTAACCATGTAATAAGCATTCCATTAAGGTCTATTTTTATCACTGGGTGAACGTAACTGCTGCTTTTCAAAACATAGGGTAGCTTGTTTGCGCATTGGGGAAGACATTCCGATCATAACTGGACTATTATATAGAAAGAGACATCGAATGATAGCCGAAGGTGCCACTGAAATCTGTATTTTACAAGGGCAGATTTTTTTTTTTTGGGGGGGGGGGGGGGGGGGGAGGACGAGACCATGTTGATACTACAATGGCATAAGGAATTTCACATTTTCACCACACAAGACGAACTCCTGCTTAAAAATCCAAAACCATTAAATCCAATAGCCATACAAGACTCTGTAACATCACAAATCTACATGGTGACAAACATTGAGCGCCAAAGCCTGTGTTACGAGTTTTCATGTTTATGGTCAGTCTCGTCATATATTTCCTCCTGCACATACCACAGAACCAATATGTTGAATGTTAATGCTAAAAAACGCTCGAAAGGGATTGCTTTACATTGCCACTCACCTTTAGCAGCTCTTCAATGACATCTTCCATTGTGATTATGCCAATAGCTTCTCCATCTTCAGCGAGCTCAGAAAGAGGGTTCTCATCTATATGCAATATTTCTGAGTCCACATTCTTTGACCACCTTTTGCCTTTCGAAATTTCTCTCTGCAGTTCATCAGTGCTCTTAGGCAGGCTCTTAAACATTTTCAGTGACCTTTTGCTCTTTAGGTGTCCCTCTCGGGCCTCTTGTTCACCATCAATGTCCACTCTCACCTCTTTTGCAGTTTCTGTGATTCATCCAGGTCACTAGAAGCTCAGAATCGAAAGGGATGAAAATAAATGTAGTCTCTGTTGCAGAAGGGGATTGGAACTCCCTACCTTTCTCTGTGTATTCGCTGGTTGAAAGTTCTGAGTTTTGTTTTCTGACGACGACGGCCATATGGCTGTGACCTTTTTGAAATTCGTTTAGCATGTCATACAAAGGCATTGTCTCTGGAACCCTACCATACAAAACTAATTAGGGTGAAAACATTAGGTATTGTCTTTGGGGGGGGGGGGGGGGGGGCGCCACTAGATCATAAGAATTGAACAAAACCATTGGAAAAATTTGCACCAAACCCTATGTAATCTTTTAGTTAAATTCTAGTTTCATTTATTAATTATATCATGTTTCTGATAACATCAGTATCGCCTTTCATAAGGTTGGCCTTACCCTTCTCCACGGGTTTGTTTCCCACCTTTGATGTGAGTTATCTGCGTTATAGAATATAGAAAATTGAGAAATCAATCTGGCGCTGATGTGATCTAGTTTAATTATGAATTTCCTCTTCCCGAAAATCATAGCATGCGCTCTGTCTCGACAAGTGATGCTGAGTTATGGAAGGTGTTCAGGGCAAGATATTAAATGGATTTGGAATTCTGCTGAAATATAAGTTTTCATTCATAGATTGGCAGGATCCACACTGTGATGGCTGATATTGAATGGTTTACAAATGTCTCCGGAATCTTTTTTTCGTCACATCCGTAAAGCTTTCTGTTAACAATAAATTTCTTATGTTTATCTGGAAAGTGAGAGGCTCAGCAACAAACTAGGGAAGAAGATGAATGTGGAGGAAATGCTTTCTTTAAGGATTTGTTTTCTTAATTCTAAATCACAGGAATTTGATGAACGAAAATGACATATGCATTTCGGTTACCCACCCATGAGGACTTCATAAGCATGCCATAAGTTAATCTTTTCATAGGAAAATGTACTGTACCTTGGGATCTTTCGAATTGTGACGTTCTTCACTGGCACCTCATCTGCTGGGTTTATAGTTAGCAGATTCTTTACCTGCATTGGCCAGTTTACATTTGAGTAAACATTCTGTTATTTGCAAGTATAATAGCTGCATATGTGAAGTTAGCGTCTTCAGAACTGGTTAAGTACCAGAATAAGGCCAATGATGTTTTTGGGGTTCTCATAGTAAACCAGAACCCTACTGTGTCCTTTCTCCAATATCAGGTTCATCACATCCCTGTGACATTAGAAGTACAAAACCTTCAAATTGTCTGCAGAATGGGAGCTTTAGTATCATTCAATGACATCTGCTGATGCATATTTCACCTATCGAGTTTGGCATTGATGTCGATTGCAAAAGTTTCTGAGATAGGCGTCATAGCATCCTTTGCTGTTTTCTCAGAAAGCTCGAGAGCCCCTGCAATGATAGTGGTCTCATCATGCGTAAGCTCTCCTCCCTTTCCTGCCTGTTTACATATCCAGGTGCCAAATGGGTTACATACTTATATCACCAACGATGAACTTCAGTTCATGAAGGAAGAGAGGCACATACCTCATTCCCATGTAAGTCAACCAGAGTTTTCAGTTCAGCTCGACGGAATAGTGCTTTGTGTTCTTTCCCCAGTAAACGGTCTAAAAGCTAAAGGAAAGAGGAGAAGAAAGATTTAGAGTCGTAAGATACAGCTTTCCTGATCTGCTTAAGCACTGATTTATACACACAGTGAAGACATATTGGTAGCACAGAACTGCTTCACCTTGCTGATTGGATATGCAATAGGGAAACAAATCCACACCAGAACACGAACAAGAGGAGCCACTGCAGCACCAATCGCCAAGCCATATCTCGAGCAAACAGCTTGTGGGATTATCTGTGTTGAATGTACGAAACGGACCACAAATAAGGCGTCAGTTCTATATTAACATCATTTTTGGAGAAGCAAGTTATACAATGATCGTCATGCACTCATACCTCGCCAAACACAAGTATTAGCGTCACAGAAAGGAGGATGGCAACCCCAGCTGTAACCAAACTGTCAAGAAATATTGGAAGAGCCTGCAACAAGTATCAGAAATGTCTCTGTCATATGCTTTGGCATACCCCTTTTTTCTTCCCTCTTTTATTTTTATTTTTTAAGAGTGAGTTACCTCCATGGCAGCAGCATTGGCTATTAAGAGAGTGCAGAGCAACAAGTGCTGATTTTGGACCACTGGAAGTATCTTTGCTGCATATATGCAAAGTGTCCCCTGTTAATTTCTATAATAGATAGTATAACATCTTAATCCCGATGTATGCAATCTTTTCCAACATGGATTCCTTTATACAAAAGAGAAAGACAACTCTAACATCAAAAAAGTTCTATTTGTAGGGCTATCAAATTTCCTTCACAATGCACCCAAAAGAACAGAATTTTGTATCAAAATGAAAGAGAGAGAAAAACACAGGCCATGGTAGATGAAGAGAGAGACTGAGATACCGGCATGCTTACGATCGCTGGGAGTTCCGGATTTAGCAAGAACTTCAAGCTCGACGAGGCTGAGAGACATGAGTCCAAGGGTGAGGCCAGACATTAACCCAGCAAACAATACCAGGAATATGCATATCCCTATTCTTATGAAGAACTGTGTTGTACAACAGTGATATTGCACTGCCATGAACGTCTTCTCTATCTATGTCTTTCTATTTGAGTGCCTGCGTGTTTATGGGGCACCTCTTCTTGAAGCAGCTTTTAATATGAGATGATGTCCAATAAATAATACCCAGAGAAGATGATCACGATGATGAAATGATCAAAGTGAAAGAGTGATTGGATGTTGATGACAACCTTAGTGAGAAAGCGAGATTGGTATATGAAACAGGCTTGATGCTTGAATGATTCTGAGAATTTCCTTTTGATCTGCCTGATGCTTCCCTCTTGTGACTGGAAATGTCTGGAAGTTGTCACTTGTTCCATTTTTTATGTTCCCTTGTTAAAAAAGCAATAAACCTGTCCCTTCTCGCAACTGTACTTTTATCTCCCCTCCCCACTCAGAAAAGATGAAGAAAAAAAAGGGGAAAGAAAGAAAAAAAAAAAAAAAAAAGGGAAAAAAAAAAAAAAAAAAAAAAAAAAAGAGGGCTAACCTTAAACAAGAAGGAGTGTCAAGTAAATGCTCAAAGGTGACGGCAAGTTGCAGAGAGGGGGAATAATAGGCAGTTGGTTTGCGAAGAAAGGAATTTGTCATCCTTTTTGACGTCTCTCGACTTCAAAGTATCCGTTACTCGGCCCCTGATCTCATGCCACTTCCCAACAATCTACAAACCTGGCATTTTCTTATTGACTGGCAGCCTGCTACCGATTACTATTAACACTTGTATCGTAATTTAATAGTATTGCATAACTTACATCATATAAATTTTATTTTTTTCAAAAATGAGACTGTGAAAATAGGGGTGAATTCTAAAAAGAATAACAAATTATCAGATGGGGTAACTTGTGTCTATACTCTATAAATTCGGAAAGAGTATAGAAGGCATTTTTTTTTTCAATTTACCATAAGTACATATCATTGGCATTTAGCGTTGATCAATACTCATCAGCATTGATCAACAATCATCACACTTATCAACACTTAGTCATATTTCCTACATACAATTTAGTCATAGTGAACATTCATCAGCATTGATCAACACTAATAAGAAATGAGTTATTTACAATAAATTGAAAAGTTAATTTGCATTTGCGTGTTGTATGTAAATTTTCTTCTTTTCTTTTTTAGGGGGGTTTGGTATCAGATTATGAGAACATAAAAGGCATATGCAATTGAGGAACGCTCATGAATAGCAATATAGTCGTGTGCGCCTCACTAAGTAAGAATCATATTCCTTCAGCCCTGCCCTGTGTGATTCAAATTCCTTGATCAACATAATTTTAGTCATGATCAATGCTCGTTAACATTGATCAACACTTATTTGAAATAAGTTATTTATAATAAGATAAAAAAAACAAACCCATGATAATTTGTATTCACGTGTTGCATGTAAATTTTCTTCTTTTTTTTGTGGAGGGGCGGGGATTTGGTTAGGTATATCAGATTATGAGAACATGAAAGCCATACGCAGTTAGAGGAAAGCTCATGAATAGCAAAATAGCAAGCAGTATGCTGAGCAAGAACCATATTCCATCAGCCTTGTGTGATTCAAATTCCTTGCTTTTTTAGTATGAATGACTGAAGTTACATCTAATCAATTCAAATTCACATCTAATTGTAGCATTCTGTTCCCCTAAAGCAACTTATGCATTCTGTCCTCCTTTTTTTGGTGGTACGTTTAAAGATTATGCATTTTTTATTTTTCAGTTACATTGAATTTCACAGTAGTCATTAAATATTATGTGTGTTATTTAACAAATTTTAAAAATTTTTATAGACAATAAAAAGATATCAATTAATAAGTGCCTTAAGTCCAAATATTTTTCATCATTAAATAGCTCCTCTTCTAATTTTGTAACAACAACTCCTTCAAATATGAATTCGTTTTTGTAGACATTGAAGAGATCAAAATGCAAGCAGTTGTATTCCTTACAAGCACATACGAATTTGAGTGATATAGTCAAAAAAAAAAAAAATGTTATATGTATCATTGTGCAATCATTGAAGTTTCAAATCATATGAAATTTATGTAATTTTCATTTTGATAACAAAACAAAGTCATTTAAAAAAAAAAAAAAAAAACCTATTGTCAGCTGACCCTAACGCCACAGGAAGAGTACTGGAACTGCAACCTTCAACGATCCTACGTTAAACCTTAAAGCCCTCGCTTACCACGAACAAAAGAGACGATTTTGACGTTCGTAGCTGCACCCGTTGAATTGAGCTCAGACTTCCAGAAAACTGCAAGTAAAAGCTCTTCTCAGAACACCCAAATTCCCAATCAAATGAGGGCGCTACGAAGGTAATTCTCAATCTCAATCAAAATCGACGAAGATGCTCAAGACCCAAGCACAAAGAGCATTCTCTCTCCTCCGATCCCGGATCATTTGGCCTCTATCTCCAACTCCAACCCTCAAAACCCAATTCGTCCAATTCTCTAACACACCGTCACTTTGTAGAAACCCAAATGACGAAGATCAAAATCGAGACCCAGAAAGCCCGCCGAAGCTTCTGGTAGTTCAACCTCGAATTCGACACAAACCTCTTATGCAGGCCAAGCTCAATGAAGCTCTTAACCTCGCTAATTCTCTTGAAGAACAACGAGATGGGTATTTTGCTACTGATTTGAGTGAGAAACAGTTGCCTTCTCATGTTGTTGTGCAGAACCCACTAGCTGCTTCTAAGAAGGGTCGTGCAGGTTGGCTCTTTTTTGTGCTTTTCTGCGGGATTTTGCTGTGTTCGTGTCTATTTTGATGCAAAGATGAAAGTTTTGATCATGGGTAATGGTTAATCTGTCGTGGTTTCCATGGACATTGGGTAATTTCTCCTGCTTGTATATCAGCAAATGGGAATATCTAGATGTAGGCAGTCACCGATTCTAGAGGACCGACAGAGAAATTTTCATATGGTGAACATGTTTGACAACACGTTGGGTAGTAGAAGCTTTAAATATTAATAACAAGCATTTGATAAAATGCATATGAAAAGTAATTGCAAAATTTGGTCATTGTGTAACCTGGCCATATTGAAGCAAGGTCATCAGTAGTAATATTTGTTGAAGTTTCCAGCTGGTTTGATCCCTATTGTGAATGCCATTGTTCTATGATTCAGTTTTGCTGAAGTTGTTCTGTGATGATTATTATGCAGATACCTACTTTGGACCAGGGACTGTGGAAAATATAAAATGCCATATAAATGCCGTTGAATCACAGGCAAGGAGGCTCTTTCATTGTTGTACAAATAGTATCTTTACCACATCTATAAAGTGGGTTAATGTGGTTGCTTGTATTCTCATTGTGGTCATGTAGCAAGGTGAATTGGATGCTGTATTTGTCAATGCAATACTTAGTGCAATTCAGCAGAGAAATCTGGAGGCAAGTTGCTAAGCTTTGGCCGTTTAGTTCTACCTAGTTATTTATTTTTTCTGAAAATGAGGAGCTCATAACTTGTTATTGAGCATTGACCCTTTCACAGAGGGCGTGGGGCAAACCTGTTCTGGATCGCGTTGGCCTTATAATAGACATATTTAATGCGCATGCCTATACGAAGGAAGCAAAACTTCAGGTTGGTTGTTACTGATATCACTAATTCAACTTTTCATTGCTGTTTCCCATCAAGAAGTGGTTTTGTAAATTTGATGATGTTTTCTTCCGCTTGTTTCATACTTTCAGGCTGAGTTAGCAGCTTTGATGTATAAGAAGTCCCGGCTGGTTCGAGTACGTGGTTCAGATGGACGGTCTACCTTTGGAGCGACAGGGGAAGCTGAGGTTGTCAGTGCTCGGGGGTGAGTTTCCCCTTATTTATGTATTCAATAAGAAACTTATGGTTTCTATCGTTTTGCCAGTATAAGTTAGAACATTCTGACTCTGCATGAATTATGGGAGGTAAGCTACAGGCTGTTTGGATGCTGCTACTCCTGTCTATTGCATAGCCCCATTGTTGGTTGGGAGCGTATAAGTGGTTTTCTCGCCCACCTATTGACTTAAGTCCGTCAATGCTACTTTTGGCTTTAAAAACAACAATACAACACCACCTCCCAGTGTGGGTCCCGCTTTCGCGGGATCTGGGGAGATCCAGATGTAGGCAACCTTACCTCAACCGACATGACTGCCCGTTGAGAGGCTGATTCCAAGAGACCCCAAAAACAAGATTTTGTGAAAACATTAGTACTGGTGGCTTTAAAAAGAGAACATTATATAGGTATTAATAAGGTATTTTAATGTTCTGCATTCCTAAACATTAGTACTGGATAGAAGTCGAGTTAATAATTTATCTTGTGCATCAGTGTATGGAAGATCCATATGCTTGCCTGATAGGCCTTCTCCTCTAGTATGCTGTAGACGTCTATGCTTCAGTTTATTATCGTTGTAGATTACCAAGATCATTAAATATTTGAGTTGTACTTAGCTCTCAAAACTTGGCTGCATATCCCTGCTATGCAGGCTGCCTTCGTATTTTCTGATTATCTTCATTAGCCCACTTCACAACAGCCTGATATGTTTCAATGCCAATTACAGGAGGGGAAGTGGTGGACGTGGGTTTATTGGTGGTGCTGGAGAAACTGAGCTTGAACTTCAACGTCGAAGGTTTGTTATTCAGAAGTCATTTCTCTCCCTCTTTATATATTGCTTAGTACATAAATGAGCTACTGCTTCCAAGTGGTGCTCTGTGTCAACACTGATTGTTCCCATCTGGAATTATGTTTCTGTGATACATTGACTGGATAGGCAAAATGAAACTGTCATCTACAGTCAGGCAATCTCTGTTCAATTTAGTTGAAGAATTGAGTCTTTGCAGAAAATATAACATTGTCTTCTAATTGCAGGATTTCAGAACGAAGAAAACGCCTGCTAGCTGAAATTGCAGAAGTGCGTAGAACACGTGCAGTGCAGCGTGCTGCTAGGAGAAAGCAGGGAGCTTCTGATAGTTTGGGGCTTGCCACTGTGGCTGTTGTTGGCTACACCAATGCTGTCTGTGATCTACAATTTCCCCTATAAGATATTTTGCCTTTCATTTCTTTTGCTGCTCGGGTGAATTTGTATGTCTCTTGATTGGTTAGTTCTTTTACTGTAGGGGAAGTCTACATTAGTTAGCACACTGACAGACAGTGATTTGTACAGTGATGACAGGTACGGCCTTTACTAAGACCCATGCCGTGGGGTTATTCGTTACAATGAGGGATTCAGTTTTATATTTAGTTGATATTCTAATAATTGCAGGTTGTTTGCAACAGTAGACCCACGAGTAAGAGGTGTGACCCTTCCTTCCGGGTAATACATTCCATAGCAAGCTTCTTTGCTATTGTTTTATTAGCTTCTAGAAGTCATGGAATATTATGGTTTATTTATAATAAGACTTCAAATCTGTGTTTAACTTGTTTTTGCTACTATAATTGTCTAGGAGGAAGATCCTTTTAAGTGACACAGTAGGATTTATATCAGATTTGCCAGTGCAGGTAAGTGGGTGTTACATGAAACATATGATTTTGTGAATATGTAATGCTTTGCCTTTGAAGTTCTTGTTAGATGTGTACATTTGCAGCTAGTTGAAGCATTTCATGCTACCTTGGAAGAGGTTGTTGAAGCAGACTTACTGGTGGTAAGAATTTGTTTCAGGCCTTTATCCGCTTTTTTAATCTATATATTATGTTTCCCTCATGTCATGATAATGTCTGATTACTTGAAAATTTTTTACAGCATGTGTTGGACTCAAGTGCGCCTAACCTTGATGAGCAACGACAAGCTGTATTAGATGTCCTTAGACAAATTGGTGTCTCAGAAAAGAAAATCCAGGACATGATCGAGGTTTGGAACAAGGTAACTTCCATCTATTGCTCTGCCTCACTGTTGCATGGTACATAGTAGTTGTTTAAGGTAGAAGAGGATGGGTTTAAACTGGGGCCTACAGTATCACCCCAAAGGACTTTAGCAGCTGTGCTAATTGATGTTTCCTAGTTCTCTTTGTTTATCTCTGTCTCTCTTTCATGCTTGAGATTGTCATGATAGGCCTTTAAAAGGGCGCCGAAATGATCAGAACCTAAGTTGGTAGTGTCGCAAGAACTTGAAAACCTGAACTATTTGATATCTCCTCATCGTCCTTTGTCGTAATCTCTGAATCCACATGTCTGCTCAGATTGATCTTCAAGGTTATACTGAAGGAAAAAACTTTGAGGATCACTGTGATGGCAACTTTGATGAGGAAGGTGAAATGGGTGATGAACTAGAGCTGCAAGAACATGAGATGGAGAACCAGCACGGTGATTACTCTGACGGTTGGCTTGGACCAGGAACCGATCAAGAATCCGATGAAGAGCAGGTATATGCCTCAATGGGATGGACAGGATTAGGTGATCAAAACATGTTATCAAATGAGAAAAAAGGTGCAGACAATGATTCTCAAAGAGAGCACGTGCCACACGTCAAAACCTCAGCCATAACAGGGGTAGGGTTGCAGGAGCTGCTTGAACTGATTGACTACAAATTGATGAAGATCGAGAATGAGGGAAAACAGTCACAGAGAGTGGTTGAAAGGAGCATATTTGATCGTAAATGGCGGCCTCCTCGTACAGAGGACACTGGCATAGCTGTGGAACGATAACTATGCATGCTTGTCTTTCCTACGCACCTAGATACGGCATGCCCCAGTTCTAAATGGCTCCCAATCATAGCTGAAAGGCTCATCAGTGAAATAGGACTGCTCTTTCATTCCAAATTTTGTACTATCTCAGAATTACCCCCCCCCCCCTTTTTTTTATTTCTTCAGTGGTCTTCCGGGAAAGAAGGCTCATTCTGGTTAAGATATATTATTCAGCTTGTAACTTGTAAGTTGTAATGTTGCCCCTAATGGATGATTAATAAAGTAAAATTCCCACCTAAATGTAAAAGATTTGTTGAGACGCAGATTGTACGAATCTGAGTTATAGTGTGGACTGTGGACTTTAGTGTACATTATTCATATAACGTAATGTCGTGGATTAAACCAAGCTTATGTCTATGGTATGTTTTTCTGCGTCCCTTCTAACTGCCAATTCCTTTTAATTATCTAGCAGCTTTATTCAAATATCTTTTATTTTCTATCTACTTGTTCAAATTTTTTACCATTCGACTTTCCTCCGGTTTATTTCAACTCTTTCCAACTTCGTTCAACTTTAAGCTCATAATTCATCCCAAAAAATAACTGGAAAACAATGAAGTGGACCGCCGCCGACACAATAGATTTTCCCCACCCCGTTCCAACATGTGGGTAAGTGCGGCTGTGAGTGAGGTGTACACTAACCCAGACTGTATTCTGTGTATCTCCCACTTCCCACACCTCACCGCGCCTTATAAATGCCCTTTCTTTCATCATACGAACGCACTCTCTTTCTCTCTCCTATTTTTGCTAATTGCAATTCTCTGACCCACCCTTCAAAAAATTCACAAACCCAAAACTAACACAAACTTAGAAAGGAAACAATAGATCTGGATCCAACGAGCTAATTTCTCCCTTTATTTTTCTTGGGTTTGCCGAATGCGGTTTCTTCTTCATTGATCTTCAGGTATTTCCATCTATGTTATATGATTGCTGATTATGGGCAGTTTGGAAAATGATTTGCCCTGTGAATTGCGGGCTTGATTTGTTATTCTGTAATTTTTTGGGGGAAATTTTGTGTCGGATCCGCATCATCTGCTAGATTTTGTTACCCCTTATTATATGAATTTTCACTTGCATTGAGATGTTAACCTGGTAGTGTATTCATTTCAATTCGATCTCCACTCTGTGGTATTTTGTGTTTATTAATCTTGTTTTATGGGTAATCGACTGGGGCACTTGTTGGTGTCAATGAGCTGATTTCGTGGTTTGGTCTTAAAGCTTCAAGCTTTTCAGTTAACTGATTGTTTTATCATGGCGAACGGTTACATTTATTATATTTTGGGCGAGGGGGAGACAGAAAACTTAAAAGGGTCGCATTCATGATTTGAGTGAGAGATTTATATGATGGCTATTTATTATGGTTTAGACGGAAAAGTGTTGGAATATATGATGGTGGGGTTGTCCTGCATTTACGAATGAGAGGCCTTTGAGCATATATATAGAATTATAGAGTAATAAGTCACTCCACCCTTTGCCAATTGATTTTCTGTTGGAACCTCACTTGAGCTTCTATACATGACTGATTTGGTTATAGTCCAATTTATATGAAAAGGTTAACAGAAAGGCTTTTTGTTTTTTTTTTTTGGGGGGGGGGGGGGGGGGGGAAGGGGAGGTTGAAATCATGGAGCAGCCTACTGGCAATCATTCCGTTTTAGACATGGTTCAGTGCATCTTTGTTTGTTATTGTGCATTTGGTAAAGATCTTAGCCGGGTTACTTGATTCTGTGGGAATGTAGTTTGGTCAGGATGCTGTGACAAATTACACTGGTTCATTGCTCATGTTCAGTTTATTTACATGTTTTCAGTGCACATTGTAGCTGTGTCGACTTAGCATTTTTACAAACTCGAGAACAAAGTCATGTCGAGAAGACCAGTAAATCCCACCCGCCGCCTGGTGGGAAATGGAAGCTTTCCTCTTTCAGGAGCTTTCCCCTCAAAGACACGCACTTCTCCCTTAGTGTCGCTTATACTTGTTGTCCTGGTATCTTTCATCTGTTCAGCTATAATGCTTTGTTTCCCATTAATTTGACATCTGTTTGCAGTTAAATATGGTTCTTCACTTACATACATTGAATCTTAAACATGAGCTGATATGTCTAGCTACGATAAAGGGGAAATGTGATCTTCTATGCTAACATGTTCTCTTGTCTTTGTGCTTGCAGGGTGTACTCCTTATTCTTGCATATTTATACAGTGGCTCAGGTCTGTATTGAAATTCCTTTCGTAAATTTTTGGTTTACATTGATTGGTTATTGGCTCATTGCGTCATGTATTGTTTTCTAGGTCCATCAGCATATGCTACCTAAAATCTTAAATTTCAATCAAGTATCCTAGTCTGGCCCTTGGCCTTGCCACTTGAACACATCTGATTGAGCCCTTCCCCGGTTTCCCCCCACCTTCCCTTCCCCCCTCCCCCCCCCAAAAAAAAACACCCAACAGCAGTCAGGTCCTTGTCCCAAATCACAAGTTTTAGTAGCATAACAAATAGCCACAGGCATGTCGCTGTTCTTCTTCGTTTTCTGGTGCATTGGGTTTGTCACATAGGTACATATATCCCTACTCTTAGGGCTGCAAGACGTGGGGTGACCTTACGCCCCTCTCACCTTTTGAATCCAAATGGGCTGTGAATGAGTAAGCTCTAAGTTTCCCTCTTTTCTGGTCATATCTTTGTGAATCTTCTCCTTATTTCAAATAGCATCACCTAGTTACATTTTTTTTCAAATCAAATCAGGATACTGTGTGCTATATTGATGATTATTTGCCTAGTTCTCCTTCATTTCTCTGGAGGATAACATTAGTTTCTTAAGTATATGAAGTAAAATCTTTCATTCCCCCCTTTCGTCATTATATAACCAATTGAATTGTTTGGTTTCCTTCTTGCAGGTCGAAAGGAGATTGTTGTCAGCAGGATTGAAGGTTGATATCCTGTTCCTATGTTTTGATTCTATATAGTGCGTTTCTGGTCTTCATTGGTCACCTTATTCTAGAGACCTTGTGCGTGGATGCTCTGGACGTATCATTTGCTTTTGTTTTAGTCTCCTAGGCGACAGCCATTTCAGTGTGAACTAGCACATTTGTGGGAAGTAACTGTGTTGTGCCTCCCACCCTCGCTAGTTGCTACAGAAATGTAGCCTGGAGCTTATGATTTGGCAACTATTTATCCATTGTGAAATTATCAAAAACACCAGAGTTTAGTAAGACTTGCTATGCTGTTGTTTCTGATATTGGCTACAGTTTTCACATTCTGCTTAGTTTTGGGTGTGTGACTATTATTTTCATCTTACGCAGGTGAATTTTCTGGCACACTAGAACTTCAGAAGGCAATACCTCTTCTGAAGAAAGCATATGGTGATGACATGCGCAAGGTCTTGCACGTTGGACCTGAGAGCTGTTCAGTTGTGTCTAAGTTGTTGAAGGAAGAGGATGTTGAAGCATGGGGTATTGAACCGTATGACCTTGAGGATCCAGATGCTACCTGCAAAAATCTTGTGCGCAAAGGCATTGTGCGTGTTGCTGATATCAAGTTCCCTCTGCCATACAGATCAGAGTCATTTTCCCTAGTTATTGTATCTGATGCACTGGACTACCTCTCGCCAAAATATCTGAACAAGACCATTCCAGAGTTGGCACGAGTGTCTGCTGATGGCATTGTGATATTCACTGGTACATTTTTATCCCTTCCTCCTTTTCTCTTCGTTAGCTATTGAAATAGCCATTGGACTGACCTATTTCATGGCATGTTTCTGAGCATAGGTTATCCTGGTCAACAGAGGGCTAGGGTCACTGAGCTATCCAAATTTGGACGCCCGGTGAGTGCTCAACTGCTAACGTCTTTCATATGCTTGATGAATGCTCTAATTTCGGTTTATGATCATAGTGTAGATACGACTAGGACACCAAAGCAATGAAGGGTTTCTTCTATAAAATTTCCGAAATTCTCAACTCCTTCACAGGAGACGCTCTAACCCTGCATCTTACAGTTATGAAAAGTTATGCAATTCACTATGCTGTTAGGTTTTCCCGGAACTTAGTGTCATGACAAACGTTGTGAGATCGTCTTCATGAGACGACCACTTTTCTGGCTGGCCTTTTTTATACGCGACCAATCTTTTTTCTTAAATGTCACAATTTTTATCGGCAAGACAGGCTCACCAATTGCCGTCTACATCTTGAGTAATATCTCATTGTCAAGTCCAGATTTATGCTTCTGGAACCAACATTGACTTCGCTTCTTTTGTTTCGGCTGAACGATCCTTTTTGACAGGCGAAAATGCGGAGCCAATCATGGTGGGTAAAATTCTTTGTTCAAGTGGGAATGGACTTGAATGAAACTGCTGGGAAGAAGTTCGAAGAGGCTGCAACCAAGAACTCATACAAGCCTTCCTGCCAAGTTTTCCACCTCAAGTCAGCCCATTGACTGTTTACTGCAACATCATCATCGATTCACCATCATCATCTCCGTTAACAAACTCAAGGAAAGCATGCGAGGCTTTGACACTATTCACAGAGAAATACAATTTGTGTTCTGTACGTAGTTTTAGTTTGGTGTAGGATATGATCATTGGAACCCAAATTTTTGCACTCGTATCACTGGTTTTATAACCATATATTTTAGTATTTATATTAATTTAATGAATATTCAGCAAAACCATATCGGTTCTGCATGCCTTGTTTTATTCCGTTGATTTACGTTTCAGTTTGACCATGTTGAATCCTTGAAGGTGACAAGAATATATGACTCTTCCTAGTTACATAGCCCATTAAAATTTAGACTCCGTTTGGATTTTGAAAAATTTCATGGAAAGAAAAGAATTTGGGAAAGTTAGTTTTTTTCTTGTGTTTGGTTTAGAAAAAATCACAAAGAAAAAAAACATGAAGGAAAGTTAGGTGAAAAAATTGTTAAAAACAAGTGGTAAAATTTTCTTCATAAAATTGTGAGGAAAGTTTGAGTGTTCCCAACTTAATCCAACCTCACATTACTTAGATGACATCAATATGATTCAAGTAGTTCATCAATATTTAAATTTCTTATTCAAATTCTTGTATTTTTTCCTCAATCCAAACAAGAGAAAAAAAAAGGTTCTCTCTACTTTTTTTTTCCTTCATATTTTTTCCCTTCAACTTTTCTTTCCACCAAATTTTCTAAGGACCAAACGAAGTCTTACTTTTTTTTGTTCTTGATTATTAATTGGGTAGAACTTAGGAAAATAGATGTGCCAAAGGCATAGTGCACCGTAACTGCTACATTCATTTCTAATTACATAGCTCCTATAAGTTACTTAAACACAAAGAGGTCTGTCAACTTCTACCAAACGGGAAAATTATGTATTTTAATGTGACTAAGTACTAGAACTACGACTAAAGTGCCTTTGTCACGGTAGTTTCACATTTACCGAGGGCACTTGTGGAATGGCGAACCCCTACTTCAAATTTTGGGTGTCCAAATGTCCCTAACTTTAATAGAGTCATGCATCAAATGTATAATGGAACGGGATACATATTGTAAGAGCCAAGGTCCTAAACCAATCACTTACCTAAAAATGAGAAAGAAGGGAGGGAAAAAAATAAAAATAAGAGTGGGCATGAATACAAAGCTGAAGAGCCATATAAGTATATTTGACAGATTTAGACATGTAAAATAGGGACGTATATCTATTAAACTCACATTTTAGAAGTGTCCATATATATTAATTTAATCCCCTTCAAAATATATATCATCGATTTTTGTGGGGGGCTAGTGGACACCACACAGCTCTACATAGATCTGCCTAGTACTCTCGGTTTGGCTTGGGCTTGAGGTCTGGTACGGATAGACCAATGGCATGAACCAGTCATAGGCCCAGTCAGCAAACAGGGTCTGTTTGGATATGGGCTGGTCCATTAATTAAATTTGGATCAAGTTGGATAATCGCACGCATCAACAGAGTGGATGAAGTCAAGCTCCTGTGGTGATTGATGGGTTGAGTTAGGCCTTGGTTTTGAAATGGATTAAAGTCACATATGAAAAAAAAAAAAAAAAAAAAAAAGAAGCTCGACATAATAATTAATATTGTACATAAATTTTAATTAGTATTTTTTTTACCAATGTTTATATGTACTTGCTACCATGAGTTAAGAAATATATTAGATAGCTCTTAGGGGTTTAAAACTTATTTTTTGCTGATCAAAGCAAGTTAGGCTATATATTCACCGTTAGGTTGAGTTAATATTCAATACGAGAGAAATCAATTGCCAATTATGCGGTGATGGAAGCCAATGAAGACCAATCATCGTTATAACGTACAAAGGGAGAAAAACAGAATAATTTACAGTGGATGAAATTTTGAAAAACTTTGATTATTGTTACATATCGAACACTTCCATCTTATGTATAGGAGTGGGCAGCCGCTCAAATATTCATTGGGCCAAGTAGCTTGGCCCGTTTAAAATAGAGTCATTAAAAGGTCGGGTTAATAATGGACTCGGTCAATAGTGGGTCGGCTAATTATTTTTTTCAACCTACTTGATACACTAATTTATATGTTCCAATTAGTTAAACTTATTACCAATACTTTATACGTAGCAAAAATTATTATACACAGTTTTTTGTGTGCAAGTTTGTACAATTTTGAAACGGGCTAAAAGCGGGTCGCCCATGAACCAACATGACCCGACCCATTTATTTACGCAAAAGGTCCGACCGAGCCCAAATGGTTAATGGGACGATCGTGACCCAACCTAGTCTACTTTGTAAACTAACCGACTCTAATTCGACCCAACTGGACCCATTGCCCACCCGTACTTATGTTTATTCACTAGTATTAAGATCGTAAATTTACGAAAATACCTCAATATTTTGACCATCAATGGAGTAACTGGTCAAAGATTTTGCTGAACTAAATATTAGAACGAAGCCCTTCTAGGTGCTGTCATGGTAGAAGTGCCAAGTTCCTCCGTAATCAGGAATAGATTGAATTCGGATGGGCCTCTTGGTTGACCAATCTAACCCAATTTATTATGGCCTGCTTAATTAAATGAGTTTGGTTTTCAATGGTTCGACTCAATTCATCCTCCCAGCTCAAAATTGCTGGTCCAAATTGACACTAATTGTCTTTTTGTCCCCTCAAAATTGAAAAGAACTTATGTAACTGCTAGCGAAACTTGATTAACTTTTCCCAATCACAGGGCAAGTTCACCTCATTCTAAAATTTTTTAAAATTTTTTATTTTTTTGCTTTGTTATTATCATCAAAATCGACTTCTTTTCACAAAATCCAAATCTGAAACCACGCTTAAATCAAATGTGTATTAAATTACTTAAACTAACGTGTTAGTAAAATTATATTTCTTTGTACGATAAATTTATATAACTGAACAATCAAACATCATTTAATATGAAATCGAATTCAACTGAATCTCCTATTTATTAGTTTTTGGCCCAACGACTCAGTACTAGTCTACTAAGCAACGGCTCAGCATAATTGACATTAAAAAACAGAAGTTACAGAAGCGATATGATACGTTTCTTTCAAAACAGTTGCATCAAAATTCACAATCTGTAGCTTATTCAACACATCAATGTCATCTTCATTAAAACCGCTTAATCTATAGCTTACAAAATGATAATAATTACTTGTCTAAGAATCGAGAAGTCTAAGATCAAATATTAATAGATCATCAAGTTTATCCAATGATTTTGAAGAGTTAATTACTACACTGGTGGTCAATTTCAAATTTGATTAAACACCCTAACATCCGACAAAGTAACTTTTACCATAAATTGACAGCCACGTCTTACAAACAGGGGTAATATTTTTGGCTTTTTTTCTTTTTATGACCATGTTTTTGGATGTTCTGACTTAGATGAATTTAGTGGATTATTTCAAATATTCAAATTCAAAATGAAATATTGGGAAGAAAACCATATACAAAAATTTCCGTCTTTGAAATCATACATTTCATGTAAATTCACGCTGATATTACTAACAATGTTTCAATAGAAAGAATAATGTGCTGAGAATGACAAATGCTGGAAGTGTCAAAATTCACGTCTTGATTGTTGACGCTTTTATAACTATCATAATATAAAATTAAGTCAAGTTTGGCTTACATTGATAAAATTAATAACTTTAAATATGTCTGCCTAAGATGTACATAGTCAATCAGTTTATTCATTTTCCGTTGATTTTGAGATAGAACTTTCCTTGAACTTCTATATACTGATGGGCATGTCAACTTGAATAACACCACCCAAAATTGTTATCTAGAAAAATTTACATGTTATATTTGTGATCATCACACTGCTCTTACTGGCTACTAGCTAGTAGGCTTTGGTACGTATGTCTTTACTGTAATTCAATGACTCACACGACTCAAGCTCGGCATAACCCATATGCTCTCTGTTCTCCAAAATCAAATAAATTAATGGGATGATATACATGATGTGGCATGGCAATGCAATGGCATGGATTTCCATGACTGTTGGGGAAATTTGCAACTCATCATGATATATCAACTACCCCTTCAATATTAATTCCTATCTGATATATGTGATGTAGAATCCAGTTGGTAGCTTCAAATCGTATTAATCATTCATTCCCCACATGTTTGGTCACCATCGCTAATTAGCCTCCCCCACATGTATACTGCAACTCCTCAAGGCTGGAGTGACTAGCTAGGCAGATCGGAGAGAGGGATTCCGGTTTACAGAGAAAGCAGAGGGTGCATGAAATACTTTAAGTTTACTAAGGTAGTTTTGTTCGAGTGATTTCGCACCCGTTCCTCTGAGGTAGATCTCTAATTTGAGTGTTGTAAATAGAGAAATTATCTGCGATATGATAGGAGAGCCCTCTACTATTATGGACAATAGCAGTTCGACTTTGGTAAACAGAGATCTAATAAAAGCCAAAAAAACGAAATAATTGTGGACTTGTAGTTTGATGGTAGAAAAATGGAGGATGGGGGGGGGGGGAAGGAAAGCCAGGGTCTACACTCCAATGAAGAGAAATGGACCCAAATAAGGCATGACAATGTTCCCTTATAGAGGGATATTAGGGCATGGCACTCTACACTTGGACTCTCTTTTCTGGGCCCCTTTGCGGCTAATTGTCCTAATAAGATATGTGTGCATTTTTTTTTTTTTTAAAAAAAAAAGAATTTTCATGCAAATGTGTATAGATGTGTTAGACACTAATTAGAAAGTTGAGCATCAAGGCAACACTGCAAGATTGAATAAGCATTTATAAATGTACATACAAATTATTCTAATTAAACGCTAAGACTCCGATGCATTCACCTTTTCACTTTGTTAAACTTAAATTTGCTACGCTGCATTCATCATGTATGAAGGTACTCTCACATACAGATCATAATAATTAATAAAATCAGAAAATTTAGATTTATCATTTCTTTTCGTAAGTGATGATCATACTTGTTCCTCTCCCGTCCCCCACCCACAATGTGAAGCAAGCATAATACAATTGAAAGCAAGACATTTACTTGGAGAAATATTTGAAAGAAAAAATATTTAATATGAGTATGGTTGGAAGGTATTTCAGGGAATTAATAGGGACATTTCATTGACTCTTTCACATGTCTTATTGAAACTCATCACACCATATGTCCATGTGGTCCGTTCTATTATTGACTCTATTATTGACTATCCTACACCAATTAATATCATAGTCCATCTTCGATAATTCTTCACAAATGTCGCACGCAAAGGTAGGTATAGCAACTCTCTTCTCTTTCCCCACCCCTTTTATGAGATCATAGAATCACTATATATAAGAAGTTACTGATAGCATAGCATATATTCCAACGTAAAATACCGAGACATCATTTATGATATTATATATATTAGCCATGTAATTAACTATAAGTATAATTAATTTAATTCGTATGACATTTAATTGAGTTCAAATCTCACTGTATTAATTTTTATTTTCTGTTTTCGACTTCGTCACACAAAGGTAAATAGAGAAATATCCATGCAGTAGATGTTAATACCAAATGTACAATATAAGATTTGCTTTCAACAGCATCATTAACAAGGGGATACTTCAACGTAGTTTGTGCAAGAGAATAATTTCCAACTGTAAAGCCAGCAAAGATCAGATAGTATCCAATAAAGCTAGAGGGATATTATGAAATGTCTTCAATCTTCCTTACTGGTTCACCAAAGCAAGCATATATTTTAGGGATTTCCTATGATAGATTATAACTGTGCAACTAGTGGAAGAATTAGCAATGCTTAGGAAACAGCAACACGCATATGCATATATATTTATTTTATTTTCTTGGCTAAACATGTACATATATTGGAATAAGGAGATCTTCCTTTTTGCATCCCAATATCTAGATATCAATACTATTATCATATATGTCACACACGAAGGGTCTGTTCTTTTCATTGGGAAATATAGGTTAGTAAATGGGTGAAATTGGTTGAAATTGGTATAAGTAGGCTGAAATAAGTATTTTTTTGTTGAAGTTGGTTGAAGTTGATTGAAGCAGATTGAATTTTTTTTGTATCATGGGTAGAAGTTGGTTAAAATAGTGGAAAGTGGGCTAAAGTTGGTTGAAGTTGATATTTTTTTATTGAAATTCATGAAGTAGGTTGAAATAGATTGATGTAGATTGAAATTAATTAAAGTTGATAAATTTGGATTTATCAACGAAAAAAACATGACCTAAGAATCTATCTTTTTCACATATATTGACATCAAATTCTCCAACATCAAACTTTTAAAGGTCAAACTGTATTAACAAATTAAATGGTGACATTAGAAGAAAAATTAAAGTAAATACATATGTTCTTGTGCAATATCGAATCAAAAATAATACGCCCTAAAGAAAGATATTTTTAATTGTAGCTTCTCCTCTATAGGTTCTAGGCTAATTGATTGCTCTAACTCATTCACATTATAAAAGAAAAAGGATCGATAATAGAATGGTTTGTAGAATGCGTCTAAAAAATGCTCCTAGAATATATCATGCATGCCAGGGCAAACACAAGAGATCACATTCGCCGAAATTAAAGGCGATGGTAAAACTGATTGAAGTGATGTTTGGATGGCATGATTTAACACAGTCTACAACCCTGATACATACTAGCTAGTGCTAATTAACAGCCGTTGAGCAATTTTACTTTTGTTGAGGTAGATATGTAGTAGCTAATCAGATTCACATATATAAATCAACACAGCCAAATTCACATATATAAATCAACAAGAATTACTTACATTTTGGTTAAATTGGCCTTATGCTTCTTGTCATTCATCAATACATCTCTCAAGTTGGATCTCCATAATCCAAATATAAAACTCTTGGCCCTGTAGACGAGGACTTTATGTAACATCAAACTTAGGGCATGTTCTTTTCGACTTATGAGAATTATTTGTTGGTATTTATTATTGCTAAAACATATCGAAGCATACTGAAACATGCTGAATGGTGGAAGATATTATAACTATGTATTTTCAATAAGCATTTAATAGTATTAAATTGTATTGAATGATGCTGAATGATGCCGGATTATGTTGAAAGTTGCTGAATACTGGTAATAAGTACTTATGAGAAGCTCACAAAATCATACCCTTGGAGAGCGTTGACAATATTGGCCATTTTAAGGTATGTTATAAAACTATTCCCATATTTACAAGCAACAATTTAAATCTTTGATCATTGATATCCTTACACATCTTACAGTATAGACAATGTGAGAAAAATACTACGTAGGTTGTAGAGGATCACATTTTGTAAAATTGAAATGATTATACATCTTCATAATTTTTTTTTTTTTTTGGAGGTGCTTTCCTTTTAACATAATTAACAATAATGATTGATGAGTTTACTTTTTAAGTAGCTTATGATTTAATCACTGAAGCTAGGCAATCTACATTACACTAGCGACCAACTAACCTAGCATTGAAATACTTGTGCTCGAGTACGAGAAAATAGTACAACCTAGCAGCTGCCAATTAGTACAACCTATGCCAAGCCTCCCTTATTCTGGTTCTGGACCAGCTAACAAGCATGGTCCGGCTTGCTAGACCGGTCGGCAAACATCAATTCCCTAGCTTGGTCAAATTCTTAACCACGGGTCCCCCTCCCCCATATGCCTGACCAAACACCTTATTTTATAAAAAATTATGGACCATACCATGAAAAATGGCAATAACTAATGTTAAAGTTATTGTATTAGTTCCATGCAAGATCCAATCTATAGGAGCACCTTGTTTTTAATTACATTCTTTTGCAAAACTATGGTAGCATATGGTACTCTGATCTTTTTGTGGTTCGGGCCAATTTCTTATCGAGTAACTTTTCTCCAAAATATGTTAGATGTTAGGTTTGATTTTTACTCTCTTGTTATGTTGGAGTTGCATTATATTATTTTTTACGGCTCATTTGCACCAAAAGAAAACATGTTGAATCTGTGTTTTTCCTATTTCTTTTTTTCTTATGAGATATTTTTTACAAAAATTGTGAAAGTTATTGCGAACTCTTATACCATACATTTATGAGTCTATAGTACCGAGACACACAACAATAACATAGAGGTGAAATCTTAAAAAGCGGAAGACCATGAAAAATAGGAGACTTTAGGAAGAAAAATTTATCTTATACTAGCAAACAACAGAAAATATGATATGAAAATCAATTTTCTCTGAAAAAAATATTTTCCACAAAAAATGATTTTTCAAAAAAATCATCTTTCTTCCAATTAAACACTTCGTTAATAAAAAACTTATAATGAGTATTATTATATCACATCACAAACTACCATGTCAATATTACCACAGGATTTGTGTTTCACCACTCCACCGCAAACGTCTCCTACCATGACAAGAGTCACCTTTAATTTGGTACATTATGCAACATAATCATCATTCTTTTTAACTTGGAAAGTGCATAACATAATTACAATTCTAACAACTTCGAAATCTAGTTAGTTCGTGATATCCTTAATTTGCTGTGGACTATCCATTATAATTTAATTAATTTATCTTACTATTGTTATTACCAAGTGACATTGACCGGTGATCAGCCTCAATTTTTAAATGGGGCCCTCTTTGATTCAGGTAGCTATAAAACCAATGGCTGTTAATTCGATTGGTTTCTATTTTCTTAGTATATGGCCAATACTATCTAATTATATATTATTATTAATTAACTTAATCTATTATAAATTTTCAACGTTTTTTTCCCTTTTTATGTGTCTCTAATAGTAACCACAGAAGTAGTCATTTTCACACTTGGGCTGGCCTTCCAAATTCATGCATGGCAGAATGTTGAAGTGCATTTTACGTGAAATTCTGGCGACCTTCCACCCCACCGTCTCTCTTTCTCTCTCTCCATAATCCGTATGCCGACCCAACTGCTGACTTTCTTAATTAGATTAACAAAGTAATTACTTTACCATGCACCTTAGCTTTAATTTCTAAATTGCCCCATTAAATTGGGGGTTCAACTTCTACTTAATTAAAACAAGTGCCCTCACAACTAGAATTTTGCTTGATTTTGCATGCATGAAGACAGCTGGAAAACGCGGTCATTCTACTAGCGAGGATGCTCTGTGTGAATTTATTGAGTTACTTTTAGAACCACATAACGGGTCAGTTCTGATTGACTTATTTAATAAATGGGTTAATTTTGTGTCAGTCTTGCAAATACTCTGGATCTACTCAAAATTAAAAAAATAATATATTTTCAAACTAAGCAGTCAAATCAAGTCGACTTCGGGTCCAAATCGATTTGGTTCGTGTCGGGTTCGGGTTTCTCTCAATAACTTCATGACGCGTTCAGGTTGGAATATTATGTCAGGTCAAACATTCTCAACTCTAATTACTTTACAATAAGAAGAGAAACAAAAATTATCATGGTTATTTAATTTAACTTATTCCCCCCCCCCCCCTCAAAAAAAAATGCTTTCATTTATTAACCAAGTGTTTCGATTTGGGTTAAGCAATTCAGATCAGTTACATTTTAAGTGCGTGGTTATATTAACTTGATGTGACTTATGAGTATGATTTTGTTGTTCGTTGATTTAGTAAATTTGCGGTGAAAATACGAACAATAGTGATATGATAGTTTCCAATGGACTTAGCATAGAGTACAATAAATTGACCTATTTCAAATTCAGATCTGATCAAGGGATTAATGATGATCAATCTTAACTATTTTAACTTTGACTATATTGATGCATTCAAAATTTTTCCACAATCCCTGTCCATGCATCAACAATTTTGTTACTGTCTATAAAATTCTATTCAGTCAAAATAAAGTAAAGAATAAATACTTAAATCATATATATATATATATATATATATATATATATATATATATATATATATTATATATATATATATATATATATATATATATATATATATATATGTATATATATATTGGCGTGACATCATAATCTTGAGAAAAAGTGTAGAGCATGGTAAACAAAATTAAGGATAATTTTACATGTCTCTAATTATAAATGGACCTATTTCAATTTCAGATTTGATCAACGGATTAACGGCAATCAATCTTAACTATTTTTACTTTTGACTATATTGATGCATTCAAAAATTTTCCAAGATTCTTATCCATGCATCAACAACTTTTTTACCGTCTATAAAATTCTATTCAGCCAAAATAAAGCGAGGAATATTAGCACGGTTTTGTTCAAATGGTTTGACACTTATCTTCCTTAAGTAAAGTCTCGGATACGAGTCTTGTGAATTGAGAAAATATGTGATAGAAGAGTTCTACCCTTCTTGGATCAACAGTAGCTCGACTCTAGTACTGAAATATAAGATTTAAGACCAAACACAAAAAAAAAAATAAAGCGAAGAATAAATGCTTATATCATGGATATATACTGGCTTATCATCATGATCTTTAGAAAAAGTGTAGAGGAAGGTTAAAAAAAAAAAAAATCAAGGGTGATGATGCTACCGAACAAGATTAAGGAGTATATAATCGTTAATTCATTATGACGTTGACTTCAAATAAAAAAGTGAAATTGAGTAAGATTAGTCAATAAACGAAAGTGTTAGAGAAAATTAGAAGGCAATGGAATTAGATTAGAAATTGCATTACAGATTAGAGGGATTAATAAGTGGCCGACAAAAAGTTAAAGAGAGGTGAGGTGGCGCAACCCAGCAGCTGGACCAGGTCAGTCTTTTGGGTCTACCTTTGCATGGCCTTTTTTTTTGAGTCAATTTTTGCCCTTGTTTTCTCACGTTTTGCTGTCGGTCAAAATCACTAATAATTCTATTTTTCAAGATGCTAATCCGAATGCAAATTGGCCTAATTCATAATTGAGTATCTAAATGCGTTTCTCACCTTGTCTGGCTACAATAACAACAATAACGCATTCCAGTACTATGGGCCCATTTTTACAAGATTTGAGCAGATCCAAATATAGATAACCTTGCCTTTATAGATATTCCTACTCGTAAATAGGCTAATTCTAAGATATCACCACCTTATCTAGCTAATTTTGCCGTAATCACAGTTTTTCTTCTAAATTTGAATGTGTATATTAATTTGTGATATATAATTATATACGATTTAGATGAATAGATAGTTTAATTTACAATATATTTTAATCATTTTAAACTAACTTATCCTACCGTACACGATTATCAAATTTCGCATATTTATCCTAATGTATGCTGTTTCTGACATTATTTATTACAAAATGGATTCATTGGAACCATGACTAATCTCAACAATGTCAATATTGTTGTATGTCACTTCTAATTAATTAAACTCACTGGTCAATAATAAGATTTTCGGTTGTACATAATAACTTACTAATCAATTAATTATTAGCATATAATCATAGTCTTCCCCTTCCCTTCAGTTATAGATAATCCATTAAATAATGATTAAAATGTGGTAAGAATATACTTGCAATTGAGGATCTAATAAACGGGATCTTAATTTACAAGTAAGATCCTCTTTGATGATCAGTTCTAACTGATTTTGGTGAAGGGGCGGCAAAATTTTGTTCTTTTGGTACTTTTATTTGATCATTCGTGTTCACATTTACCAAATATAATATGGTCGAAACAAAATTATTGAGTTTTTCAAGTATTTTTCATTTGCTCTATTTTTATCTTTCTTTACCATATACATTGGAATTTTTTATAAAATATATTTTCCTTTACGTGAAAGAATATATACGCTAAATCAAGTCTCATCAATCTTGAAAACTTTTAAATTAAATGATAAGCACTCTAAGTAAGGATAAATGGTTTAAAAAAGCTTGCTTAAAAGAAAAATAGCTAGTATATACTCGTACTTCAAAATTTACTCTGTATTTTATTTGAAGATCAAACCGTCAATTAAGTGATGCAGAAAGATATATAGTAGAGTAATTGGTGGACCAATTCGAAAAAAGAGATTAGGTGGCTAGTTTGGGTTCATTCTTGATTTTGATGGGGACACTCACACCCCAAAGAGTTAAGACTGTTCAACTTCGATTCTCCTTGTCTACAAGATTAAACAGATCGGCGCGTGGCACTACTTCTGAAGAACAGAGTGTGGAAGGTGGCCCCCCCCCAAAAAAAAAAGAAAAATTCAAAAAGTAAAATGCAGGAGTTTGAAGTCAAATGTAGTTGATTACTGATTAGTAAAGCGATGACATGGCACCTCCTATATATACCCCCTCCCCTCCCTTCCCCTCCCTTCCCTTCCCACCCCAACCAATTTACCTTTCTCTCTCTCTCATCAAACCACACCTGCTTATTTCACACCCTTCTCTCTCTCTCTCTCTAAAAATTTTCATATTTTTGTGCACTTTACGCATTTTTAAAGAGAATTAAAGAGGAAAAAATGACGGTGTTGTCAAGGTTAGCAGGAAGCAATACACACGGCCAAGACTCGTCTTACTTCCTTGGGTGGGAAGAGTACGAGAAGAACCCTTTCGACGAGTCTCGAAACCCAAATGGTATGATCCAAATGGGCCTGGCCGAGAACCAGCTCTGCTTTGACCTACTCGAGTCTTGGATAGCCAAGAACCCTGATTCTGCTAATTTCAAGTGCAATGGGCAGTCTGTGTTCAGAGACCTCGCTCTCTTCCAGGATTACCATGGCCTTCCCCAGTTCAAAAAGGTGGGCACATTTGAATATTATATTATATATTATATATTATATATTATGAATGTGTTCCCATTTTCAAAATGGTAGAAGTTTCTAACAATTGGAGTGCTTTTGGTTGGTTAATTCATTTCAGGCCTTTGTGAGCTACATGTCTTTGTTAAGAGGAAACAAAGTCACATTTGACCCCAGCAAGCTGGTCCTCACTGCGGGTGCAACCTCTGCCAATGAGACCCTTATTTTTTGCCTGGCCAACCCCGGCGAGGCTGTCCTCATTCCTACCCCATACTACCCAGGGTAAGTATCGGATTATCCACTAGATTTTCAAAAAGTTTAAACTGATAGTTGAAGACTCGATAATGACTGAACACCCATCTCACAAACAGCCTTTTTTATATGATGATTAATGACAGGTTTGATAGGGATCTCAAATGGCGAACCGGGGCGGAGATAGTTCCCATCAAATGCAGCAGCTACAACAACTTTAAAATCACCAAGACAGCCCTCGAAGAGGCATACAACTCGGCTAAGAACCAGGGCCTCGTAGTTAAGGCGGTCTTGGTCACCAACCCTTCGAACCCACTGGGCACCACGTTGTCAAAAGACGAAATTACCCTCGTCCTCAACTTCGTATCCTCCAAGAACATGCACCTCATCAGTGACGAAATCTACGCCGGAACAGTGTTCAACTCTTCCTCCTTCACCAGCGTCATGGAGGCTATAACCGACAAGAAATGGGCCCACTTGTTGGACCGTGTCCACGTGGTGTCCAGCCTGTCCAAGGACCTGGGCCTACCCGGGTTCCGGGTCGGTGCCATCTACTCCAACGACCCAAAGGTGGTCTCCGCCGCCACCAAGATGTCAAGCTTCGGGCTGGTCTCGGCACAGACCCAGCACCTTCTAGCGGGCCTACTATCGGACCACAAGTTCATGGAAAAATACATTACTCATAATCAAGCCAGGCTCAAGGCCCGACAAGCAATGCTGGTGTCGGGCCTAAAACGGGCCGAGATAAACTGTTTGGAGAGCAACAGCGGGCTTTTTGCTTGGGTTGATATGAGGCATTTACTAAAGTCAAGGACTTTTGAAGCAGAGATGGAGCTATGGAAAGACGTTCTTTACGAGATGAAGCTCAACATCTCACCCGGGTCGTCGTGCCATTGCTCCGAACCCGGATGGTTCCGGGTCTGCTTCGCCAACATGTCGGATCACACCCTTGACCTAGCCATGCAACGTGTCAAGAGCTTCTTAGATTCCAAAATCAACAAAAACTCTCACTCCTACTTGAAGAATTCTAGACGGGCCAGGTCACTCAGCAGTTGGGTTTTTCGCCTGTCGTTCGACGATAAGGAGCCGGAGGAACGATAATTCCACCACCACCACCACCATTACCACCACCATGATCACCACCGAGTGTGAATGAACGATTGATTATTTATTTTTTCTTTAATTTGGTCCACGGATCCTAATTACTTTTTTTCTTTAGGGTCAGTGTGAAAAGCAATGGCACATTGTTTTTTTTTTTTCCCCCCCTGTTGGGGTGTCTGTTATTTTAGTTACTTGAGAAGCGGGGTAACGAGTTTTTCTTTTCCGGGGGGGAACTTGTTTTTGAAGGAATTGATTGATTGATAGTGCGTTCAATTCCTTTTTAGGAGGTTAAAAACATTTAAGGGTTTACTTAATTACCCTTAAAAGAATATTTTAGAGCCAGTTACGTTGCACTCGGTCCGGCCTTATCTTCTGGACACGGAGTGGCTTTTACTCTAAACTTTATTGTATCAATGTTAATTATTCACTGTATACATTTTCCGTTGATTTAATTGTCATTAAATTAAAGCTTTGTGGTTATGATATTGTTGTATCATGTGGTAGTTATTGTTTTAGTTTTTGTTCGTTAAGATCTCGTTGAAATGGCCGGTATTTAACTAATTATTATCATTTCACATGCAAATTATTATGAGCTCCATCTCATTATTGGCTTTGCATTTAATTTGATTTCAATGACAACATCTCAATAATGTCTAATAAAACAACCATGAGCTACATAATGCCACGTGGCAGGTGTTTTAATTTCTATAGGTCCTAGCTAGTAGTGACAATTTGAGAGAGTTCCATATATGCCTGAGTTTAATTTATATTTTGAAATTGTACCACACCATATCATCAAAAATTTTATTTTTAAAATTGATATTTTATCGTTTCTCCAACCCATAAAATTAATTTTAATTTGGATCATGTAAGAAGATACTTGTTATGGATCAATTCATAATATAATTTTTTAATTACTGAAATAATATTTTTAAGCGAAAAATAAAAGGACAAAATGAGTGGAGCTTGCCATGAAATGTTAGAGAGTTCTGAACCACGTGGCAAAATGCATGAAAATCAGTGTGCAGTTGACATGAAGTACTAGAGGTCCCGTACAGTGGAATAAGTTCTAATGGTTTAAAATGCTCTAAATACTCGCTTTCTTTTTCTTTTTTAAACAGAAAAAAAAGAAGTAATAATTAATGATCAATCTAGAGGGGCGAGATCAACGGCGGGGGGAAAACCTGAAGATGGTGATGGTGATGGTGATTTTTTGGGGGGGGGGGGGGGGGGGGAGGGAAATTGGGATTGGGCGGTTTTACTAAGAGGAAGTCGTCCGACTTCTCATGGAGCGTGTCTCTCTTATTTGGTGCAACGTCATTTGAGGCGTTTTACTAGGCTTAGGCTATGACCTCCTATTACTACTAAACCTGGCGACTAAAACTCGCTTCTCTCTCCTCTTTTTCCGGGATTACAAATGTTTTCTATTTATTGCTTTGTAAAATAATAAGTATCTTATTATAAGATACTTTAAGTATCTTATTTTTATTTAAAATATATATTATTATATATTAAATTGAAAAAAATAGTATAATTGAATAATGGAAGGATGTTAAAATTTTAAATTGTATAAAATCATTACTTTATACATAATTTTTCATATTTACACAATCACACATATGATACGCCTTCGCGAATGAGGTTGATCCGATTAGGGTGTTAATTTGTATTTATTAGCGTAATCGACGAATATTAAAGTTTTATAACTCATAGTAAATTGTAATAATTAAAAATTTGATAATTTTAAATCATAAAACATATTAATTTAAGTTAAGATAAGAAATTTAAAAGTGTCTTACAGTAAGGCATGTATCAAAATACACATCGTACTTTTCATGACAATGACGTTTGAATGTTTCCAATCTTTTTTTTCCCCAAAATCTGGATAGTTTAAAAAGGTAAATTTTGATCTTTTTTTTTTAAGCTTAGATTATACATACTAAAGCAAAATATCTATATAAATTTTCTGTATTTTATTTCTATGAAATAATAGGTATTTTATGGTTTTTAAATCTACGATCAATCGGAATCAGTCTTTGTATAATTTTGCAATTCATGGGCAATATTGCCGCATCAGCCCCTCCACAACCTGCTTGGTTGTGGAAATTTTAGGGCATTAGATTTGGATTTGAAATGTTTTCAATCTTTTGATCATGTTACTTTTTCAAAAAAAATAAAAATTTGCATGTATGTCAGCTAGGCTTGACAAAAAGGTCATTTGGTTTGGTTTTTGGTCAGTTTAACTTTGAATAGAATTGATTCAATCAAGAAGATTCGGTTTGATGTTGATTTTGATTTTGGTCAAGTCAATTTCAATTTAGGTTGATTGTGAATCTATCGATATTTAGTCTAATAACCTTCTCCTATAATGAAATATAATTTCGGCAAAAAATATTTGACTTGAATTTTGGGTCTAATTCTGGTTAGCTATTTCAAGTGTCATTTCATTTATCATTTCAAATCACCTGGTTCGAGTCACGCGTGCCATGTCCGATGCCAATCAAGTTGCAGCAAGCTTATTTTGTTTTCTGGTGTCAAGAGTTAGAAGAATATATTTATCATCATAATTGAACCAACTTAAGATCAGTACTACTCTACATTGTCAGTTGATTTTTTTTTGGGGGGGGGGGTTCTTCATGAATTTCTTGAGGACTGTTGGTGATCCTTTCCAGGGATTTAGGTCGACGTGACATAAATTGTCCTATATATGGAATTATAGGCGATATTTAAGCACCATCCCCCCTCCCCTCAAAAAAAAAAAAAAAGAACTGTACGTATTCATATTATCATATATAAACCTTAATTACTCCATTTAAATTTACGAATCATCGTGGTAATTTGCAATGCATTGTATTTGCATACATTTGATGATCATACATATGATCGATGTGTTTCCCAAGTTATGTAAAATGCCTACCCCCTGGCCTCAATCAATTGCCAATTGATTAAGGAAGTGTCCTCCCTCAATAATATACGGAATAACATGATTAAAAAAAAAGAAGCACTTCAAATTAATATAATTCGATTATTTGTATATGATTATCTTATGGTCAACTTTTAATACTCAGATATTAAATTTTGAAAAACACTTAAATGCAATAATTTTATATATGAAAAAATAAACACATAAAAAAATATAGAAAGTCTGATTTTACAGTAAGAAACATTTTGGATTGTATTAAATTAATATTATCATAACTAAATAGTCGATTAGCTAACAAACTAACTCCTATTTTTTGTATAACATTAAAGTTATAAGTACACAGGCAACAATTGTATAGGGTAGTCTTAGGGTATCTGCTTTATATCGTAAATTATGTAACAAATAGTAGGACTTTGAAAAAGAATTAATGTGTCAAAAAAAGGGAGAAGATCGAGAGGAACCCTTGGGTACCATAAATTAAATTATTGACCAAAAACTATGACAAAATTTCTAATGTTAGTACCGTACATCCTAACTAGTACATATACGTACTGATATACAATCTCACTAAGGTCATCAAATCTAACATCAGCAGTCACTATATAGTACTAAGGCCCTGTTCTTTTCGTTGGTAAATTCAAATTTACTAATATCAACTAACTTCAACCTGCATTAACCCACTTCAAATTATTTTATGAAATTCAATAAAAAAAATACTCACTTCAACTTCCTTCTCACTATTTTAACTAACTTTTACCTCTCATACCACAAAAAAAAAAAAAAAAAATTCAACCCACTGTAACCAACTTCAATCCAATTTTTGTTAAAAAAAAAAAATCACTTCAACCTACTTATACTAATGTCAACCAACTTCAGTACTTCACCAATTTACCAAAACTTATATTTCACAATGAAAAGAACAGACCATATGTGTAGCAATTCATGCATGGATCAAATCGTAATGTAAAAGAAATTAGTAAATTACGAAAACACTATAAAATTGAACAATTGATGTCAACTATTAATAAATAATAATGCATTAAAAATTGCTTTGAAAAAAAATTGTAAAGTCAAACAACATGACGTTGGCGGTGCATGTTGGTGGTCGGGTTTCACACCGAGTGCAAATTGCATGTCTGGGGGGTGCAACTAATTAAGCCACTGATCTTTGCTTGGGATTAACAATGGCATCCGTCATTAACAGCAAATTAAAGCATAACTAATTAATTAATTAATTAATTGGAGTTACTTACAAGTTACACGTAAGTTTTGAACGAGAAAGTTAACTAAACTAGCCGGCCAAAGCCATTTCTGGCAAGCATTATTCAATACTTGATCCTATTTCCAGGGTCAAAAAGTTAGAAAGCTTCTTTATAATTTCACTTTCACCCTGGAAAAGTTAAGTAATTAAACAATAACGCGGCTATAAATTTGCATTAATCTTATTAGGGACAAAGTCAAAGTCAATATTAAGAGGGCTATAGATTAGATTTAATAATCTAGAGGTAATATATATCATACACCTAGGAGTGTGTATTCATTCTTGCCATGTATATATATTTTTTCAACGTGTATTTGTTATATAGATAATTTTTAATATATGGTGCTGACGTGGCTTGTAGGAGTTTATACTCTTAAGAGTATGATATAGGCTTTGTAATTTAGAAGGTCATAATACTAAAGTTAGTTAAGCTCATTTTGTGTATTTTATAATTAATAATGTATGTCCAAAAATGTCTTGTATGTGAAAAGTTGAGGGGGATAAGGGCCCTCGTTTCGGCCACTCTAGTAGCTAGCTTCGCCATTGATTCCTGGTAACATTTTTTGGGGGGGTTGATTTAATCAATGTAGGTTGATTTAAGTGGTTAAGAATTATTTTTCTTAAATATGGTCTCGGATTCGATCTCTCTGCTTACAAAAATGTTTGTATAGATAACACTACTTACATGTGAATTTTTATAGACTCCGCGAAAGTAGAATGCACACTAAAAGTAATTGTTATTGTTGTTGTAATGTCTTGAATTCAAGTATCGCTTGTGAATGAGAAAATTTGTTATACAATATCTCTAACTTTCTATATGGATTAACTATAATTCAACTCAGATAATGTAAATTAAACGTCCAAAGACTAAAAGAAAAAGAAACCATCAATATTCAAATAAAGGTTACTTTTTGTCTAAAATTTGACTGACGTTAGTTGACAAGGTACAGCTAGCGAAGCCATCAGCTAGACGGCTAGACCTGTCAGTTCGGACGGACGGGTTAAATACGGATCGGGTGTATTCGGGTTCGGATAAAATACGGATCGGGTGTATTTCGAATTCGGGTAAAATACGGACGGGTGTATTTCGGTTTTGCAGGTTTCGGATCAACCCAACGGGTTTAGAGCGCCTTTTTTGTGAGTTATTTTTCTTTTTTTAAAATCAAAAATTCTGCATATTTATTACTTAAAATTGTCAGCATTTAATGAAAATGCATAATAATTGTAATTTCTCAAAAGGATATTAAAATATTCAAACATTTTATTATAATATATGAACATCTTGTAAGGACAGATAAAGAATTAAGCCCCACTTGATTTTGGG